>JAJTUV010000546.1:0-600000 GCA_021653895.1 Mastomys natalensis | reverse complement strand
TGATGTCCATCTTTCTCATGCAAGGAGTTTATCCTCCTGTCCTGAACCACACATATATATTTTCAATCTACAATGTTTTATATTCCTTCTCTTTTCCACAAAAATAGATCAGGTGTAGATAAGGTGCCTAGAAATTTTTAGCCTGAACTTTATGAATCTTTATCTTCCATTCTCTGTGTCTTGACACTCTGGCTTTATTCACATATGACAGGCCATTCTGTGCTAAATGCCTCAAGGAATTATCTCAAACTCCCAGACTTTCTAAAAGCTAAATACTTGAAACACATGGAAAAGTAGAGTCATGAGGACTGTTTTAGTGAAGAGAGGGTTACAGATAGTGCATGATCCTTGAGTTTGGACTGATGATATCTGAATATGAAGGGAGAGGCAGAATTTGTGGTGTGTTCCACATATAGATAATACTAATGATTTTCCACATTCATCACAAAATTATGAAAGTTCTTAATTATTAGATGTAACCTTGCAGTTGGGGACACTGAGGCTCAACTTGTTAAAAATGTATATAAACACAATTTATATGCTCAAAACTCCAAGTAGAACTTTAATGTTGGAAACTTTATAGAAGCTCTAGTTGAAATTTAGTAATTTTAGTTTTTGTTTTAGAGATGGAGATTGAGGGGAACAGCACAAGAATAGGTACACGAAGTATAAAGGAATAATGTGGTTTGAAAGATGATTAAATGTTCTCTGTGTCTTCTTACTTTCATCTTCTCAGTCTATGAAACTCCATCTTGACATACTTGAGGGGTTGTGTAAACATTCCATTGTTTAAAATGTGGCCTTCAGTAAAGATGTTGACAAATGTCCTTGTATTGTAAATAAATGAGTAATTTAATTTCTTTTAACTTTTAAAAGAAAACCTACTTCAATAAGAGCTGTGGAGAAAAGGGATGGGAGAGTATATTATTTATTTACTATTTTTTATAACTTATCATGCTTTGTTCAAACATTCAAGGTTGGTAGAAACTATGAGAATTGATCATGCTTATGAACTGTGGGTTAATAGGTGGCTCAGCTCGTGAAGAGTACAGACAAATCTCATACGTGCCCTCTTATGATGAATAGCTGTGAGAGCTCTAGGCTTTTGAATAACTGGGAGTGATGGGAATATGATGACCCTAACTGGGATACCCTATGTGGGCTTCCCCTTAATAGTTTAAGAATTGAGAATGAATCATAAGAAGACAGTTATCTATTCATCTTACTCCCTTTAAGATAGATGCCTTTATTCCCACCCCAAGTTTGTAGAGCAGACTTTATTTTTTTTCTCTTAGACCAAGAAAGGCTTTTACCTCATCACCATGTGTCTCTATGCACAGGGAAATCTCTATATGCCTGGAAGTAGGTCATGAGATTCAAACACTTCCTTTGCTAGACTTCACACATCTAGAAGTGAGAGGTCTGGTTTGTCTACTGGGCTTCAGTTCTAGAAATATCTCTGGATATGCTTTTCACAAATCTGGCAGCACTGTCCGTGAAGTAAGATGGTGTGAGTTAGATATGGGCCCTGAGAGCTGACACTTAGCTTGCCAGTTTCTCACACAGTGGCCTGTTTCTTAAAGTGATACTCAGGAAGTGGAACTTTATATAGTACTGCCACTGAAGATTTGAGAAATACCACCTAAGAAGCACAGAGTTAGCCCCCAGGCCATCAATACATATGACCCTGAAAAAGTAAAGAATTCTAGCTCCTAGTTAGTCAAAAGAAATATTTGATCACATAATGTCTGATTCTTCCATGAATAACCGATGTGCTTTTAAGTAAAGACAAGACTGTTGGGATGTGGCCTACTGGTGGAACACTTACCTTCTGATAAAAACAAAGCTATCCGAATAAGTTCACAAACAGAGAAATAAGAATATGAAGGCAGAGAATTTTTATATCTTTTTTTTTTTGAGGCCCAATGTAGTTAGGAAAGAACTACAGAATTGCTTTGGAAAAATGTTTCAGTAGTAATAAAGCTTAATGTTTAAAGGGAAATTATAAATCTGAGGTTTTATATGTAAAATAAGTTCTTTTGAACTATTTTTGTCCCATGTCTAAGTTGGAAGAATATGTTATGAGTTATATCACCGTACAATAACTGCCTGCTTTCTGTTTGATCTGCAGCACAATGCTGTGAGAGAGTTAATTTCATATCTATTGTTTGCTACAAAACCAACATACAGAAATTTCTCATATTACTAATGTTTCTTCACTAAATATGTCATTACATCCTTCAGAATATACAAAAATGGAAACCTGAACTAATAAAAAATCTCTATATTTGGTTTTGTTATATACTTGATGTAGCATAGTTATATTTAAGTAAATAGTTAAGAAAAAGGCTTAATATCTTCTTTATGGGAAATGTTGCAATAGTGGATTAAGGAGACCAGAGTTAAACATAATTATTTTGAGACTAGTGTGAAAGTAACTACTGGAAATCCTGCAAGTCAGAATGACTAGAGCAGATTGAAGGGTCCGTGAACTGCTAAGGGTATGCTAAATGTTCTTCTTCAATCAATTTCTAAATAAATTGAAGGTTTTGTGCTATAGGCTGCAGTAACATATTCCTCATCTGGAATGTATCTTATAAGAACACACTTTTGTATCGTGAGATATAGCTCTGTAGCACAGTGCTTGTCAGGATTCTCCAGGCTCTGGATTTGTACACTAGCACTCACACAACCTTTGTACACAGCACAAATCCACATGCCTACAATGCAAACACCTTTTAGGTGTCTGTAGCAGATTCAGAATCTCAAGGATAGCCTCAGCTACATAGTGAGTTTGAAGCCAGCTTGGGTTAATGACCTTTCATCAAAATTAAATAAAATCTATCATTTAAGGGTATTGCCATGCCAATTTAGTGGATATTTGTAGAATATTCTGCAATATATAATAGACTCTTTTACATTCCTAGGGACCATCCACATTGATAGACCATATTCTCCTACAAAAAGCATATTTTAAAAATTCAACATCTGAAATTGTAAGTTTGTACTCTAAGTTATTTCTACTTTATAGTTGATCAAAGAACTGTCTAAGGGAATTAATCATTTATAACCTGTACAAAACTTAAAAATAGATTTTAAAATTCACCAGAGAAGCTGGTTCTTTGAAACTATTAGAAACTTGAATGAACTTCTGGTTACCATGAAGAGAGACAAGAAACAAACTATCAATATTATAGTTGGAAAAAGAAAAAGAAATGCCATTAAAATAGCTGCCAACAAAAAAAAGTGTGTACAAAATATGTATGTAATTCTGTTCCTACATATAAACACATATGCTTACAAGTGCAAAACATTATAGATAAATTTAATGTTTACAGCTTAGTACATTAAAACTTGGTGGAATGATGTTTACATTTCAAGGTGAATTACATATTTATTACCATTATCAAAGCCACCCAAACAAGTTTTCCTCATAGGATTGCACAGTCATTATAAAGTGAATATAAAAGCAAGGCTTATAATGGACAAACATCTCCAAGAGAGAGAAATCATGAAGATTTCTACTTTCTGATATCTGCTCTTTTTATTACTTACATTTTTCTCACAATTAAGACTTAAATACAATTTTATACTTATGAAATGATATAAATATAGATGACCCATATATGAAAACCCCTTGAAATATTAATTCATTTTACAGAAAATGAAGGCAAGTCAAAGAAAAAGGAAACATTTAAAACAAATTATTAGGAGTGACTTTATATAGATGAACAAAAATGAAATGAAAGAAAATAAATTGTAAAGCTCCTCAACCAACTCAGATGAATTATAGAATCAGAACAATGTTGCATAAAAGTTCCCTTGGAGATTAAAACACTCCATCCTGTGGGAAGATTCTTAACCAGAAAGGAAAATAACTCAAATAGCTTCAGAAAGTCCCTGAAACTGATCAGATTCAAAAAGTACCTCCCTGCCAGGGTAAGCCATAAAGACAGATGAAGGTCACTCTCAGACAAGCCAGGCTTCAAAGAAGACTGAGAGTAGACCTGTTGCCAGGAAGAAGCAGAAAATGACTGAGCTTCCCTGAAGTGGCTGAGGCCAGCTGAGCCACTTGGAAAGGACACTCTCTAACCTGCAGCCTGCATCCTCTGCACTGTGCTCCATGTCCTCAGCTTTATGTGCTGTCAACCCTGCTGGGATTTAGTTTAATAACGCACCTGTCTTTGAGTCATTTCCACTGTGTAAGTAGACTCTCATCTATATTTCTTTAAGTAACCTCAATAAAACTTATGGTTCATCAAGGTGGACTTTGGTGGGATCTGTACTTGACTTATTATAGATTCTCTATCCAGAGTGAGTAGACATGTATGTTGTATCTTCTGAGGAAAAAAATTTCACACAACAAATTCCAACACTCTCCAAAAAGCTACAAGAAATTCTTTGAGACAGGCTTGTGTAGTAGTTTCTTTATTGGTCATAAAGACAAGAAGCATTGAAGAAAATCATTAATAAAACTTTAAATTGTTTCTTCTTAGAAAGTACTGTTCACATAACAAAAATCAGAAAAATAAGACTAAGTATTTGCAAATAAAGTATTACATATATATATATACATATACATATATATACATATGTATATATATTATATATATAATATTATATATATTATATATATATATATGATATATATATATATATATATATATTGGTAGACATACACACACACACACAATGAACGCCCACAACTCACTAACTATAAAACTTAATTTGAAATCAAACTTGAAACTTATATGCTTTATGAAACAGATAAACTGTAAGAAACACATGAAAAGATTATTTAATATCAAAACTTAAAGGGAAATATCAAATTGCCAACACATTGAAAAGCTATTACCCCAATTGCATTTTTCTCTCTTATATCTATCTGCCTGTCTATTTTCATTATAAAATTATACAATACAATGTATTGTAAAGGATTTCTAGCAATTTCAATTCATGCTACTTTGAAAAATACCAAGAAAGTAGTCTAATTCTATATTGTCATTTCCTATAAAATTAAACACACAAGGATTACACATATATATTATATTTTATGGTTGTCCCATTAGACTGCAAATCAATATCAAAGATGACATTTGTCCCCACAATAATCTATCAAGTATATTTACAAACATTATATTTCAGTATTGATGACACCAAGAAAGATCTGAAAAGCTCAACTCCCAGTGTAGGGATAAACAATTTCTACACAAACAAATCATGGCAGAAATATATCATTTTTAGGAATTTAGGGAAACTTTAACACATAAAATGACTGTGATAATCAGAATCTCTATGCCAATTTAAAAATAATTGAATAGACATAGACTCTCTGACTAAATTAATTTGATATTCCAGTAAAGAGTAAACTAGAGAGACAGATCTCAAGTCAATGTTAAAAAAAAAAAAGAATAAAGGAACCATTGGTTGAACATGAAGAGTTTCATTTAGTATATTATATCACTAGATCTGATGGTAGGTGCTGTAATCCCTGTATCTGGGAGGTTCAGGGAAGAACATTACTAGTTCCTTCAAGGCTAGATGACTATATAGCATAACTCCTGACCCCCATTCCAGCCCCAATTAAATAAAAAAAAATAGTATAAAAGCTGGCTTTTTTTTTTCAGTTAAAGAAACACAACTACCACCACAACAAAGAATAAAACAGCCCCTAGTTCTAGATGTTTAAAATTTATTCTGGGGTACCAAAGAGATAATTTGGTATGAATATATGTTTTCCAGGAAGAAAGAGAGAAAGAAAAGTACATTTTTTTTTCAGGATAAAATTTCCTGAGAGCTCTCAGACTCTCTCTCTCTCTCTCTCTGTATACTCAGACACTGCATGTAGAATGACAGTTCTGTATCCCCGAGGAGCCAACCCTGCATTCTGAGACTATCAGCCATCACATCTGAAATGTGATCTCTCCATTCAAGAATGAAAAAGAGGCTATTCCAAACCTTCTTCATCTCCCCTCTACATCTCTGTGTTAGCAAAACTGAAGCACGATAGCTTCTCACTCCCAGTCTGAGTTTCTCAGGGCAGTGAGTAGACAAGAGACAGGAGACATGAGCAAAGTTGTAGGGCTGCAACTTGGTCTGTAAAACCAACTATGAAGCAAAATGACAAAGCTTCCAATGTGAAACAGAAGTAAAGTGCAAAGTAACATTAAGGTATGAAGCTTCCTACCCCAGCCCCAGTGAAGATTAAAGGGTTTACTGCTACTCTATGAAGTGAGTTTATTATGAAGAAAATGTGTCCAACATTTAGAGACATCTAATTATCAATGGAAAGCACAACTGCCATTTGCTGAGACTGAATGTGCACACAATGAGTTCATAACACCCATTTGAAAGATTCACATGTCATCACTTTAAAGACCAACACACAGAAATTTAGCCAGATAATATAAGGGACTCAAGTGCATCCGGCTAATTTACCAGCACAGTAAATATCTGCACATGGATCCACCTATATCTCCCACAGTTTTAAAGTGTTTGTACGTGTGTGTGTGTGTTGCATGTGTGTGCGTGTGTGTTTGTGTGTGTATGTGTAGAGTTTAAGAATTAACTTCAGAAATGTTCTGCTATAATTACTTATCTCATCTTTCCAAACCCTGAAATTATAGGCTTGCTGCCAGTCCCAAGGAACATTTACATGAATTCTGGGGATCTCAACTCTGCTCATTATATTTGCTGTTTGCAGGACGAACATTTTATCCACCAACTCATCTCATTAAACCCAAATGAATCTGTGGTTTTCAGACTTAGCTCTGGTAATCCTGTCTCCTAGTATACTGTAGTCTAGACTGAAAAGATTTCAACTGTTGCCTGTTACCACACCAGTGTAAACCACTTTTGTGAATGTTTTTGTATGGTCATCAGCAGTGGCCGAGCTAGGTAGCACCTACTTGTCCCTTGGACTTCATCAAAAAACATGAGATATCATGAAAAACGTTATTAGTATTTTGTCATGGTTACATAGTAAGTGAATATGCTCCATGTTCACTTCTATTTTGATTTTTATGTGTATGAATATTTTGCCTGCATATAGTTTTGTGCACCATGTACATGTCTGGTATCTACAGAAGCTAAAAGCAGATTAGAAATCTCCAAAGACCAGAGTTACATATGGTGTGAGCCACATTACTGCAGCTGAAAATCAAACCTCAGATAGAGCAACTATTTCCCCTGGCCTTGTACTATAATCTGTTCAAGTCTTTTCACTTAATTACATAGGAGATATATCCTATTAATTGCTCTAAAACTGTTAGTTTTTGTTCAAATGTCCCCAAAGCTGCAGTGTGTTTCTGCTGATGTGGGAACCAGGATGAGGTAATCTTCTACAAGAGGCAGGGTGCTCCTCCTGCCCTGACTTCTGACTTACCCTGCTTCTTCTTTGGCAAAGCCCATGAGGACGGAGGCATATTATCAGTCTCATATCTTACACAGAACCAAAGTCTCATAGGGAGTATAGATGGTGATTTGTGAAAAAAAAAATCATGATCCTGAAAGTCATATTTTAACCTTGTAGAGCATTGGTTTCCTCTAAAGTTAGTAAAACATGTTGAATGCTCTTAATTCCTTCTGTGAGTTACAATTTTGCACTGTATATTAGTTTGTTTGCTTTTATTTCCATTCTTTCAATTTTGAGTGATGTTTGGAAGTCACACAGTTGTAAAACTTTCAATTTTGACTCATTGAGATAAACCAGTTTTATTTCCCACTTCTAAAGAGACTACCAGAAATATCTGATCTGAGATCATTAACATTTTGACTTATTATGTTACACACTTTCCCAAATTAAATCAGCATTCTGTGAGCTACAGTCGGGAAAAAAAAAAACTATCATCCAAAACATCATCTCTTATATATTTCAAACATCTCTGCTCTTTGGATGCAAGCACTGAAAATTTTTACTCTAACTTTCCAAAGGCCTTTAATTAGCAGATATATAGTTGTCATTAGTCATCTACGTTGGTTTTCTCCATATAAACATGCAAGACTTGTTGCTAGCAACTTTCGCCTTATCAATAATTTAACTAGGCTTTACTAGAGCTAGAATAGAACTAATTGTTTGACGTGCAGTGTGTAAATGAAACAAAAATTTTTTCCAACAAAGACGCTACAGAAGTTCTGACTGTAGATCAGTGTAGAACATTTTACAGACATTGTGAGTTCTCCTAGGTCTCCCAAACTACACACATGCACATGTGTGCACATACACACACACACACACACACACACACACACACACACACACACCACACACGTCTTTTACTATCCTCACTCCTTGCACATACAGGATTCCTCCCAAAAGTCAGAGATTGATGCAATGTAGTGCCAGAGAAGAGCTTCCTGTTCTATAAGTTAATATCATAACACCATCTGTCAGTTTTCTCAGACATCAAGTCTCTGGCTGTGATTTCTAGATGCATTTGTTTAACCAAATATGTGTATGATTAAAGTTTATATCTTCTGAAGACAACTGTCTGTGTCCAAAACAATGTCATTATTAAACTAGCTATGACAATTCTCAACAATGAAATCCTAAATGTTAAATAAGTATTCATATTTCTCGCCAGTTTTCATCTCTCTACTTATAGCCTTCTTTGGTACTTTCACCTACCACTACTCATATCACTGATATTAAATACTTCATCCTTATGTTTTTTAATCACCATTCTTCTATCCCCTTGCTATGTCATGGCTCTCTGGATATCACACAGAGAAATAAATAGTGTTACTTTTTGTCTTTGGTTGAAAATAAAACTAAGATTTCCCCTTATCTGAGCACTCTCCTTCACTAATGAGACATTGATTACATTTGTTTTTCTGCAGATATCTCACTCCAAGTAAAAATTATGCTGAATTTCTGTTCAAGCACTATCACCTCAGATTAGCTCAGAATTCCAAACTCCTATTTCAGGCATTTTATCTTTTATAATTATTGTTTGTAATTTACATAAGTAGCTTTCCCATTCTTCACTCAAGAGACAGGACATTGAATGAAAAATTTCATTACTGTTTAAAGCCAAAATCAAAGAAGATATCCTATGACTATTCTGTGCTCTTTTCTTCACAGTAGGGAAATTCTCATGTTCTGCAGCCTCTAACTCAGGAAGGCAATAGTCATAGAACTTAAGAAAACACAAAATTCTTGCTGGCTGCTTCAAAGAGATCACTTAGTAACATGTGAAAGTAAATTACTTCTGTTTTCTTTCCAGAATATGACACGAATCAATGACAGTTTTGAATACTGAGCAGTTTTAGTCAAATGGATTGTTTCAACTATTTGCATTCAGTTATTTCTTCTTCTCATAATCTACTGACTTTTAAGATAAAATGAATAAGAATGAGGGTGGCAAACAGCATTGCTTAGTTCATAAAATCATTTGAGGTATAGAAGTGTTGAGTGTCTGTGTGTGTGTGTGTGTGTGTGTGTGTGTGTGTGTATGTGTGTGTGTGTGTGTGTGTGTGCTGTGAGTGTGTGAGTGTCTGTGTGTGTGTGTGTGTGCGTGTGAGTGTGTGTGTGTGTGTGTGTGGTGTGTGCGCGTGAGTGTGTGTGTGTGTCTTGTGTGTGTGTGAGTGTGTGAGTGTCTGTGGTGTGTGTGCGGTGCGTGTGCGTGTGCTGTGCATATGATCTCTACACACAGAACAGAAAGGACAATCAGAGATGAACATTGGACTTCATCCAAAAGACTTAAAGGCTGAGACATGCAGAACAGAGCTGAATGATTGAAGGTTGTTTTGGTGTTTAACGGGGTTATGATTTATTCAGTAGTTTGTCCTTAGAACAGGGTAGTAAATTACAAATTTCTAACTCGGCCTGTTTGCCATCTGTTTTTGAGGAATTATGTCTGATAATAGACCATACAGAAGTCTGACCTTGCTAAGCTTCAGTGGACATCACCCAAACAAAACATCACATTTTCCTCCTAAATTCATAGCAATCCTGATAAAAGACAAGAAAGAATTATTACAAAGAAATCATCTTCACCTTCACTTTTATTTAATTTGATCAAGAGCAAAGTATATTTTACTGTTCTTATGAGGATTGTGTTTTATAATTAGCTGTAATTTCATGAAATGTTTTCTGTAAGTATTTTTAAAAACATTTAGTAGATGAAAGAAAGTCAAGTCGTAGATGTTGCCATACATGTTGGTCAGATGTACATAGTGCATAACTGGCATCATTTGTGTGTATTATTTTAACAATATAACCTAAAGAATGATCAATCATGCCTAATGATCATAATTATGGATTGTCATTGTCATTTGTATTTCTAGAGATTAAGCATAATTAAAATAGATTTACTTCTCATACGTATGTTAGTGCAATATGAGTCACATGCTAGTTTGCAAGAACATATTCACATATATGTTCATATACATGTGTGCAATGATGCGTGGAGGCCTTTGGGTGACATTGGATGTCTTTCTCAATTACTCTTCACTTTCTATACTAAAGTAGAGTCTTTGGCTTAAACCAAGAGCTTGAGATTTAGCTAGTCTAATTAGTAACATTGTTCTGGAGATGTCTTTTCTCTGCCTCCTGGTCATTGGGAATACATGTTGCCTTGTTTATTAGACTGTTGCCTAGGTGCTGGATATTTGAACTCTTGCCTTCATTCTTGAACAATAAGTAGTTTTATCAACTGTCTTAGTTAGGGTTTCATTGCTATGAAGAGACATCATGACTAACACAATTTTATATAGAACAATATTTAGTTAGTTTTAGAGATTCAGTCTGTTATCATCATGTTGGAAAGCATGGCAGTGATGCTGGAGAAGAAACTGAGAGTTCTACATCTTGATATGAATGCATCCAGAAGGAAACTGTCTTCATCTGGCAGCTAGGAGGAGGCTCCCTTCTGCACTGGGTGGAACTTGAGCATAGAAGCCTCAAATCCCACCCCCACATTGACAAACTACCTTCAACAAGGCCATACCTCATGATAGTCACTTCCCCTGTGGCCAAGCACATTCAAAAGACCACATCTACCAAGCAATCTCCCAACTTCTGGAATTTATTCTTATTAGGAATTATTTTCAAAAGTTCTTCTATATACTGTAAAACATAGCATTCTGGGGCTGGAGAGGCAGCTCAGAGTTTTAGATCACTTGCTACTATCTGAAGGGCTGAAGCTCTGTTCCTAGAACCCATATTAGCAGGCATTTTGCCACCTTTTCCAGGGGTCTAATAACTTCTTTTGGCCTTATCAGAACCTCACATGAACTTGAACACACACACACACTCACTCACAAACACACACAAACATTAAGGAAAAAAAAAGCAACGACAGTAAACATCCTTAAATACATTTGGAAATTTCATCTATTTCCAAGCAATTTGTGGTGGTTTGAATAAGAATGGCCCTATAGATACATGTGCTGAATGTTTGGCCATAGAAAGTGGTACTATTAGGAGATACTGCTAAGATACTGCTAAGATAAGGAGATACTGTTGGAGTGAGTGTACCCTTGTTATAGGAAGTGAGTCACTATGGGTGCCTGTGGACCAAGATGTAGAACTCTCAACTCCTTTTCCAGTACCATGTCTGCCTGGATGCTGTCCTATTTCTCATCATGATGATAATGGATTAACCATTGAAAGAGTAAGCCAACCCTAATGAAATGTTTTCTTTATAAGAGTTGCCTTGGTCATGGTTTCTGTTCACAGCAATGAAACACTATGACACAGTTATGTAAAGCTATGGCAAATGTCTTTAGGATTCAAAGTATTAACAAATTTGACACAAGGCAGATAAGTAGAACTCTGTGAGTTTGCAGCAGCCTTTACACACACACACACACACACACACACACACACACACACTCACACACTCATGCACACAAAACACACACAAATGCCCTAAATCTCTTTTCCTACTAAAATTCAAATGAAAATTCAAGCAAATTGTCCGTTAAAAGTCAACAACATACATATTTTTATGTAACCAAAACTATATATGAGATTCTATTAAGACAGGTCCCAAAAACAAGATTCTAAAATTCACTTTTTGTTTTTGCAATTCCATGTATATATACTATAATTTATTTTATCCATAGTACTTAGTAGCTTTGTCATCTTATCAAGAAGCAAATCACTTTCATGTATAGCATATCATTTATTATCTGGGAAGCCAAGGTATTAGCCTACTTGTTTCTCTGTACAAAGATATATCCAACGGTGACTTGAAATGCTACAAAACCCACACAACTCACTGTAATGATGAGGACCAGGAAGGCACACACATTCATCAGAATAAACACAGGTGACCCTTGCATGCCAGCCATCTATCTGCTTTGAGCTGCCATCCTGCTGAGCCTGGCTCAGCTCCCTGACAGTAAATCTTTACACCATTATTTTGTCCCCTGCACTGACAAGACATCTCATGCTGTGAGGAGGCCAAATGTTTATGTGCAAGGACATTGCGTCTATTATTGTCATTAGAGTTCACTCTCCACGCATGAGCAAGGCACATTAAAGGCCACATGGGTGAGAAGAAGAGTTCCCCCAGGCCTCGGCTTTACTAACTGAGCCTGCTTTCCGCCAAACATGGACAGGGATTTATCTCTTTAAAATATACAAAGAGCTATTCTCAGACTCTAATTCATATCATCAGTCAGTGAGAACAAACAGCTCAGGCAAGTCAGTAATGAAGAGAGTGCTGGGCAGAGACAAGAGATGTGATCCCAGTTTATATCACTCACAGTCACAGGACCTTAGTCCATCTTTCATTGTGGTTCTTCCTTACCTCCTATGGTTCCTCTTTTCATGAGCACCACGTAAGGTATTATACAGGAAGCCTAAATGAATTGGGCACTTTCTGGCTCTTCTCCCTCCTTACAGACTTTAACTATGATTATTTACAGCTAATAAAGTAAACTCCAGATCTCTGTGCTACAAAAGGCACCCAGAAAACTCACTTTAAAAAAATACTTATTTTATTTTTCTGAGAGTTTTATCTGCAAAAATGTCTGCATACCTCCTCTGTGCCTATTGCTGACAGAGGCCAGAAGAAGGTGTTGTGTCCCCTGCAACTGAATTATGAATCAGTGCTTATCAACTACCATGTGGTTACTGGGAATGAAAGCTGGGTCTTCTGCAAGAACAGTAAGTTATCTTGACTGCTGAGTCATCTCCTTAGCTCTCAGCCAAGTGTCATCAGTTGTAAATTTTCTGGTCATTTGTCATTATATTACCAATCAGCTATTCTCAATCCTACTCCATTTTTAAAACAATCTTTTTCCAGAAAACATCTTGAGATTCAAAACATATTTCAAATTTAGATTACACATATTGGCTAGTGTTAATAACAATGTATATTTCTAATGAATAAAGGCATACCTCATATATCTTAAATAAAATAATATATATCTTTGCATAAAATCCTAATGTCCTCATCAATATTATTTTACTAGGTAAAATGTCTAACACAATCTAGTGTCTGATATACAATTTAAAATGTACAACGAAGATAGATTGGCATTGACAAGAGAAAATAATGTAGTAAAAGCCAGAGAGGCAGCTGTGTGGCTCTGACTTAGACATGGTGGTGCAGGGGCTTCAAAAACAAGAACAAGTTTCTCAGTTAAATGAAAGTTGAAAGTTGAACACGGACCCAAATGAGAGGCAGACTTCTTAGTAGAAGAGTCAAGTACCAGGGTTGCCATGGTGCCCTGCTGCTCTGGATTAGCAGTATTGTCACTTATAGCATTCCTTGACATTTCCTGCTTTACCAGACATCTAGTGCCTACTGAGTTCAAGGAATAGCTGGGATTTGCTCCCAGAGATGAATCTTTACTCTGGAAATGAAGGTGGCAGGTTAACAAATGGGAATTCATCTTTCCTTCCAAGATCTTGTATTTGACTCATCCAGTTATCTATCTATCTATCTATCTATCTATCTATCTATCTATCTACATCTTATCTATCTTTCTATGTATTATCTATCTATCATTTTCTATCTACTATACTCTCCATATATATGTGAATTATATATATAATAAATTATATGTGAATTTTATATAAAATATAATATATAAATATAGTAAATATACATAAAATACACTATAAAATATATATTAAAGTATATATAAAATATTACATATAACATATAGTTAGTTAGTAGCCTTCCTTGTGTCCATAATATTACAGTGGTCAAGAGAAGCAGCTGAAGCAATGTGTTTCCCTTTCTTCCTTGGAATTTTACACTTTAATTTATCATGAGTTATTTGGTTGGAAACTTTCCATATTTTCAATTCCTTCATTCTATACTACTTTAAGGAGAACTTTATAAGAAATAATTATATGATATTTTCCTAATATTTACTTAAAATAAACCAGTCACTAACAATATCCTAACTAGCCATTTATCACTAGAAGTAAATGGAATTTTAAAGGGTTTGTAAGAACAAAATGTTTCAATGAAGCCAAAAGTTTTTAAAGTCTCCTTCCTACTAGTACTTATCTGGAAACTTTGCAAGATCTCACAGCAACCACTTGCAAATTAATGTTGACAGTAATCTGCTCATTCTTCCACCTAACAAATAACAGCTGGAAAAGGAAATAGCACACCATAATCTAAGGAGAGGGACATGGTCTGTTCCTGACCCCAGCCCTGTGTTGACTGTCTCTTCATCCTTGAGAACATCTCCTTCTTAAACAAACACAAGTAAAATCACCATGCTTTAAAACTGAACCTTAACTTTTTTTTTTTTAAATCATTCCATTTGTTTACATCGCAAATGATATCCTGCTTCCTGGTTACCCCTCAACAAAGCTCCCAATCCCACAACCTCCCTTTCTTCCCTCCACTTTGCCTTCATGAAGATGCTTCCCCATGAACCCACCCTCTCCTGCCCCACCCCTCCAGCATCCCCCTACACTGGGACCTCCTTGGGACCAAGGGTCTCCTCTCCTACTGCTGTCAGGGAAGGCCATCCTCTACTACATATGTATTTGGAGTCATGGATCCCTCCAAGTACACTCCTTGGTTGGTGGTCTAGTCTCTAGGAGAACTGGATGGTCAGGCCAGCCTATGTTGTTCTTCCTGTGGGGTTACAATCCCTCTCTGCTCCACCAGTCCTTCTGCCAGCTTCCCCTCCAGGTTCCCTGAGCTCAGTCTGATGGATGGCTCTAAGCATCGAATCTGCAGTGGTCTTATCTGCAGTGGTAAGTGAATCTGCATCTTTTTCTTTTTATTATCTTTTAGGTTGCAATTTGGGATTTTCTTATTTGTCCTTGTTTAATTCATCCTCAATTTTAATTTGGATACTTGTTTTTCACCTTAAGTACCTTCCTTATATATTTTATTTTTCTTATTTCTTGTTATTCCTTACTTCCCATCCCTTAATTCTGCTGCTTTGCTAACACCTTATAAGGACATCGGCTGTGTGATGTAAGAAGTCAATCTCCCCAGAACACAGCCTCAGACTGTAAGTGATGTGACTGGCCATTTGTTTCTGCAGTGACACAGAAAGATGTTTTATTGCATCACCAACTTTGAATAACACGACTTGCAAAAATTTCAAACATGTTCTACAGTCCAGCTTCACTGTCTTGGCACTAGAAACTGTGACCAGATAAATTACTTTATTGACCTTTCCATCTGTGTTGCAGTGAGTAGAAAGACATTGCACTAAGGAAATTTAATGTTGTGTCAATATACCATGACCACAGCAAATACAGCACTGGAACGAATTCACACATGAGTGTAGATTAAATCTGTGTGTGAAGTTGTAAGGCTTGGCTTTGCTGTCTTCCAAAACACCCATGCTGGTTCAGACTCTAAGGTCCAGTAAAGGTTTGAGCAAGTCTTCACCATCAAATCCTGCAGTCTCTCTTTTAGTGCACTGTGGCAGGCATCTTGTTGTTTAAGGAAGTGACACTAATACTGATGAATTGGAATGCCACTTTACATGTTTACTTGCCATTTCATTTGTTAGTCATCAACTCCATGTCATTCTTGTTCTTCTCTTGGACAATCCATGACTATTGTTTCTAGGCCTCTCTCCATATGTATTTGATCAACCAAGTTGTTTATATAATCTGGATAATAAATTTTCTATTTTTTGTCATGAATCAACACTTTATGAAATTTGAATAATAAAGTTTTTTTTTCACCTTTGAAATTGTTCTGTTTTAACTGTGTGTATGTATACATGAGAGAGAGAGAAGAAGACAGACAGACAGATAGATAGATAGATAGATAGATAGATAGATAGATAGATAGGGAGAGGGGAGGGAGAGGGAGAGAGGGAGAGGGGAGAGGGGGAGGGGAGAGGGAGAGGGAGGGGGAGAGGGAGGGGAGAGGGGAGGAGGGAGAGGGAGAGGGGAAGGGAGAGGGAGGGGAGGGGGAGGGGGAGGGGGAGGGGAAGAGGGAGGGGAGAGGGGAGGGGAAAGGGGAGGGGAAGAGGGATGGGGAGAGGGAGGGGAGAAGGAGAGGGAGAGGGGGAGGGGAGAGAGGAGGGGGAGGGGAAGAGGTGGGAGAGGGAGGGAGAGGGAAGAGGGGGAAGGGGAAGAGGGGAGGGGAAGGGGAGAGGGAGGGGGGGGGGAGGGGAAGGGAAAGGGGGGGGAGGAGGGAGAGGGAGAGGGAGAGGGGAGAGGGAGAGGGAAATAGCAACAGACAGAGAAGGACAGAGAGAACAGGTATGCATTTAGGTATCTATGGCCCAAAAACAATCATTGGGTCCCCTGGAGTTAGAGTTTGAGATGCTCAATGTGTGCTGGAAAACAAACTTAGGTAACAAACTAAACCCTCTAAAAGAGCAGTGCACACTGCCAGCCATTAAGTCATCTCTCCAGTCTACATTTTTTAAAATGTTTAAATCACTCACCTCTAAGTCATTTTCTCTTAAAGAGTTTGATTTTATTTCCTTTTCTACCCAGCATATATCAGAATATCAAAAAATGGAAGTAGAAGACTTGTTCTCATTTACTATAAATTTAATCATGAGTCATTCAAACAATACCATCAACTATTTGTAGAGCATCGATTATGTTCTAATGAGCTTTTGAACACTAAGTTTTTTTTTTTTTTTCATCTGATACAAATGCATTCCTTACCATGGACTCTTGGATTTATACTGCTGAGTATGCAATAATCAGCTTCTGCATATTTTCTCTTAAGACACTGAAGAGTAAATGAGGTAAGAAAATGATACAGAATGAGGAATAGAGTTTCCAGAACATTACTGTAATAATTTAAAGCAAACGCTATGGAATTTTAGATTAAAATAACAGTCACTACCCATGGCGAGAAATTAACAGACTTAAATAAAAGAATCTTTCCTGCTTAGAAAATGTGACTTATTTTATGTCTATTTTCATAAGAATAGTTTTTGAAACTAAAAATGTCTACTATTAACATTTATTCTTAGTTTCTTCTGCTTAGCTTGGCTGTGCCTTTTAAAACTTGTTTTATATATATATATATATGTATAGTGATGTGTGTGTGTGTGTGTGTGTGTGTGTGTTTGCATATAACAACAGTTAATGAACAAAAGAGACCATGAGTTTTAAGTACAAGAAGGAGGGGTAAATGGGAGGCTAGGAACAAAGAAAGAAAAGGGATGGAGACAGTGATGGAAATCGAAGGGGAAGATAATGTAACTATACTATTACCTCAAAAATAAAGGAAATATTTAAAACAACATAAAACAAAGAGGTATTTTAATTGTTTAGAAAATATAGATCACACAGTGTTTGGGGAGTGCTCTGCCTGGCCAACAGGATGGTGAGCAGGGGTAAATTAATCGCGGTGATTGGAGACGAGGACACGGTGACTGGTTTTCTGTTGGGTGGCATAGAGGAGCTTAACAAGAACTGCCACCCTAATTTCTCTAGTAGTGGAGAAGGATACCACCATCAATGAGATCGAAGACACTTTCAAGCAGTTTCTAAACAGGATGACATTGGCATCATTCTCATCAACCAGTACATCGCGAGATGGTTCGGCATGCCCTTGATGCCCACCAGAGGTCCATTCCAGCCGTCCTGGAGATCCTGTCCAAGGAGCACCCCTACAATGCAGCCAAAGACTCCATCCTGCGCAGGGCCAAGGGTATATTCACTGCTCTCTCCCCGTTTGATATCCTCTATTTAGGTTTCAAGCCTTGGTTTCTAGCCCCTCCCTTCCTCTTATAGCTAGCTGTTAGGGTTCTGTTGCTCAGGTCTAGGCTGGGTAGGAAAAGAAAGCCCAACCATCTCACCACTACCTCCTCCCTGTGCTGTTAAGCAGTAATCATTGTTGATATTAAAGGAATATTCTCTCAAAAAAAAAAGAAATTATAAATATGATTTCACCTCCCTTATCCCAACCCACCCTCCCATTCATCCTTCCTTTGCTGTGTCTCAAATTCCTGCCCTTTTTTTCTTTAATTGCTACACCTCTCTGTTTTTACTTTTCACTGAATTTTGAGTAACAGAAATATGCTGTATGAAAAGAAACCTTCCGACATAGATCTTGCAGGAAGTCTAGACACAGCAAAAGTTTGATGACCTCACACTATTTGATCACACTCTAAAATTAACACATGTGCATCACTCATCAGCATTTTCACAAGTGACTGTATTCACTGTGTAATCTTCAGGAACAAATACCAGCTTAAACAATATGCAGCATATTGGCTTATCTAAAGAACCCTTCCCTTTGAGACATAATGCTGTCTCTTGCTCTCTTAGCCTGGCTGACAAGTCATCCCTTCACTAAAGTCAGAACCTACATCTTCAGGATTCTGGTGTATACTGAAAACCAGCTGAGACTTTCTTACTCATGGATTAAACAAGTACTAAATTGTTGAAATTTCCATTCATAGGCAACCATTGTTGGATTAACTAGACAACAGTCTATAAGCAGTCTAGTAAATCCTTTTTCTATATATAGAGATTCATTCCATAAGCTCTTTTTTCATAAGTTCTTTTTTCTTTGTCTCTTTTCTTTATTGGATATTGTCTTTATTTACATTTCAAAGGTTATCCCTTTTCCTGTATCCCTCTGGAAAACCCCTATTCCATCCCCCTCCCCGTGCTTCTATGAGGATGCCCCGCCCCCCACTCCTGCCTCCCTGCCTGGCATTCTTCTACACTGGGGAATCCTGCCTTCACAAGACAAGAGCCATTCCTCCCATTGATGCTTGACAAAGCCATCCTCTGATACATATATAACTGGAGCCATGGGTCGCTCTAAGTGTATCTTTTGGTAGGTGGTTTAGTACATTTTTCTTTAGATAACACAGACTAATACACAGGAAGCCTCTAACTTATCTGTTTTGATGTTCAACGTCAATTTATTCTTTAATTTATAATTGTGATACTTTTTGTCTTTTTTCTTTTTAAACCGTTTTCCCTTCCCCCTTCCCATTATAAAGCAAAGGCTACATTTCCTTTCATCTGTCAGCAAATAATAGGTTTAATTTGATTAAATCAGGAATTATCTTATGAAAGACACTCATCAGCCACTCTCCTGTTCCTCTCTGTTGATTCGATTCATTCTTTTTTTTCTATTTCCATTTTAATAATTGTTTTATCATTTCACATTAATGTGCCTCTTATAAATTAAATTAAATGCATCAAGGAGCGTCAAAGCAAAGAAGCTTTTTGCTATGTCAGTTATTCAAGATCAAAATAATTTTGCTTTTCTTCTCTACGTAATAAATATGCATTAAATTGAAGAAAACAATGCAAATTAATTTTTCATTGTTTTCAAAATATTTCAGCGTTTCCTTCTTCTTTAATAAACAATTTAATTTCAAATATTCTACCTAAACTTAAGACTTGCTTTGCTTTTCTCATATAATAAGACTATTTAACTTAAAAATACGACTGATTAAAAACATCACTCAGATGAAAGAAAATTGTTTATCTCCTGATTGTAAACATTTTCTAATTTAAAATATTCTTCCAGTGATAGTTTTAGTGTTTTTTTTCCTGAATGTAGGTATTAAGAAAAGAGTTACTTTTGTTTACAGAGTTATATGCAATTCCTTTTCCCCAAGGAAATTTTTGTGTCTTTCTTTCCACTGTATATTGGGAATTTTAGGGACAGACTTCAAGCCTCCTCACAAAGGAGCACTTGAAGATTGTCTCACTTAGCATCTGAATATTACTTTTAGAACTTAAGCACTGAGCATAAATCCCCAAAGTGATTTATAAACAAGATAAGATTCATATACAAAATACAAGATTTATATACAAGATAAACAAGAAGAAATTCACTTCTTCAAGTGGAAAGCATGTAACTATGTATAATTTACAGGGGGAAACAACTATATGTACCCATCGGGACCAACAAGGTCCCCGTCAGAGCTCAAGCCCTGTGATTCTCTGCTGGCCTCCTTCCAGGTCAGCCCTACTGTCTTGCCATATTCATCAAGATCAATCCTCTCACACTTGCCTCAACCTTTTTCATTGTTTCGTCATTGATGATGGTATGTGTAGAGTTTGCATATTTCTGTCTACATATTTTGTCTATATTTATTTTGAGATTAAACTATTGATAGCTGTGTTAGTTGTACACTAAGAAGTCAGAAATAGACAAATAGGAAATAATGCCATTATGGTTTTTTTTTTGTTTTTTTTGTTTTTTTTTTTTTCATCTTTTAAAAAATCTAATCCTTGAAGTAAAGAGCACTGCTTTTGCCTTTTTTTCCCTTCTTCCTATAGATGTTTTCTCACTCATATTTTCTAGATATGACTCAGCATCAGCTGGGCTAAAGAAGGCATCACAAGATGGTATTTTAAACATGGCCCTTTAAGAGCTGTGCAAATAGGCAGGGGACTAATTTTGACCTGGGAAGCAGCAGCCATACAGGGTTCCCCTGCTCCCTGTCAGCAGAAGCTGCCAAGATGTGGATCCTCTTGTTATCCATTCCCTGATTGACCTGCAGACTCTGCCTCAGCCAAGCCTCTGATAAGATGTAGACATATGTCAGAGAGTTCCTGTCCTCCTGAGGCCATTGATACTATGCCCTGCCTCAGAGCCTTTCTAGCTGAAGAATAATTGCACATCGTTTATCTTCAGTGCCCTCCAGGACTCTCAGGCAGGTTTGTCCTGGGGCAAGCTGGCCTGCATTCACCTTAATTTTGCTCTTTCTTCCTAGTCACTAACATGTCCTACCTTCCGAACTTGACGTAGCTGTTTTGACACTCTAACTGCAGCTAGCAGAGGACTGTCTACTGCACATGACTGTCATAATCAGGTTGCACATCAGTGACTCAGGACTCCATATAAGACTAGAACTGTTCAGACAGTCACATGTCATGTAGAAATAGAAATGGCTTTACTTAGAAACCACAATTCTATGTTTGTTAAAAAATTAGAGAATTAGTCCAAAAATAATAATACTTTAAAATATTCTTAAGTTGAAATAGCACTCTTGAATTTTTAAAAAAATATTTTGTACGATTACATCATATATGTCAACATGTTAGCATAGGTAGTATACAGTTCCATTGTGTATTATCTGGAAACATATCATTTATACTATAAATTGCATTACTATAGATTACACTACTTATTGGTATTAATTATATAATTAATTATATATTGGTTCTTCTATGATCCCTCTGGAAAACTTACTCTAAATAATTTAATAATGATACTTGCTATAAATGAGTTAATAGCATACTCACAAGCATGCACACACATATTTTAAGATGTTATGGCATTTGGATAAAATATTTGAGCTCCCTTCTGGAACATACCACTTATGATAGTGCATTCTTTTCCTTTCTTCTTTCATGGTTTACTTAAAAATACATTTCTATGTATATGTATGTATGTATGTATGTATGTAGTTTACATGTGCATGCATATACACATACATATACACATACACATATAAATGAGTTTGGCTGCCTACAGCAGCCAGAAGATGGTGGTGGATTTCCTGAAGCTAGAGTCACAGATGCTTGTGAGACACCTCATAGATGCTGAAATCAAGCGCAGGTTCTTTCTCAGCACTTAACTCACCTTCTTAACTGCTGAGCCATCTCTCTAAACCCTTGTACCTTTTATTTTAAATAATGATTGTTTTGGCATAATTTTGCCAGAGTTTTAAAGAATTTATGAATTTACTTTTAGAAGAACAGGAAAACATGCGAAGGTTTACTTAGCTTTGACATAGCCCTTGGAAGTTGTGAATAAAGCTTGTAAACCACTAAGGTAAATTTAATGTGTGAAACCTTTTCACTGGAGACTTTTAAATTGGAATTCATTTGCTACCTGTTGTCTGATATGACATTTGTAACTTCTCATAGCTTACTATGAGATTTCTTGTCTTATCTTTAGTGAAAACATAGTTGAAAAAAGCCCAAAAGAGAAACAACCAATTATAAAAACTATTCCATCAAATTAAAATAAGTACCAATCCAGAAGTACTTGTTAATTTTATTTCATCACAAACTTACACACATACATTTACTCAGTTCACACATATTTTATACAGGCAAACACAAAACCACAAATGTATGCACTTACTGAGAATATGAAGTAAGATGCACTTCCACAAATCTGATGTGGGTTTAGTACATACAAGCAGGCCAACATGAGAATTCAGTGAATAAAAGTACTTGAAACTAAATTCAATCTTTGCTCATAATAGTAGGATAGAACCAACTTCCAAAAGTTGTCCTCTGAACTCCATATGTGTATGACAATGTTTGTCCATGTACTTCATATGGACATACATGCACAATAATAATGCTTAAGATTTTTTAACATTTGAATAAATAAAAACTTTAAATGTTTCAGTGTAAAATGGTCAGCTGCAATGACATGTAGGTTAGTTTAATTTTAGACTTTGCATTCACTTTGATTCTGAATGAACCAAGGCCCAGCAAGTCCAACTCTTATCTAAGGACCCTCACTCTTCCATAGCCACATGGATGCAGTTTTTCCTTCATATAATTTTGTATATTGCCATGGAAGTGGACTTTCTTTACTTGAACTGTGACCATGGGGAATCAGACTCCTGGTACTTGGAAAAGAAGGAGGAATTAGGGTCAAGGACTCTACCTCTTCCTTTATTGTGCTTCTCTTTGCCTCTTGACATGAGATACTACCAAACATCTGCACTGAGGACTCATAATGATTTGCCTGTGAGATGTAACCTGAGTGCACTCATAATGATAATTTTCTCTTCAAAACAGGTATTTATACAGTGATTTGTTCAGCCATTTAAGTATACTGTAAATATAAAGAAAGGACAGTGAACAAGACAGGTGAATGAGGGAGAATTTGTTTTTCTCCAGTAAAAAAGATACCTGATAGGTTATAAATTCCACATGGTCAGCCCTAATATGTATAAAAAATTAGAAGCACTAAATGGACTCTCAAGTTATATTATATATATAATATATATATATATATATATATATGTTGTGTGTGTATGTATATGTGTATGTGTATATGTATATATTGTATATATATGAGAAAGCACAAAAGAAAACTATATAATATAATATATATATATGAGATATTATATCTCATATTATATATATGATAATTACAGAAGAATAAGTTATTAATCCAGAGAAGCTAGGAGAGGAGGGAGGAATTAGGGAGAAAGGAACAAGACATGCAAATACTGTTCTCATGTATGGAAATCTTAAATATAATTTAAAAATTATTTTGTAAAAGAAAACTGCCTTCTTGACTTCAGGAACCTACTATTTTATTCCAGGGTGCTTTAATCACCAATTTCAGGATGGTATGCATATTTTAATAACTGCAATTGATTTTAATTTTCTACACTTTAAATGAAATATAATTTTCTTTTCTTATTGATATAAGTCACAGACACACACTCAAACACACCACAACACACACACACACACACACATATGAATTTGTAACATAAGCAGAGTACTCTCTACTTCATCTTTATAGTCTGTCACCCATATTTCATTGAACAACTTTATTTAATTTCTCATTTAAAAAGAAAGGTGATGTCAGGCCTATTGCAGACTTTAGGCCTATGGCTGATTTTAGGCATACATACATGCTAACACAAAGTCTTGGGTCTCTGTGGAAAAACACTGAAAACAGAAGGGTATAAGCTACTGTAAACAGGCAGCTTCTGTGGAAATTTACCAGACCTAGTAGTCATAGGTCTTATAAATAGGCAGCCTCGTGGACAGTACCATCTTAGATAAGAACAAGTGAATCATAGGCAGAGCCATAGTGACCTGTCCCCTGAACCTACACCCAGCAGATAGCCTGTTCTGAAAGGTATCTGTACTGCCCCTGAACACCTATGCTCCAGTGCCATTCCCTTTCCCACATCCTGCCTTTTTGTGTTTATATAACATCTGTGTAAATAAGTAAATTACAATGTGATTTAAATAACTAAATAAATAAAATTAAAAAAAAAGAAAGGTGATGCAGAAAAATGAATACTTTTCTAGAGGCAGCTTGTATAATGGTTTGGGGATTTTACGTCTAAGATCTTAAGCAATAAAAACAAAAGCAAAAACAAAAAAGAATTTTAAAATGCACACAATTTATCAGGTGGGTATCTTGTGTCCTGAATCTCTATCAGCCTTTTAACATTTTGATTTTGTCTGAAATGCCAAAAGCATCAAGAAAAGCCTTTCTTTCTTCTTTTCCCTCTGTCTCCCATACACCTATGGAGAACTCCAGAGTAGAGATCAAAGAGAGTCATCTATCAGAGTGTAAATAAACATTGGACTGCATCTCTCCATCAAGTGCAGGGAACTCTCCATAGATTCACACAGTGAAGAGCAGAAAAGATCAAAATTGTAGTGGAGAGGCATGGAAAGCAAAAAAAATCCAAAATGTAAAAAGAAGAGTAAAATATTTTCTCTGCTCTTACAAATAATACTCAACCCATTGCATGCTCTTTCTCTACAGTGGTCCCAAGCCCTGCCTTGGCATGCCATCTTGTGCTGGACCAGACTCCTTTCCTTTCCTCTCCAAGGCTAAGGTTTCAGAGACACAGCCTGGCTTTATTCCTCATGAAGCTTTGCTTGTGCACGTTTTAGACAGCTTTTTATTTCTCCCTCACACATGTTAACTGATAGGCCTGTTCTCCAGCTGTTGTCTCCTGGTGCTTGCTTATTATTCTCTCTGCATTACCTCCAACACTGAGATTTATTTCCTTTCCCTTTCTCTATGCCTATCTATTATTTTCCTGTGCAGAAAATCATCATCAATTCTTCCTTCAAACACTCAAACTTAAGTTCTCCCAGTTAAGTGCTTTATTGAAAAGGAGAGAAAGTCAACCAAGCAAGAACAGATTGGAACAATCACAGGGATGCAGGCTTTTCTTGGGAAGCATCTATTGTAAGTGTCATGGATAATGTTCGGTGACACTGAACTGCATGGAAAGTCCCTTTTGAATCAAGCAGAAATCACCCTCCAGATAAACATAATTGTCTTCATTAGCATAACCCTCTAACGTCTCCCTCTCATGATCACTTTACCCCTCTACATAGAGGGCAATATTTAGACATACAAGGGCAAAAAAAGAATTGGAGTGTTTGGTGCATACTCTATTCTTGTTACTCAGTAGGCAGAGGGTAATGGATCTTTTTGCATTTGAGGTCAACCTGATCTACTAATGAGTTCTAAAGGAGCCATGGCTGTATGGAAAGCATGTCTCAAAAAGTGCATATTTAATGAGATATCAATCTGTACCAATGATAACCTTCTGTCTGTAAAAATGTCTTCAGATAATTGATCTGCAACATTCATTTATCCAGCAACAATGTGCATTAGAACCAGGCAATGATACTTGCATTACAAGTAACTTTCTTGTATCTATGCATAGAATATTCACCAATAAATGAAACACTGAAAAGACCTTTGCAGATAACTAACAGTTTACGTTCTTTATGCAGAAATTCTTTGTTAATATGTGTGAAGTGAGGGTTTCATATTCTTCATTTATTTCTAAATAACCCTAAGAATCAGACAGGGGAGCAGGCATACACCTGACCTAACACCCCTGGAGCTCCAGGATGACTTCCCTGTGCTCTGACCTCACCCTAAGAAGTGCTTATGTTTACTAGCAAAGGGTGGTCGTTCTCATCTCTTAGAGTTACTGGAACAGACTCTGCCATTGGCCTGCCTTCTTTCCACTTCTTAGCAACTGTTGTCTTATTTGTCAGACGTCCCAGGAACCTTTATCTACTAGCACTGTGATTTACAACATCACAGAGTTTGGTGTACCACAGGAGGTGATACATAAAGTATTGATCCTAGTGCTGGGCACACATGAGATGCTCAGTCACCACTAATGACAGTTATGATTACCAGTAATTACTCCTTTTAGCCCTCCTCTCATGGGAAGACTGAGGGTCATCTGAATCAACCTGCTCCCATATAAATGACAATATAGGTAAAGTGTTAGTTGAAGGCTTTAAAAGGTGGTGATGATCACCGGGTAAAGAATGATGCACACTCAACAGAATTTTATGGTCTTTCTGAAGTAATATTCTATTGGAGGATTCACGTGGGACTGAACAAGATGAGGTCATACTTTGAAAGCTGGTAGCATAAACAGGATGTGGCACACAGTAAATGCTCATTGAAAACAGTGGTGATAAGAATTTTCTCCTTAAGAGAGAATGATGTCATTCTCTGCATTTTTCCAGTAAAACATTTTATGCTTTTGAAGTAGTTAGCACGAAAGCAGGATTTTTCACTTGTTTCTACTTAACCCATTTAAGTTTTTACTCATTTAAATATAGTCATATAAATATATATGGTATAATATGAAAATTCAATACATATGTACAATAGGTCATTGCTAAATCATAGCAGTTTACAATAACCTATTTCATATTTTATGAATAACGTGAAAAGAGAATCTTAAAGGCTTCAAACCTAAAGTAATGATGAGCAAATGTAGAAATGAATTACACTGATATGAACAGTACACACAAAAAAACTACATAACTCTTATCTATATAGAGATAGGTAGTAGATTATCAATCACTCTGAATGTTAAACACACACTAACTTTTTATTCGATCATTTTTAAATGTCTGTGATGGGAATATTGACTAGCATATTACAGATGGAAGACTCCCTGTTTCTGTCTCTGTCTCTCTGTCTCTCTCTGTCTCTCTCTCTCTCTCTCTCCCAATTTGTCTAGATCCAATCCTTAGGATTGCCTCTAGTGCTGCAATGTAATATCAGCTGTACATTTCTATTCTCCCTATATCTGCCTCATATGGATCGTCAGACAATCCTCCACCTACTTCCCCCTTCTTGATATGTCCCAGTCCTCCCAGCCTTGGCAAATATTTCCTGTTAAACTACAGACCACATCTGCCAGAAAACTAGGTAGGCTGCTTACACTTGTCTACTCTTCTCTGTTCCCCAGACCCAATCCTCAGGAACATCCCTAGTGCTGCAACAGAACTCCTGCTGTCTACAGCCTCTCTTGCCTTGTGATACCTCCACTGTATCACATACAGTATTTCTCCTGCCATCACCATCAGCCTCACCAGAAAGTCTTCACAGTAAACACACAGCTGAGCAGGCCAGTGTTACAGGAACCTATAGCCAACACATTCTTTGATATTTCAAAGCAAGAACAGAAACCAAGGAACAAAACACCCACCCAAGAAAGAAAAACCCAGAAACTAGCACATGGATCTTCATTCATCTCCAAATCAGGTAGCTAGATGCCAGTTTAAAAATACAGTCATTTAAACCTAGGGCAGTATGTCTCCAACAGAGCCCCGCTAATCTACCACAGTAGGCTTTGAATATCCTAAGATACCTGAAGTACAAGAAGAAAGACCTTAAAAGCAAATATATGGAGATGATAGAGGTCCTTAAAAAGAAAATGAATAAATTTTGAGAAAATCAACAAGATAGCAAACCCACATTTCAACTAATTAAAAAACAGAGAAAATATCCAAATTAATAAACTTAGAAATGAAATGAGAGCACAACCACCGGGCAGAAATCCAGAGAATCATAAGGGATACTTTTAAACTTGTGTTTTACAAAATTGAAATATCTAAAAAAAATATATAATTTTCATGATAGATACCACATACCAAAGTTAAATCAAGATCAGATAAACAATTTAAATAGACCTATAACACTAAGTGGAATAGAAATAGTAATGACAGGTTCCCAACTGATCTGGTGGTGGTGGTACATGCCTTTATCCCAGCACTCAGGAGGCAGAGATAGGTGGATATCTGAATGCTAGGTCGCCACCTATAGAGCCAGTTCCTGGAAGGCCAGAGATTCACAGAGAAACCCTTTTAAAGAAAACCAAACCAAACCAAACCAAACCAAACCAAACAAAACAAAACAAAACAAAACAAAACAAAACAAACAAAAAATCAACCAATCAACCAATAAACCAGTCAACCAACCAACCAAACAACCAACCAAACAACCAATTAAACAAACAAAAAATCCACGGTCAGATAATTTGAGCACATAATTCTACCACACTATCAAAGAAAATTTAACACCAAATATTCCTCAAACTATTCCACAAACTTGAAAGGAGGAGCATTGTCCAATTCATTTTATGAGGTAACACAAATACCGAAACCATTTAAAGACTAAACAAAGAAAGAATTACAAACATTTCCCTCATGAACATTTATGCAAAAGTGCTCAATAAAATACTTGCTAAATTCATGAACATATCCAAAACATCATCTACAATAATCTAGTAGTAGGCTCCTTCCCAGAGTTGCAGGGGATGGTCCAACATGTAAAAAAATAGTAAATGTAATGTAATCAATCATATAGACAAATTGAAAAAAATGTGATCATCTCATTAGATGCTGAAAAAGCTTTTAATGAAATTCAGCACCCCTTTATGATAAAACTGTTGGAGAGGTTAGGGATGCAGAGACATACATAAGCATAACTAAAACATAATGTAAAGAAAGCTATAGCCAACATTAAATTAAATGAAGGAAAAAAATCAAAGCAATTCCATAAAAATCAGGAACAAGTCAAGGTTATGCACTCTATCAATATCTATTCAGTATAGTACTTTAATATTTTCAAATATATTCAATATAGCACTTACAGTTTTAACTAGAGAAATAAGACAAGTGAAAGATACAAAAGGAAGACAAATTGGAAAGGAAGAAGTCAAAGAATCTCTATTCATAGAAGATATATTATTAAACATAAGTAAATCTAAAAATTCAACCAGGAGCACCTACAGCTGATAACACTTTCATCAAAATGGCTTGATACAAGATTGACCCCCCCCCAAATCAGTAGCCTTCTGATATATAATAACAAATAGAGTGAAAAGGGAATAAGGGAAATTACATTATTCATAACAGTCTCAAGTAATATAAACTATCTTAGAGTAATTCTAACCAAGTAAGTGAAAGACCTGTAGGAAAACAAATTCCAGTCTTTGAAGGAAGAAACTGAAAAGATATCAGAAGGTGGAAAGACCTTTTAAGATTTGGATCAGTATGACGAACAGCAAAACTGGCCAATGAGTCAGTACAATCTCCATACAAATTCTGACAAGTTTTTACAGATCTCAAAGGAAAAAATTCTTAACTTCATGTGGAAAAAGCAAAACCTCAGGATAGTAAAACTATCCTGAACAATAAAAGAACTTCCGGAGGTATCATCATTCCAGATGTTAAGTTGTACAACAGAACTGTAGTAATAAAAAAAACCCCATCATTTTGAGATAAAAGGAGACATATTGATTAATGGGATCAAAATGAAGACTCAGACATAAATCCACACACATATGGACACCAGAAAGTCAGAATGGAAAAAAAAAATAAAGTATCTTCAACAAATGGTATATACACGTACATACATCACATATATACATATATATGCAAACAGATTCATATTTATCATCCTGTACAAGTGGATCAAAGACTTCAGCATAAAACCAAGTGAGGAATACCATTTGCATTGAAAGAGAACAGAACACTGATATTGCAGACTCTAAGATCAACAATTATTATATGGTACTTCATGAAATGGTACCTGTAAGGCAAAGGACACTGTCAATTAGACAAAGTGCAGCCTACAGAATGAGGCAAGTTTTTTATCAACACATCTGATAGAGGACTAATACCTAAAATATATAAAGATCTCAATAAAATAGTCATCAACAAAGAAATTAATGCAATTAAAATGGAATCTGATCTAAACAGAATTCTTAATAGAGGAATCTTAAATCCTGAGAACCTCTTAAAGAAATGTTCAACATCCTTTGCCATCAGGGAAATGCAAATAAAAACAATACTGAGATTCCATATTATGCTATCAGAGTCTAAGATCAATAAAACAAGAGACAGGTTATGCTGGTAGGGATATGGAGCTAGGGGTCACACCTCCATCACTGGTGGAAGCACACATTTTACAGTCACTATGGAAATCAATATGGAAATTGCTCAGAAATTCCAGAATTGATCCACCTCTAGATGCAACTATACTTCTCTCAGGCATATACCCAAAGGATGCTCCACCTTAAGGACACTAACTCAACTATGTATATCATGGGTTTATTCATAATATCTACAGAATTGAAACAACATGGTTTCTGTTATTTGAAATATGAACAAAGAAATTGTGGTACATTTACACAAGGAAGTATTACTCAGCTGTTAAAATGACAATATGAAATTTGTAGGCAACGTTTGGATCCAAAAAAAAAAAAAAAATCATCCTGAGTGAGGTAACCAGGACCTAGAAAAACAAATATGGTATGTATTCATTTTTAAGTTAATATTAGCTGTTAAGTTAGTGATAATCCACCTACGGTTCACAGACTCAGAGAGGTTACATAACAAGGAGGGCTCTAAGGATGCTCTATGTTTCCCATGGATTTCCCTGGAAATGGGAAGTAGGGAGAAATAGAATAGATTTTGCAGGTGGTCTGTCGGTGTGCAAGGATAGCAACAGGAAGGATCAGCCTGGGGTTTGAGGGCTGATGGATTCAGAGAGAGAGAATGCAAGAAGGCAGACAGATAGAACAGGGAGGAATTTGTGGGGTAGTATGAAAACCTATTGCGTTGGAAACTTTCTGTAATCTATGAGGGTGAGCCTAGGGAGAACTCCTACTAATGAGGATATGGAGTCTGAATTGGCCAGTTCTGTAGCCAGATAAGCCTTCTAGTAGTGAGCCTAGGGTTGTATAGGTTACATTTTTGTCCAAGGCTCTACTAAACAGTTGCTCAAACCACTCAGGCTGATGCTAGGAAGAGGCTCCTTCTCTGAAAACAGGAAACAGGGCCCATTGCTAAGAACAACATCTACACATCTCACTAAACATAGAGAGATTGAGCAGGTTCTAGCATGGAGCCTTCACCCTACTTTCTACATTGCTGTGGAAAGGTACTCTAGAGGCTATATGAAGAGAAATCTGTACACTAACTAAGCCATAAAACCTTTGATCAAAAATGTGTCTTGCTTGCAAGATGTGCTGGGGCACTGGTGGCACAGAACTTGTGGGTGTGGTCAAACAACATCTGGTTTAAATTGGGACCCAAGACACAAGAGGGAGACTATGTCATACACTGTCTGGATGGCCAAGGACTAGAGATTAGATAGTTCAGAGACCTAGAGTAGAATCAAATATGATGGAAAAGAAAACAAACAAACAACAAAAAGCAAAAACAAAACAAAAACCAATGAAATACAATTTAATAGTATTTTTTCTATACTCTAAAATCTATGCCTTCTCCACTCATCATTAGAGACACTTCCTCTGGCAGGAGATGAGAGTAGGTGCAGAGACCCTATATTCAGTCATTATGTGGAGAGTCTAAATTGGAGGTATCCATTAGGTACTTCCCTTAGAAATCTGGTAATCCCTTGGAGAGGGGAAGGAAATATTGTAGGAGTCAGAGTCAATGGAAGACACCAGGAAAAAATGGCCCACTGCATCAACTAAGTAGGGCATACGTAGGCTCAAAGAGACTGAAGTGGCAAGTAAAGGGCCTGCATTGACCCCCACCTGGTCCTCCTCATATATGTAATGGATGTATTTTGTGGGGTGCCTCATAGTGGGAGCAATGTATTTCTGACACTTTTTTTTGCCTGCTCTTGGGTCTCTTTCCCTTCTATTGCGTTGCCTTGTCCAGCCTTGATATGAGGGATTTTGCCTTGTCTAATTGTATCTTGTTTTGTTTTGTATTACTTTGTGGTGTTTAGTTGTTGTCTCTTAGAGGCCTATTCCTTTCTGAAGAGAAATGCAGGCTGAGTGGATCTGCTGGAGAGCTGAGCTGTTGGGAACTGGAAGGAGTGGAATGAGGGGAAACTGTGGAAGGGGTGTACTGTATGAGAGAAGAATCCATTTTCAGTAAAAAGAGGAAGACTTACGATGAATTGCCTGGCTACTATGTATCTAATACTTTTTGAAAAGGAAGTGCAAGTGCCCGGTGATTAATAAGGAGAGCAAGAAAGTTCCAAAGCTAAGCAAGAAACTCAATTCTCAAATTAATTAACCCTCCTAAGTACAGGTTGTGGGAGACGATCCATGAGAGAAGAACACTGACCAGTCATGGGAAAGTAAAGTCCTAAGACATGGAGATAGGTCCTAGAGGGTTCCTAGTTTCTCTAAGATTAGGGCAGACATTTCAATCAACCACTGATCTGCAGTAACCTGTGATTCTTTCTTTTTATTTATTGTTTGTTTGTTTTTTTTCAAGACAGGGTTTCTCTGTATAGTCCTGGCTGTCCTGGAACTCACCTGTAGACCAAGCTAGCTTGAACTCAGAAATCTACTTCCTCTGCCTCCCAAGTGCTGGAATTAAAGGCATGTGCCACTACTGCCCGGCTTACCTGTGATTCTTGGCGCTGAGGTTACAGAAGAATACGAACACACACTTGCTGGTTATAATATTCTGGAGGATTAAGAATCTATGCAAATTGAAATAATAGTCCACGTATCTTTAAATTAGACACTTTTGGGATAACATCTTACTGCTAACTATAAATAGGAGTATTGTAAATTTCTCTGTGTGTTTTGATCTCACCACTTCCATTAGCAAACTATAAGATACAAAATAAAATCATTTCCATCTACTTTGACATCTATATTGTTATTTTTCTTTCTGGAGAGATGTTCAAGAACAAAGTAAGAATAAAATATATTTGAGAAATAAAAATGACACAATGTTATAAATTACATACAAAATAAAAACTTGTCATATTGGTCTTGCATCCATAGTACATACAATTCAAACATATAGTTATTTTTTATCACATTGAACCAAAGAATTTTTACTAGAGCTAAGTGGAATGATTTAGAAAATACTGTCAGGGCCATGATACATATTTTGATAAACCACCAAATAAGGTTTCCAGGAAAAATTTGTTACTGTAAAATGGAATGTATATTTCAGGTTTGTATTAGCCCACCCACCTTCTCCAAAAAAGCAGAGATCCTCTATGGTAGCTTTGGAAACTAGCAGAGTAGGAACACAGAGATTTTCTGTAAGTTTTAATGCTTTAAGTCATTGTCAGTTCTTTCTTTCAGATGTGATACGTTTTAGGAATCATTATAAACTTGCATTTAATTCTGTCAATGTCATATAACCTTGCTATGAGCTTACAGGCAGAGATATAATGTTCTACTAAAGCCAGCCATTGTTAGAAGTTGTCATCCAGACTGTCCAACCTCGAGTTAGTGTAAGAGGTACGTAAAATACTGAGAATACTATAAAATGTCCTGGTAACCTCCATATGTTATCTCAAGAGATATGGATAATAACCATATGATTTGATAGAAGAGTATATTTTTCCAATTCAAATAATTTAAAGATGAATGTTGGGTTTAAAATTAAAAGTCATAAACAGAATAAATGTCATTAACAATAATGTCAATGGTTAATGATATTGTGATATCGTATTTTAAGATTAGCAATGCTGTGTCCAGTTGCTTTCTAAGGTAGTCTGAGGTACATGGAAGTAAGAATTAGGGATCAGTTCTTGTGCTGGGTAGTCAGAGACTCTTTGGGTAAATGTGGTATATACCTGAGTGTGTTCTGCTTATCAACCAATCACGTCCTAAGAAAGCAGTGATTGTGTACCTCAGCTGCTCCTGAATAACTAACGAATAATAATTTCTGATTGAAAATTAGTGAGTCATTAAAGCAAGATCTGTTAGGGAGCATGGCAATAGACAATGGATTTCTTATGGAAAAGTAACTAAAATAGATGTAAAATTAAATGAAAGAAAGAAGAAGAAGAAGAAGAAGAAGAAGAAGAAGAAGAAGAAGAAGAAGAAGAACAACAACAACAACAACAACAACAACAACAACAACAAATGACAATGACAAGAATGAAGCACACAAGATGGACAGGGCTTAGAATCTAGCTCAGGAGGTAAAATTTCCAGCACTGGACAGCACAAAATTCTTGCTGTTTATTACATGACATTCACATGATTTTCATCTATTCACCTATCATATATATACATATATGTATGCAAATGCACATGTATATACGTATGTGTGTGTATCATGACAAATGTGAAGCTAAACTCAAGTACTCATTTATGTTTCTGCAATTTCTGTTTTACAAGGTGTCCTGATTAATGTCTCAGGAAATCTTTTGGTCATGATGACTGATGATGGTGCTTTCTGGGTTTATGGAGCGTTCCTCTGATCACTGAGAATGTGCCAGTCAGCAAAATTCCAATATTTGTTTTTCAGGAATAAACCATCATTTCTTCCCTGGTTTGTATTTAATTAAATCTGTTGCTGGCATTCTTGCCTGAATTTTAGATACTAATTATATTTCTAAAATTCAGAAACATATAATTTATATACGTAGGTCCAGTAATCTTGTGAAAGCACATTTCTCTCTGTGTGTGCCTCTGGGTCAGTGTCAGCTTTGCATTTGTTCTATAGTTAAGATACTAGGTTATGAGAGGATTTTGAAATCAGAGCTTAGGCTTGGCAAAGAGAGTCCTAACATTTTCTACACAAACAACTGAAATGCCAGAGCAGAGCTGGATGACTGAACTTTTCAACAAAAATGTGATTTGGCTCAACCAGAGTTCACTGTGTGAGTTGAAGACAATTTGACCTAGAAATAAAATGGTCTCTGCAAAGAACCAGTGAAGCTGAAGAGAAATTTAAATGACTTAGGTGGATGACCTTAGCTGCATATTGGACAATTAAGAGAACATAATGATTAAGATCTGAGCATCTATTCAGGAATAAAGACATTTGTTAGTATGCAGTTGCCAAGTGAGATTTTATTTAGCTATTTAAGCACAGAATTAGAGCCCATGTTGGGCTCACACATTGAAATTAAAGCAGAAATTTGAGTTGTGCTTAGGAATCCTTCAAATGAGAAACTTAGGTTCATTTTATTAATAATCTTTGAATATATCATATATTAAAGTCATTTTATAGTATAATTTTTGTTACATCAGAGGATAACATGGTAGTTAAAAAAATTCTCTCACTTTAGTCTAGCATCCTGGAAGTTTTGGCAAGCACAAAATCTGGGAAAGTGCCAGTACATTGATGGTCAAGACCAGTTCCTTCATCCTCCACATGCTTTTGAAGACATTGGTAGTTGACTTTTGCCCTACTTCTCTGTTCTGGAAACATCTAACCCAGGTGTCATCTGTCACACTTTATCTTTCCACTCAACATTTTAACAGTAGAAAAGAGGCACTTGCTTTTTTAAGATGTTTGGAGAAAATCCTTGCTTGCAATATAGTTTTTATGTGATAGCTAAGGCTAACTGTGAGGAGGCTAGGAGCTAAGTTTCCATTCATGTGTTGCGGATTCCTCTCTTAGTGCTTGCTTTCTTTTCTGAATTAGTGAAGAGAATTCAGGTGCTCTTGGCAGAAATGAATACCTCTTCAAACTGGTGCTTCAAATACTTAACATAGGTTAGAGAAGGGACCTGTCACCTGGCTGAGAGCAGTGACAGAGAGGAAGGGCTCTTGCAGGCAGCTTTCTTGCTTCCCCCCACCACAGTCTGAAACCAAAGATACAGGCAGCAACTAACAATTTAATGCTGCGAGTGCACTGACAGGAGCTTCTTGTCATCTACTTGAGACAGCTTAACCAAGAATCTCTTATAGACTCACTATTAAGAATAATTTTTATGGGCTAGAAGATAGCTCAGTTGCTAAAGTGTTAGCTGTGCAAACATGAAGACTTGAGAACAGGGTTCCAAACTGACAAAAAGAAAAACTCAAAACAAAAACAAGCAAACAACAAGAGCAACAAAATAGCCATAGTAGCATGCATTTGTAATCTCAAAACTGGGGATGGAGATACAGGCAGTTTTGGCTCTCACTAGGCAGGCAGCCTCTACTCTATGGAAAGTTCCAGGCCATGACCATTAAACAAGGTAGATAGACCTGATAAGTATATCTCTTCCCCTCTACCTCTACCTCCTACCCCATCTTTTGGTGTCTGCACACAAGTGCACTGGTACCATCTACCAGTAGTTTCTGGTTACTAGGATGTGGAGGGTAGGTGAAGTGCTATGGTAAATCTTCAAACATGGCTGACTCTTTATTGAGTCTGTGCACAGAAACCATATAAGTTGTGGTTAGACATTTATATTCTACAGCATTACCCATTTCTGTCTTACTTCTTTCCATGATTCATTAGCATTCCTTGACTAGCACTTTTTAAAAGTCCTGTGCTGTCACTTCTTCACCCCCAGAGATCCCAGTCCAAAGGAAAATTGTTGAAGTTTGATCTTTGATATGTATTGTAATGATAAATATTGGCCCCCAAAGCCTGATTGCTACCAGGTATGAGAGAATCCCCATGTACAGTGTGGCTTTGCTCCTTAATTTAAATCTATTTTTTTTTTTTAAATAAAGATGCTGACAGCTAATATCTGGGCTGAAGAGACATAGTGGTGCTTGGGGTTCCTGGGCTTGAGGTCTTAAGGGACCATGAGGAGGAGAGGAAGGAGTAGAGAGAAGATACCATGGGGTAAGGAATCTTAAAATAATGGCCATTAGGGTTAGTTCTTGGAGTTAAGAGCATCTGAGACAAAACATAGCCAATCATATAGTGGGGTTACTGGGAGGGAAATAGACATAACAGCATGGAGGATAGATATCTGCCTAGCTCTAGAGGTGATGAACTGAATAATCTAAGTTAGGGTAGAAGTCTTGGATTGAGATTAAAATTTTCCACAACACAAAATAAATAAACATCCACAACTTCGCTGGACTCCTACAACATTTTGTACTAGCCTATGGCTAATTTATCCTAAAACCCAAATGAATTATCACTTTGAAGTTGATCACATGTTACATGAACAACCATTCATCTATTAATCATTAATGATTTCATTTATGTGAGATAGAAGAATCATTGCTTTAATTGGAAAAACTCATTCCTATATGTGGCATTGAACTTAGAAAATAATTATCCTTGATATAGATATATGGCCAAAGGTTTATTAACATGAAACAAAATGCTACTTCTACAGTCATCTTATTTGTGTCTTCTCTCTTCTAAAATTGGAAATAGAAACTTGCCATCAACATTTTGTGATTTGGTTGCATTTTAATATTCCAGGTCTAATACTGGCATGTAATAAACACATCTTTAAAATATTCATGAATAATCAAATTAAATGTCACATATCCAAGAAAAGACCATTTGATCAGGGGCAACATCAACTAATTTCTGTATTTGTTTATAGTTTACTATGAAAGTGGAAATAATCAGTATGTACAAACCTCTCAAATGATGTGTGAATTAAATAGAGTTCACATGTTGCCTTGCATTTGAAATAGCTGAAAATAAAGAGAAAATATTTCCTTCAGTTGTAAGGAAAATGAACCTGATCAGTTTATTTTAAGGTACCCACATAGAAACAGGGGTAGGAGGGAATGGGACAGGGGGCTTGTGAGGGGAAACCACGAAAGGGGATAACATGAAATGTAAATAAATAAAATATCCAGCAAAGAACAATAAGCTCTGGACATTTTGTTTCAATGTTTAGCTTTGGCATTGACTGTCAGTACTCTTCCATATGAAGAGTAGATAGAACATACTGCTGAATTTTCAAATACTCTGAGCTTAGGCTTTCCATGTATTTTGATTTGCAGAGAATCATATGTTGGACAGCTGATTTCCCTGAAAGTCTGAAAATAATTCAGAATATGTATAGCAAAGTTCACTAGGAGATAAGAAAACACACAAATAAATATATATACTTATTGTTAAACTGTATCTGACATCTTGAAAAGGAGATGGTGTCTTCATTCATAGAGATATAAATGTCTCTGAATTTCTCCAGGGAGTACTTTAGATACTATGGCAAATTCATTATAGGCATCTTGCTAGGTGGTATAAACTGTCCACTATTTCTTTTGAGGATGGTCAATTTTATCACCATGGACTCTCCTTAATATTTTTATTTACAACTGTACCTCACCATGCAGTATAGACGAAACATAGTCCCAACTCCATAGCAGAGAATGAGACAGGATTCCAAAATGATCAAAGGAACATCACCAGAACTGTAGGACTAGTAAATGATAGAGGCTGCACCATGTTGGGCTCACACATACCTCACTGTACTTACACCCACTGCAAAGATATCGTAGAACGTGAGCACAACTAATTCAAGTTTACTCTCTGATTTTTCTTTTTGAATTTTCCATCCAATATTTCATAGTGGGAAATAGCTGAGGAAATTCTGAGGATTCAAACAGCTGACTATATCTTTCTTTCTTTTTTTTTTTTTTTTTTTTTTTTTTTTTTTTTTTTTTTTATTTTTTGTTATTTCGAGACAGGGTTTCTCTGTGTAGCCCTGGCTGCTGGAAACTCATCTGTAGACCAGGCTGCTCGAACTCAGAAATCGCCTGCTTGACTGTATCTTTCTGAAGCACTGTCCTCACACGAATGTTTGATCAAGGATTTTTTTATTTATGTTTCCCTAAAGGTTAATATTATCAAAATTAGCATGCTGTGCAGATAGTGTCATGTACAGTTTATTACGGAATTATAAGATGACCTATCATGTAGCTTGTGATTAACTTCACGCTAACATCAGAGCCATATGGTAGCCGACCCATTTACTAAATAAAGCTATCTTCTTGATGTCATTACTGGGAGTTAATTTGTGATTTGGCAGAAATGCTGGAGAGTGGTCTTTCTCAGACACAGAATTTTTTTAACAAATAGAAATGCATTAACCTGTTAATTTTCACATTCACTTCATTCAATTCCCAGCAGAGCCTTGCTCTAGAGCCAAAAGGCACCTGCTCCTCACACTTTTTACTTTAATAAGAATGTGGAAGGATCTGGTGAGAGCTCCACTCTCAGCTTGACAGCTGTGCTCAAGTCCACAGATCCTTTGTTCCCCACTTGAAGGAAAGAGAGTGCTTAAACTATGAAACCAGAAGCAAATTTCTAATTAAAACGGAGGAAAGAAAGAAAGGTTCCTCTCATTTCAAAAATTTTGTTTTTGTTAACATATAAAAAAGGTGGGGACTTTCTTCATGCTTGTTGCTCTTCTGGTCATTTTTCTTGCATGATTAACTGTTACAGATCTACCTACATTTGTAAAAATTTAAATGGATATCTAAATTGAATCTTACTTGAACAAAGTCTGTAATTCAAAGAATAAAAACTATCCAAATATAGTACATTATGTTATATTATTACATATTATTTATCACAATGTCATGAATCCAGAGTTTTAGTGAATCTTAGCATGGCTTTCAATCATAGTGCCATAGATTATATTACATTTCTGTGACTATGTATTTGTAATTTTGTATGTTAAGTTATATTTAAAAATATTATCATGCTGAAATATAAGCAAACATTTATTGATAGATTGCAAAATTTGTATCAGTAGATGGATTAGTTTTAAGGATTCATTCAAACTTAATTTGAGATTAAACTAAATTTTTAAAAATTGTATGCATAGGATTTTATTAGGAGGATACAAGACCTTGTGTTACCAAGATGTTGCCAAAATGCTTAGTTAACAAAGAATATTTAAACTTGGGATAAGTACTTGTGATCAAAGTAGCTGTATGTGAGTTAGAGTTTGTTATGAACTACCAGCTGTTTTGTAGGTTTTGGGAAAATCATTAATATTTGGCAGGATCCTAGAGATTCACAGATTTTTGAGATCTGATAGTGTGGCACCAATTCTTTGCAGAACTACTAAAGCACCACCACAGCTGTTTTACATAATATTGATAAATACATCCTTGAAAAATGGGGCAAGTTATACTATGCAATTGATCACACACACACAGACACACACAAACACACACAGAGAGAGGGAGAAGTGAGAAAAGTGAGGTAGAGATTCATGTATTAGCAAATACATGATGTATCTACTTTGCTAAACCAGCCTAGCTGCATAGAAAATGGAAGTAGTAGAAGCATAGAAGCAGGTAAAGGTTCATTTTGACTCCAAGGAACTTCCATAGAGAGGAAAAAAATATGTTCTAAATTTTCAAATGGAATTTCATTTGAGAGCCCTTAAAACATAAACCTCAATAGTGAAATTGCTGAGAAGGATATAACTATACATGGATAATATGACAAAATAGCAAATTGCAGAATGCACAGAGTTAGGTGTTACTTGTCACATTTCTATTTCTATTTTAATAGAATTAAAAAATCCTATTCTCAATATTAACCATCATTTATCAACTTTTTAAAAATATATGGAATATGGAAATAATGGAATATTATTGGAATAATATGGAATATTATGGAATAATAGAATATTATTGGAATATAATATGGAAAATATGGAATAATGATGTAATCAATATATCACAAACTTGAGATATCAGAATCTTTTACTCATAATTTCAATCCAACCTAATAGAAAACATTATTTTTTGCTCTGGTACAAAATTGCTTTGCATGGAATTATCAGTCATCTTTTGTCTGGTTACTGTGCTACTACACAGAGTAATGTATGCACAGACTATATCAAATATCCAGAATCCATTTAACTGAATAGAACCAACCAGAACGTAGTCTTTTGTAGTTGCAGGTGACTTGAAAATTAGACCTGCAGAGAGCTCCATGTCTAACTGCACTGTTTATTTAAGCTTATTGATATGTGATTTAAAAACAAAATAATCTACCCACAGGACTCAATAGCACAGGTAGCAAGACAGTGAGACTCTCCTAACACCTTATGATGCTGATGAAAATAAAAAACATTTCATCTGGTTTACAAACTTTTATGTTTTTCATCAGCTGTTATTCCTTGAGGCTTATTTTGGTATGTGTAAATGTTTTCTACTGTCAGGCCCTAACCAGCAATTCATTTTTCATCCAGTAAATATTTACTTTTTACAAATCACATACCTCTTGTAACCATATATTAAACTGCATGAGTTCATCTTATTCCTCATACGCCATTTCCCCCGCAGGGTTTTAATTCTGTTCTCCCTCACTGTTCTTAAGTATGTGTTTTACATGTTTATATATTTCTATAGAAGTCTCTTCCATTTTCCCACCGTGAAATTACTTGTTTTTTTTTCTACATGTTGAATGTTGGGAATTGTTGAGCTTTTTTTGCCCCTGAAAACCTCAGTTGATATGCTTATTTAGATTAAACTCATTATTAATGATTAACATGAATACACATAGCATATGTACAATATCACACCCCCTTTGATGAGCAATGCACAAAACAAATGTAGGTATGCTCTTTCAGTTTGGAGTGGAAAGTCTCTTTTCTCAATGTTGTATAATACATTTACTTGTGCTAACTTTTGAACACTGGCCCTCAATCAATGGCTTCTCTTAGGCTATGTGATCCTGGATTGGTTTGACAGCCCAGCAGGAAACCTCCTTTCACCTCAGCTATTCTTATTGTTTATGTCATTCTCAGGTAGTATAGTTAGGGAGACACATGAAGAAACATTCTTCCTCTTAAGAATTTATAATCTTCTGTCCTGCTTCATACTGAAACACTGTATTCTGATGAGAAAAAGCTCTTCACACACATTAGAAACATAATATTCTTTTGTCAACATATTAATATTTGGAAGTTTTTATACAACTGTCCAAATCACTACAAAATTTCCTGGCAAAATATAAATAAACCTTTTTAGTTGGGCTTATATTTGTGATAAGGAAAAAAAAGAGTAAATTATTTATAAAAATAGTTCTTACTCCTTCAGATTTCATTAATGTGGGTTTAAGAATATAATTTAGGAAACACAAATAACTATTACCTTTGTTATCTGTTACCATTATCTGTAAAGTTAGATATAGACTGTAATTCTACCACACTTACAAAGATAAAGTCTTAGAAAAGTCCTGAACGTTCAATGAATTAGTGATAAAGGTTGTAGCCATGTTACATTTTTTACTTTTAGCCCTGTTTGTGTTTGTAATAAGGGACAAGTAAACATAATTATACATTTATGTATAGCCTTGGTTAATAAAATATCTGCACATTACAAAGTTCTCAAAATCCAATATTAGGTAGATACTTAAATGTCATATGGGCTTATCTACAATGTTTAGTCTAAAATGTTTCTATAGTTCTCACAAGTCTTAAAATGTGATAGATGATTATTTCTAAGGGAATCTGATTTTTCATAAATGTCACTGATAATCAAACCTTTGAAAAGGATTAAGAATGACATCATTAACATGAGTAATAAAGTATAAGCATGTGCATTACCTTCAGCATCATAAGATGATAGCAAATATAAACACAGAATACATTGATATTCAATCTTAATATTAATTTTATGTATAAACTTCTATATTTCTTACTACAAAAATTATATTTGCTGAGTTTTTAAGTATTAAAGTAAAAAAATTATAATTCTAAATATATATTTGATCATGCTATGAATTTGAGGATATGCAATGCATCATTGCTTTTATTTTTAAATTTGTGTTTTAATATTTATGGATTCTCATACATCGGCTGTCTCTAAATAGAATAATAAACTCAGGTATAAGAAAGTTATTTGCATACCAACCAATTTGTATTTTAAATTTAATATTATTAATTAACATTTTTGCATGTAACAGTGAAATAATTTGCTTAGAATACTTTGTGAATAAATGTTAATTATTTACCGAAGTGAAAATTCATGATTGCCAACATGTTCAATGTTAGTACCTATTGTTTTTTGAAGATGGCAGTTCATTTGTCTCTGATTTGTGCATATGCAAATGTGCAAGGCACTGTTTCAATTAGATAAAGTCCCATGAGTCTAAAATACCAAAGCCAGGGCTCACATTTGAAGGAAATATAATGATATCTTTCAGAAGAAATAAGGAATGATTCATCCGTTTCCTATCTAGTGTATGATAGATAAACAACCTTTCATTATTAAATATGTAGCTCATGAGTATTCATTGTAAGTCTGGCTCTGCAGCTAATAAGATAGGGTTCTTTTGCAACATGTAGTTCCCAGGAGCATTTGAGCTTTTGTTAGTGCTCTGGGAATAAATTATGTTTTTGTAGGAGAATTCATTACCAGTAGCTGATGGATCCTGGTTGAGTTACTTATAAGAATTCCAGAAAGACTATTTTTTCTGAAATTAAAACATATGATCTTTTCAAAAGCAACCTTTTGTTTGCTTGTTAACAAGCAAATAATTGTTTCAGAATATTTTCTACCTCATATGTTTTTGTTAGTTTTCCCCTTTAGTCATATTTTGAAATATTATTGATAATAAAGAATTTCTTTAATCTGGAAGAAAATATTCTTCAACATACTAAATGGAACTAGGTGGAATATTGAAAATTTGCAACACATAGACCAATAGAAAGCTGTTAACATGATGATTACTAGGTCTTAGGATGAAACGCTACTGCAGTGGCTCTTAACCTTCCTAATGTCATGGTACTTTGATACATTTCCTCATGCTGTAGTGACCCTTGGCCATAAAATTATTTTTGTTGCTACTTCATAATTGTAATTTTGCTACTGATATGAACTATAATGTAAATAGCTGTGTTTTCCAATGGTCTTTTGGGAATCATGACCCAGGGTGGAGAGCTGTTGCTCTGTTGTGTCTAGTTCACTGGTTTAACTGTTTGTGGCACTTTGAAAGGAGTAAGGATACCATGTGTGTTCTTTTGTGATTGGGTCATCTCACTCAGGATGATATTTTCTAGCTCCATCCATTTGTCTAAGAATTTCATGAGCTCATTATTTTTAATAGCTGAGTAGTACTCCATTGTGTAAATGTACCACATTTTCTGTATCCATTCTTCTGTTGAAGGACCTCTGGGTTCTTTCCAGCTTCTGGCTATTATAAATAAGGCCGCTATAAACGTAGTGGAGCATGTGGCCCTGTTGCATGTTGAAATATCTTCTGGGTATATACCCAGGAGGGTATAGCTGGGTCCTCAGGTAACACCATGTTCAATTTTCTGAGGTATCGCCAGACTGCTTTCCATAGTGGTTGTACCAGCTTGCAATCCCACCAACAATGGAGGAGTGTTCCTCTTTCTCCACATCCTCGCCAACATTTGCTGTCACCTGTGTTTTGGATCTTAGCCAATCTGACTGGTGTGAGGTGGAATCTCAGTGTTGTTTTCATTTGCATTTCCCTGATGTGCTTTTGATATTCAGTTATATTCCAACTCATGAAATTCTTATAATTTAAAAATACGTTTTAATCATTCAATATTTTTCATATTCCCCAAATTAACTTCACTTCATTCTAGGTACAGGTTCTTTTTATTTGACTTTCCAACTAATCTCTCTTACTCTCCAGTATAACCCTGTATCTTTGACCTCTTTCTTCTTTTACCATATGTAGGCATCTTCTGCATTTTAATTTTGTTTCTTTACCTTCTAGAGTAAACATTGAATACTCACAACTAATTTTAGTCAAATACTTTCCTAATAACTTTCTTATAAAATATAGCTGAAAATGATTCAGAACTTTTCACATTTAAATCCTTTTTTGTTGATAGTACTGTTTTTATGAACATTCTGCTTTCTTTTTCTTCTTACAAGATACACAAGTTGTCTGACACATTTAATGGGGCAAATATTTCTTTCTAAAAAATGGATCAGAGCAATCTCAAGAAAAAAAACTGTTGCAAATATAATCCTCGTTTATAAATTGGAAGACTAAATCATGTCAAATGTCAATTGTTTCTACACCATATCATATATTAAACACGACCAAAGTCCAATTCCAGTAGTTCCTCTAGTAAAAATTGGCACATTTATTTATCAGGTTCAAACATCAAGAATAACCAATAATACACAGAATAAAGAATTAAAGTTTAAGAAGACACTTGCCATTTCAGCACATGGGATAAAGCTATGATAATCTTTTTGTGTGGTTTTGTCACAGATTTCATTCAATTGAACAGACTTGGTCATTTAGGATTAAATTCTCTACGCACAATTGCTCCTTGATCATTTGATTGTTGAAAACAGTCATAGAAAGGTTATTGTTTAAACTTACTTGTTTTTGAAAATTGGAGGATAAAACTTGCACAGAGTTCATATATTTTGAATATAAGGCTTTTCAGATGTGCTGACTCAGGCCAGTCATCTTAGGACTCTGGAGCTTTTAGAATGTGCATCAAGAGTCTCAGTTCATCTTTGCCCTTACAGCAAAGATTCTGGAGCCAAACTAGGTTACTCAAAGTCATGTATCCATAACCTCACATCCACAATGAAGATACAGTAATACAGAATGATGAAGATTAGGCAGAGGAATAAGGGAAAGATGAGGAGGAGGGTAAGAGGAAGAAACAAAAATGGATGATGATATTAGTGAGATGTTGTTGCAGAATACATATAAATATAATTAAAATGGAACATAGAACACCATGTAAAATCTGTTTATACTTTTATCTGTATGTATAGCTATATAGGGATATTCATAGATAGGTAGGTCAATATATAGAGATCATATAGGTACATAAAGATAGAGATAGATGATGTAGACACAGATGTATCTTACTTAGAACTGAGCAGGGCAGACAAACTGTACATCCTTGGACTTGAAGCTGAGCTTTGGAACACATGTAAAGAGCATTAGCCATGAAAAACACACAAAATTATACCTTATTATAATTTAAATTTTCTGATTATTTTTGCATTTTTTAGTGTGCATACACATATGTGTTTGTTTGTGGTTTGTGTGTGTATGTGTGTGTGTGTGTGTGTGTGTGTGTGTGTGGTTGTACTTCACAGAGTCAGTTCTTTCATCCTCCAAGTGGTTACTGAGATGGCACTTAGTGGACAATGGTTGGTGGCCAGTACTGTTATATACTAAACTGTTCATCGGATCAAAATTTCTGAGTTTTGGTGGAAACTTAAAGATACTTTAAAAACAAGGCAAAAATAGGAGAAAGTATTTAAAAGACACAATGTAGTAAATCTTCAAATTAAACTACAGCAAAAAGAAATACCTTGTTACTATACATACAGAATATCCAAAAATCTTATCAATAAGAGCAGATGACAAGCATCCATATGAAAAAGGGCCCATGTCAGTTGTCAATAAGTTACTGCATGTTAAAATAACTCTGAGCATCCTCTACACTGCAATTATAATGGCTAGCCAAATCACAAAACTTTCAGAACATTAAATCTTAGCCAGGATTCAGAATATAAATTTACATTTTTTGCTAGTGGGAGCATAGGATGCAGCCGCCTTTCCAAAAGACTCTTAGATATCTTCTTACAAAGCTAAATACAGTTTAATCACAATTTAGAGATGACATTACTCACTAATTTACACAACTAATTGAAATCTTACATATAGAAACTATATATATATATATATATATATATATATATATATATATATATATTCACATTCTGTTTATGAAAATCAATAGTACAATTGACACAAAACATGGAGCAAACCAAGATGCCCACAAATAGGTGAAGAGATCAACAGATGCAACTCTGTTTGGACAAAAGACAGCAGAATGGATGACACCATATTCAGGGTCCATTCCCATGTCAATGAAGACAATATGATAATTTTATGTGATTTACAACAAAGCCACAGAGAGATTACACAGTCTAGCATTTGGTCATTTAAGGGAAAACTTGAGAAAGGCAAACATAACTGCTTAGAGAACACTTTGAATCTTCTGTATTTATTACTTTTGTTGCTGCTGTGATTAAATACCAAAACAGGGGAAAAAGATTTATCTTGTCTCATAGCTTTAGAAATTTTAATAAAACAGATACAATGATACTAGACTGTAGTAGATCACATAAGATGGCCAGGAAGTAGACAAGGGGTCACAGAAAGAGGTGAGTTCAAGATCTATCCTTAAAGAATACACCCACAGTTATCTAACTTGTCCAACTAAGCCCCCACTTACTCAATTTCACTGCTTCCCAATAACTAATTTCCAGAAGTATTAATCTTATTTTCTGGTTGTTTCTGGAAACAAACTTTCATATACCTTAGGTATATTTACTTTGCTGCTCTCCTATGAAAATAACATTCAAGAACAAGTTGACAATCAGAATTAATCATCACACTGTATAATGGCATAATTCTTAACACATGAAGTCATATTGCCTAAACCCATGAAAATTTACAGAGTAAAATATAACTACACATGAACAAATGAATGTATTTAAGAAGTCAGTGGATAATGGATAGAATTTAGAATACAAACTGTTTCTGAGCAAAGGAAACATTATGGGTAATATTATTGCTATGATGGGGAAGATGTGGGGAAGATGTTGACATGGAACTTTTAACACTTGAGTAGACTCTTCATGTTGAATTTAAAAGGAACCAACTGTAAATGTTTACTACAGTTGACAAGACTGTTCCACATGCCAATATATTTAATAGTTCTGATGCTGCTGTTACTTTACTTTGGAAATGGACTAAGGAACCCCTGTGCCTCACTTAGAGATTTAAACTTAAAACTAAGTCAAAGAAGAGTATGCTAGGAAGATTATATGACATGGTCTATAATAAAAAAGACCTGTGTGTGCCTTGCTTGTGTTTAATACTAATAACGATGAAGATATGTAGAGTTGTATAAAGTTATATCTAAACAGAGTTTATAGTATACATGCGTATTCCTTTGCTTTGTAAACAGGTCTTTACAAATGTCCTAGAACAATGGCACTAGGGAATTCAGGACGTTACCTAGCATGCAAACCTGGCTTTTCATTTTCACTTTTGAAAAATAGTTGACAGATATCTGTGGAAAATTATAGATACTGTGAAAGAATTAGGAATTCCTCTGGATAAGCTCGATACACTGTGCACCTTTAAAATTATAAGCAAATGCTTTCAAAGAGATGTTTGGTGATAGTATCTTACCTAAAGAACACAGATTGGGCATGGTGGCACCCTTCTTTAATCCTAGTACTTGGGGCCTGAGGAATGATGATCATAAATTCAGACTTCTTGGGTAGTTTGAGTCTAGTTACATAGCAAGTTTCTGTCTCAACACTAACAAAAATATTAAATGCAAGGACTCAAAAGCCTAAAAGCTCTTTCATTTGCCAATGGCAAAAGTAATTAAGAAGGCAGAATTATGTGAGGCAGAATTCAGTATTACCTCAAGTCTAAATTAAATACTTATGTGTGTCTAAACTGTTAAGAGATAAGTAATTGAATAAATGAAAAAAGATTAGATAAATTTTATATATTTCTCATGTAGAATAAATCTTAATAATTTGTATTGAGAAACATAATAACAATAATTTGTTAACATGTGTTATCAAAATAGTATCACACCATATTTTTCTGAACTGTGCATAGTACCTTTCTTACATAACATAATAGAAGTATGTCAACTTTATTGTATAAAAAAGAATCAGCAGACCATATCTTTACCAGGTAATCAAAATGAACCCTACCATTTATAAGTGTGTATAGTGTGAATCAAGACAGACTATGTTCCTTTTTCTGTTTGATATTCCTCACTAAAATGCACAGTGCTAATTTCATCACCAGAAACCCACTAAATCCATCTCCATTGATGAATATTCTACAAAACACCTGATAATACTTTTAAAACTATTAAGATTATTGAAATTAACTAAAACCTGAAGAAATTTAATGACCCAAAGAATCTGATGATATGTTAAGTGGATATAATGAAAGTTGGAGTAGTCTCAGGAATGTCAAATGAGTCTGAGAAATCCCAAAGCAAACACAATAAAGACTGGACTCAAAATCGCAACAGCAGTTCAAAAATTAAAACTAATGGCTATATGGAAAAACAAGAGCCCTAGTTGTTCGTTAATAACAAAAAAGATGTATGTCAGTAGTATCTTCACAACTGTTCTGCAAATCCAAAATGAGTTAAACAAATGATCAAAAAAAAGTCAGAAATCCTTATGTTAGTAGGTCTGAAATTTATCCTAGCTTGACAAATCTGTATTTGTAGAGAACAGAACCAAAGGTGATGGATACGCATCGTGTACATTGTAACTAAATGAAGAAAGTTTATAATGAAGCAGTTAGACTCCAGAGACATTATAGTTGGTAAGCGTACCATAGTACAGCATTAGACAAGGATGTAGACTAATTTTCTACCATTTGCTCTTGACATTGATACTAAAAATACCAGAATATTCAGTTAAAATGTATTCAATTAAACAAAAGCGTGGAGCAAAAAGAACAACACTGACAAACTAAAATTTTCAAATTCTGTCTCACATTAAATCAAATCATAAGAAGAGTCTTTTTCCTTAAACCAAGTATGTGCACAACTTTATTTGGCGTAATATACATACACACACACACACACACACACACACACACACACACACACCTATATATATATATATATATAAAGACAGCATACAAGATATACATGAGATATATGGAGTTACAGTTATAATGATTTATATAAAACGTCAAGAATGTATGATTTCTGCATGATGAGTATTGGTTAAAACTTAGCTATCAAGCCGGGCAGTGGTGGCGCACGCCTTTAATCCCAGCACTTGGGAGGCAGAGGCAGGCAGATTTCTGAGTTCGAGGCCAGCCTGGTCTACAGAGTGAGTTCCAGGACAGCCAGGGCTACACAGAGAAACCATGTCTTCAAAAAACCAAAAAAAAAAGAAAAGAAAAAAACTTAGCTATCAGTTAGTTACCTTGGTGATGTCAATTAACCTCCTTCAGGCATTATTTCATGCTACAAGACAGAAGTGCTGAAGGAGTCTTTTAGGGTTTTAAGGCTATCGTTAACATTTATGCAAAGAAATGTGAAGAGACCAGGAAGCAATTATCAGTGCAGCATCTGACTCTGTTCTTGGCAAGAACTTGACTCTATGGATCAAGTACCATACTGAATGGTTAGCCATGAATTTCCATTCACACAGAGATCGGAGTTCTGGTCAAGGTACAAATGATGTCAGTTGCTGCAACATTAGATAAAGGTCACATTATTCCAGAGCATTTTCAGTATCTTTAGCTTCCAAAGTCTGTGAAATGAATGCATCTTGGATGTTTTTGCACAATTACTAAGAATGTTTTGAGGAAACATACTAGAAAATATAACTGTGGAGAAGACAGATGTACAAAGAATAAAGAGAATTTTCAACTATGTTAGGTTAGGTGAATGATATTGGAATTATCAGCTATTTCATTAGGACAAGATATACTTTTATATCTAATGTGTAGTTCTTTATATAAATTGTGTGTACACGTTAATCATTATATATAATTTACCAAACATTCAAGGTTTCACTTAAATGAATGAAGAGTAAAATAAACATATTTTATTATTTAGAATAAATGACAAGTAAAAATGACATAATCTTAACTGAAAAAATATGTACTACTCAGAAAAATGAATGAATGACCGCAAGGAATTTATAAAACATGTAAAACTGAAGCATTTCAAGAATAGAATTATTAGAAGAACAGCCTTATTAATCTGTTTCTTGGTTTGTTTTTTGTTTTGTTTGCTGTGTAACACTCTTTTTGAGTTTAAACATCCCATACTATAGGGAACCAGCATTTGTGTTGGGAAGTAATACAGCAGCTTTAGAGTCAGTCCTGCCCCTTGAATGTGATTCTTCATTCTTACTTCCAATAAAATCATTGTTTATTGGTTCCAAGTTGATCCTTAATTAATGTTTTCCCAGGAGAAGTTTCATACAATACTTACATAAGAGAGGAATAAAAGATATTTTCAGAAGAAAGCTTTCAAAAACAAGTAAAATGTCAAAGCTTGAATGATACCATCTTTCCTCATCCTCACGAGGTCTTTAGTTACTTCACATAACTGAAACCAGAATTACCTAACAGAATGGAAATCTACATTGTTAAGTCTCTATAGACACAATTATATATCAGCAACATTAAGTACATTTTCCTTATGTTGCAATTTTAGAAGGATTGGGCTGCAGATACACCAATTACAACACAGCATAATTTCATATCATTAATGATTGGATAAACTTCATTCACACAGACAGTGAATGTAAGCAATGGCATGATTCATATAGGGATTTAATTCAATCAAAACTGTAATTGCTCTACCTTAATATTTTAGTAAATAAATAGATACATTGTTTTAAATAGTACATATAAATAATAGTAAAGGGTATGCTATATTATATTGAATTTAGATTTAATAATTTTATAATTAAAATACCCTTAAATGTACTAAAAATCAGAATGAGATAATTTAAATACTCCACATTATTCTCTGTTTAACCTAAAATAAAAAATGCTACTAAAACTTTCCTGATGTTATTATTTTTTAATTTAAAATGATATTATTTTCTTAAAGAAACTCCAAATACAATTTTATTTTATATGGTGTTTAGAACATTTATCCATACATCTGTGGCTTCCGTTATGTATACATTTTCAAGAAGATTTAAATCAAACATTTATTCTGTAAAACTGGCATTTTTCTTTAATTCAAATAACAAATATATGGTCATGATTGTCAGGTAGCATCATAGTGGTGCTCTTGTGAAAACTATAGAGATGAATCAATTTTGTTTGGTGTCTGGAGGACACTGATTCTCACACAGGTTAATTTCCTTCCAAAAATCTTGACACTATTACTCTTGTAGATATGCTTACAGTAGAAAAAAGGCAAGCTGTAAGTAACATGAAACTATTGTCTAAAAATGGATACATATTATAAGCTCATATTAATTTAATAAATTACTAGAAAAAATTCAAAAACAAAATTCAAAATTTTCTTAATTAATAAATTGTTTAAGAGAAATAGTATGTATACCATCAACAATTGTGTAATTTTTACACTAGGTTGAAAGTTATTGAACTTTCAAGCCATACAGTTCTCTTCTATATTTCAGATAACCAGCAGTTGATGAGATCTGTCTTCTGAGCTCCAGTCCATGACGTAACTGGATCTCTATGGACCAAGCTCAGTACCCCACACTGAGTAGGATACAAATTGCTTAAATACAAATTACTTAATTTGTATCCTACTTAAATATGTAAAAAACCTCTACTTAAAGGTTTTTGTAAACTGAATTTCAGTTTTAGTTTCAATTTTTATTAACTTTTAAAGATATTCCAGAAATCAAGCTATAAAATCTCCCTAAATGGAAATCTGCTTCGAGCATAAAATGGAAATCTTCAGAGTATATGAGTGTATATGTATTTGTGTATGAGTATCTTGGTCTGTATATATGTATGTGAACCACATTTTAAAAGGCAATCACAAAACATATATCTCCAAGCAATTCATTTTAGTTTAATCAGTTTTATGTGCTTTAGGCTTTAAAGTTGCAAAGAATTAAATGGATAAATACAGTTTACCTTGTTGACAAAAAAATACAACTACCTTCTATCAGCTTAAATTTTTATATAGTTTTGCAATATTGTTAGATACTGTAGAAGGACCTGGAAAAAATTAGTCTTCCAGATGTGAATTTTATGTTAATAAGAGGAAAATGTATTTTATTTTATTTATTTTTTGGGGGGTTGTACACGAATAATTTTCCATAAGCATGATTAGAAGTATTAATGTGGTATACCTCTTGGTATTACCCAACACAACCTTAGTTTGTCCTAACTAATTAATGTTAACTGTTAAGTGTCAAAAATCCAAATGTGAACCACATGCATGAACATTTTTCAGTTTACATAGAATATTGATACTTATTTAATAGGCAAGCATGTTTGAAGAAAAAAAAAAAACAAATCCATCCACAGTTGTTGTTCAAATAGTGAGTTACCGATTGCATCGTAGATTAAGGGATTTCAGAAAAAGAAAGGATCTTTCAAGTTCTACCATTTGACAATTCTTAAAATGTTTCACACAGTTTACTTCTTTTATATCCTGTTTAAAAATTGTGTCTATTCTTATGGAAAAATGCAAACTTAGAAACATTTATGCTCAGTTCCAATAAGTTTGAAACAGCTATTTGAAGTCTATTCCTGGGCCTGTACTAGAATCCTGAGCATTGGTCAAGCTCCACATTTTAGCTGACATTTAAAGGTAAAAAAGCTCCTTACAGGTAAGGTACACCAAAAGCCAGACTTTCTGAAACCTGCATTTTTCAATGTTTTATGGTTAATATTATTTTAATAAAAAACAAGTAACCAGACACTCAGTAGGATGAACGTCGGTAGGTATTATTTCTTGTATTGAGGTACATCTAATTTTATTGTGGAATATTCACTACAAGTCATGGTTGTTGCACAGATAAGTGAGTTGGAACACTGATTCAGGGCAGGAATTATATTCATGGCAGGAATTATGAATAGCACTTTGGTGTGTTTATTTGAGGACTATCCATTTCCCTTTCCCCCCGGCCCGTGTGTGTGTGTTTGTATGTAGAGAATATAGGTGAATGTGCACAAGCATTTAGAAGTTAATGGTCAATTCCTGTGTTCCTCTCTAGGAGCCATTTTACCCAGGACTTGCCTGTCAGGGCTACCTCTCAAAGAACCTGGTTATAGTATGTATCGCCATACATGCCTGGTTTCTTCTTTGGATTAAAGGGATTGAATCAAGCCCTCATTCCTGTTCAGTAAGTATATTTCCAGATGTGTTATTTCCCTAGTTTCTGTAAATGTCTTTTACATAAAATAAATGGATTGCTTTTGACTGAATAGTTTGAAGACTTGTCTAAGTATGTGAGCAAAGATGCTAGATTCCAGAGAAATGAGGTGCCCCAATATTATAACAAGAGATAAAATGTTGCACAGTTGTATAGACACAATCTGATTGTTAAAAATTTGTCCCTGAAATTCATATAAATTAATAAAAATAAGATAGCTAAGAATATCCTATACAATAAAAAACTTCTGTAAGTATTGCCATTTCTGATTCCAATGTTACTACAGTGCTATAATAATAAAAACTCATAGTAATGGTGTGATCTCTCTCCCTCCATTTTTTAAGTTTCCTTCCCTTGCTTCTCTTTGTTTGTTCATACTGATTATCAATGTGCAGAATCTATAATGACCCAGGAGAAAAGTTTCCGGATGTGTCTTTGAAGGCTATCTAAATTAATTAAGTCTCTAGGCATTCTGGAGAGGGTCAAATTAATTAAAATGGAAAACTACCCTAAATGTGAGCAGCCACATTTATGCGGCTTAGACTACTTAATAATGAAGCAAGGAACACTTGTATTAAACCACTGTTTCCTGTCTACAGAAGGAATATGACCCAAGTACCCAAGCGCCTCTGACTTTCTGCCTTGGTAGACTCCACCCTCCAACTGTGAGCAAAAAGATACCTCTCTTTCTTTAAGTGGCTTTGTCAGGTATTTAATTACAGCAATGAAAAACATAATTAATAGGTACTTATCTCTCTTGTTTTTATAATTTTATATAATTGTGTTTCCCTCAATAGATTCTTCTAATACATTAGAATTAAAAAAAAATCTTTCATAGTATTACATAAAAGGTAGAAATTATAATGATAAAACATCAACTATAGAGATAGAATTCTTTAGGATATATATATATTGTTATGTATGTGTATATGTATATGTATATATGTATATATATGTTATATACACACCTTAGGAGGGTAAAATGAGATAAAACTGTAAGACAGATGAAGTTTGTAAAATGTATTTGTCTGAACACATTATAATTGTGGACACATGGATAGCTTGAATCGACAGTAAAAGAACAAGAGGCAGTTCATGCCATGGTCTAGGTCCTCACAACAGCAAATGGGGACTAACTAAGATTATGTCTCTGTGAGCTGTCACTAGGAATTCCATGCTGCTTCAGATGGATAGGAATTCTGCTCAGTCCCCACTTCGTGCAACACCATTGGCCAGTAAAGTTGAAGAAAAAGTCTCAGGTGCTTCCAAATGGGATGACCCAGAGTGGTGTGTGCTGTAGAGATAGGGGAGAGGTGCTTTCAGCACCCGAGGCAAAGTACCAACCCATTAAGTTTCTGTACACATTTGATATGTGTCAAACTCTGTACACAAATTAGATAGCATTTACCATTTGGTTTTCTATGTCCTCCTTCACTTACAGTCATTCTTTGTCTCTTCATCTTCGCCTAAAATCACATTGATGTTCTAGTGATTTAAAAGAAAGTCCATGTGCTCATTTAAGACATGAGTATCAAGACTCATGAGTGAGATTTACATTCTTACAAGATGCAAATCATACAAATCTTTGTAGTTGTAGGGACAGAGATTTCGAGTAACTTCAGATAGTGATTGAGCTGTACTGTGAAATGAGGAGTTTGCAAAAATAGTTTTCTCATCTTTTCATGGGAAATATTAGAAACTCTGTTATGAAAGCTGACAGAGATCAAATAAGATAACATAAGGATAAAAAGTTACTAATTAACAGATGCTCAACTTTTGCTGATTTCTTGCATAGCCTTTTTCCTCCCAGTCACCAATATTCAAATCATGCAACAAATCCCTTTAAAAGGATAACGTATCTTGGTGAAACTGTTCTATTTCTCTCAAAAGCAAACTAATTATATTTTCTTTCATTATATGTGCTCTTAAAATTTGCGAACACTCAATATAGGCACCCAGCTTAATTGCATGTGTCGAGAGCTAGATCAAAAATGAAAAACAAATAGTGTAGGTTTTTAAATTTATATGATAATGATCATAATTTACTGTCTTCAGTAATACCAACCTTTAAAACTTCAATTTTTTTCTAGATCATTCAGGTTTGTGGCACTTTATAACAACAAAATTTTACAGTGAGTTTCATTTGGGCCTGGATTTCTTTTCTATGGTGATCGTACGTACATTATTATAGCCCACACTGACTTTGATATCTTTTTGTGGGCTTACAGAAAAACAGAGTTCAAATCCAACATTCAACAACCTTCTTTCTTCTTTCTTTTTTTCCTGAAGGTTTGCATCTGCCTGGATGATTATATGATTGCCAGATTAATCCTATCTACAGATGATGCCCTTTTAATATTGCTTCATCAGTTGCTCACACCTGAGCAACTAGCGTCCATGTATCTTGTAATTTCTTATTGTTTCAGGAATTGCTTTTTATATCCCAAAGTACCAGCTAAATGCATTCTTAATCTTTACTAATCACCTTGTCTATGACAACATATTAATAAAATCTAAATTTCTTCAACAGTTAAAAATCATTTACTCATTCTTTTGTAACGTAAAGATGTTTAGTTCCTACAAATAAATCTTATTTGAATATAGTTGATAATTGCATTATTTTTTGGTTTATCTTTTAAAAACATGATTGTTAAGTGTGTTTTTTTCTTTTCTGAGAACCCTACACATTAGGTAGAATTAGAAATGTAACTATAGTAAATGTAGAAAACGTAAATGAATCACTGTATAAGTATTTAGCATGAAAAGGACATAATCACAGAAGCTTAAACATGCATGAGGCACATTGCTGGAGACTATCACCAAAGAAAAGCTGTCTGGAGCTGGAGAGGCAGCTCAGTGGTGGAGAGCACTTGCTGTTTTCCCACTGGATCCAGGTTTACTTCATAGCACTCAGGCCAATCTGCTGTAAATCCAGATCGAGGTCATCGGACTCCTTTGCTGTTCACTGAGGAAAGTTATACATGTGCCATATCCTCAGACACACATACACATACATTTTCAAAAAAGAGGAAAGATAGATAGGTAGAAGAGAGAGAGAGAGGAGAGAGAGAGAGAGAAGAGAGAGAGAGAGAGAGAGAGAAGAGAGAGAGAAGGAAGGAGAGAGAAGGAAGAGGAAAAAAGAAAGAAAAGAAAGAAAGAAAGAAAGAAAGAAAGAAAGAAAGAAAGAAAGAAAGAAAGAAAGAAAGAAAGAAAGGAGAAGAAATGAAGAAAGGCATTCGATGATATCTAATGGAGAAAGGAGGAAGAAATGAAGAAAGATGATCAATGATATCTAATGGGCTGAGGTGATATGAAAGGAATTCATCAAATCAAGACAACAGGTGATAATTATGTGCATATTTTCACTCTATAGCTGCTGAAGATTTTAGAGAGATTTTCACTTTTTATTTGACTTTTAGAATACATGTTAGTGATCTAAAAATCATGCAGCTGAAAAATACAAAGCAAGAGCTCAGTGGAGTGATAAATATCATCCACCTTTAACTTTTACTGTGGACCCATTTCCTTTAATTCCTAAATGTAGCCTGAGCCCAGTATGAAAATGGCTACTTGGATAAATGGGCATTGCAGGCATACATTATATTTCCCAAAACAGTAAGAAAAATCCCACATGCAAATTTCATATGTGTTTTATATTCAAATGAAATTTTGCACATACTATCAAAATTAAGAATTCTAAAATTACTGCCTTGTTTCTACGCTTTGAAGAATAGAAGTGCAAGAAATTTAAAATTACATGTTATTTAAATTTTATTTCTAGGGAAATATTTAGTCTTGCTATAAACAAATTTCTGCAAAATGAACAAAAATGCACCAGGAAATGTGGAGAAGATCTAATGTCAGTTTTCTCACAAATTTGAAATAGAGTAATAAATTGGACAATTGTAGGTGAGAACACTAGATCCATATAGCCATTATAACATTGTTTGCTCATAAAATAGTGACTGATGGTGCAGTCAAAATTACAAACATGTGAACTGGTCCAGCAGAGATTTGAGTACTTAATGGTCAAATTCAGTTAACTGTGTCTCTGCAAGGTTCTCTTACTTCCCTCAGATCCTCTGAAAATGTGAATTACCTTGGCTTGAATGTGAGTTGATCCAATAGGCTCATGTAACTGTCAAATTGATCTTAGTCTATAACCTATATGTTTTTAGTTTTGTTTTGTTGTTGGTGTTGTGTGGTGGTGGTGGTGTTGTTTTTGTTGTTGTTTTTTGTTTTATTACTTTTTATAGATTCTCGGTGATTTTTTCATCATGCACCAGATTCCTGTCCATCTCCCTATCTCCTCATAATCACCCTTTGCCCTTGCAATCTCCTGTTCTAAACACACACACACCACACACACACAACACATCACACATGACACACACACAAACACAAACAACAAGAACAACAACAAAATCCAACTAAACAAACAAAAATCCACCAAACATAGAGAAAATATCATTTGAAAGCTATAGTATATCACAGTGTGTCCTATACACGTTTATTGCATTCTGGTTCAAGACCTCTGGCTTCTTGGCACCATTCATATTGGATCATCATCCTCCAGGTTATTTCACTGTTGTCCTGTATCATGGAGATTTTGCAGCTTTAAATCAGCAGGACTGGCCCTTTCATGTGTCCTAACCATTCGCAGATGTTATAGATTTTGGGGCAGACCACGTCAGAGCCCTGGATCCAGCCCTGGATTTTACCTGAGTTGGTCGGCAAGCATACCTTCCCTTATCCGTAACTGCAGGGCTAGCTCTCCCACACTGCTCAGGATAGGCCAGCCAATGCTGCCGTCAACAAGAGTCTCTTGCTCTCATGCCCTGTGTGTGTGGGTCTTTTATAAAGCTACAGGAATTTATATGATACAGTTCTGCAGGAGGAAGTGGGTTACTGCAGCCAGCCTCCCCATACACCTGTCATAATAGATCTATTTTCTTAAACCGTGTGACAAGGTAAATCCTTACTCCCTCAAGATGATTATTGTCAGATATTTGACTCATTGATGAGAAAAGAAATATTACATTGTGGGGTAAACCCCATGAATAAGCTTTTTCATGAGAAATGGCACTATTAGGGCGGTTGGTATTTGTTGGAGGAAATATGGCACAGTGTAGGCAGTTTTGAGGTCCTTTGTTCAGGCTCTGCCCTGTGCAGAAGACACCGTCCTCCTAGCTGCACCTGAGACAGTCTCTCCTTGCTCCCATAAGATCAAAATGTAGAACTTTTGACTGCTTCAGCACCGTGTCTGCCTGTAGGCTGTCATGTTTCCTGCCATGATAATAATGGAGTGAACTCTGAAAGTGTAAGTCAACACCAATTAAATGTTGTCTTTTTTAAGAGTTGCCTTGTCTCTGTGTCTCTTCACAGCAATGGAAATCCGAAACATATATATATATATATATATATATATATATATATATATATATATCCAACAATAAGTCTTTTTACTTGTCTTCATATGTAGGTTCATTTTCAACTAGTGGTAAGGGAATAAAATATCGATAACTACTAAGGAACACAAACAAAAGTTTCTTATAATAATGATAACCAGAGTGTGTGATTAGAAAAAGACACTTTCACAAATAAGTAAACTTAAACAATATCATTTAGAAATGTTGAAAATGAACCAAAGACTTATTATAAGAAAAAGATTGATTCTTCTAATAGTAATAATTTTTTCAGTCAATAAAGGAAGACCATAGAGATAAGTAAATGCTTATATATTCTTAGCTCATGTGTGAGGTACAGTAATAATTTTTAAAGGCACAGTTTAAAAATTACTCTTGAGTAATCATTAGTGACTATAGAAAAGAATTGCCTTTTATGAAATAAAGTGTGTGCAAATAATTCAATATCGGTTTTCTACCACATAGGAAATAAATAAGGTTGATCAAGGAATAGAATATCCCCAAATACCCAAACTCTATGAGGATTCTCTTTATGGACATTTTTTTATGACATTAATCTACCAAATATTTTTTATTTTTTAGAACTCTTTTAAATGATACATTTGAATGCTTTCTACCATTTTCTTTGAATACTTTACTAAAAAATTTTGCTTATGCATTAATATTTTTTAATAATTTCATACTTTACATGTTTATAGACTCAAAGCTATTTTATGTAAATAATTACTTATAAGAACAGGAGTTTTTTGTTTTATGCTATCAGAGAATTTGTGTTATTGTATTCTTAATGTTAAAACACAATACTAGTCGAGTAGTAGTAATAGCTAGTTAATAACAAATTACCCTTCGAAAGAAGTCTTTATAGTTTAAATTTTAAAAAAAAAGATTTTGTGTCTTGTTTATTCTTTATAATGTGATTCCAAGTGTCCAATTGTCTAATCATAGCAACTGAATATGAGAACATGTAGAAAACATCTTGAAACTCAAAGAAACAGGACATTTTAAAATAGAACTTCTAGAAATTATGATTAAAAAATATGTTGAAGAGATGCATCTAATGAAATTGCTTGAGAGGTAGTGCACTTTTGAAATGTGTGTTTGGAAAAAAATATACTTCAGAGATAAAATTAAAGCCTAGGTCCAATGTCTGATGGAAATTAGAATTTCCATAACTTTATTTTAAAGTGTTAAATGTAGATTTGTCTCATTGATTCATCTATCTAGAACAGAGATGTATGGACAGATCTGCAGGGTGATTTTATATAAAATGACTTTCTGTAGGAATGTGCATATACCTATGTTTCCCAGAAGAGTTCCTTACCGGATCATGAGGAGAGTCTGAAATACAATACAGATGGCAAGTATTGCCTTCTCTTGGAAATATAATTTAGGCTACATATTCTTTTGTACATTTTTTCCATGAAAGTTTGATTTGCTGAAGAGACAAAAAAAAAAATCTAAAAAAGAAGCTAGATTTGCGATTATGTTAAAATATTTTAAAATACATAAAAATACATAGAAAATATTGTAAATTGTAGCATCATACAATGTCTATTTCTGTAACTGTATCATTTTTCCCCATGGACAGATCTGATTCAAGGCCTCATATACATTCACATAGGAAGAGGCATAGAATTCTAAAAAGTGTTAGAGATTTTGCTTCCACACCATTTCTATGAATAACAAAACAAAATAGAAAATTGTTTATCCAATGTATCAGTGGTTTATTAACTTTTAAAGCAAAACACAGAAATAGCTCTCCTGACTAATTAACAAAGATCATTTAAATAACGTTTACAACCATTAAAAGTTGTATTGGGTATTTCAGGCTTCTGGGCTAAAATCCAATAATCAGTGAGTGAATACCATGTATGTTCTTTTGTGATTGGGTTACTTCACTCAGGATGATATTTTCTAGTTCCATCCATTTATATATGAATTTACCAAATTCATTGTTTTTAATAGCTGAGTAATATTCCATTGTATAAATGTACCACATTTTTTGTATCCATTCCTCTGTTGAAGGGCATCTGGGTTCTTTCCAGTTTCTGGCTATTATAAATAAAGCTGCTATAAACATAGTGGAGCATATTTCCTTGTTATGTGTTAGAGCATCTTCTGGATATATACCCAGGAGTGGTATAGCTGGGTCCTCAGGTAGTGCTATGTCCAATTTTCTGAGGAACTGCCAGACTGTTTTCCATAGTGGTTGCACCATCTTGCAATCCCACCAACAGACAACATAAAGCTCATGAAGAATGATGACCAAATAGGGGAGCCTTCAGTCCTTCTTAGAAGGAGTAACAAAATACTCAAGGGTGCAAATATGGAGACACAGTGCAGGACAGAAACTGAAGGAGGGACCGTCTACAGACTATTCCACCTAGATATCCATCCTATGTGCAGTCCCCATAGGTAGAGGTTGATGTGGATGGCAGGATGTACACGCTGACAGGAGCCTGATATAGCTGTCTCCTTAGAGGTCTGCAAGAGTCTGACATACTCAGAGGCAGATGCTCACAGCTAACCATTAAACTGAGCATGGAGTTCCCAATGGAGAAGATAGAGTGAAGGCTGAAGGAGTTGAGAGGATTTGAGACACCATGAGGAAAGCAACAATCCCAACCAACCAGAGCCCCCAGGGTCTAAGCCACCAGCCTGGGAGTGCTTAGGGAGGGACTCAAGGCTCCAGCTATATAGGCAAGGGAGCTATATATAACTGGGAGAAGAGATCCTTGGACCCATGAAGGCTGGACGTCGTGGGGGGGGATACTCGAGGGTGGGGAGGTGAGGTACAGGGGAGGGTGGGTGGGGGTACACCAACGTGGAGGCGGGAAGAGGGGGGAAGGATAGTGAGTTCCTGGGAGGGAGGGGGGAAATGGGGTAAGGAGAGAACATCTGAAATGTAAAAAATAAAAAATTTTTCAATAAAAAAAAAAAAGTTGTATTGGTAGTTCTAGTTCCATTTTTATTCTGTTTTAAACTCCAGATTCAAATTGAAAAGCATGCCACTTTCGTATTTGGATTAGTATACTTCCTCCTTAAAGGGATAAGATACTGACTAAACAAATATATCACACACTAAGGCAAGGGAGCTCATGGCAGGTACATGATCATCCCAGGGGTAGGACATTTTCAGGATATTATGATTCAGAATAGGTCTGCAGGCTACTGTGCTACCAAATGACAGCACAAACTCTAAATTTAGCTCCTTGAGTTAATGTGTTCAGAGACCAACTGTATATTTTGAAAATCAAAACCATTTAGTGTCTAGATTTCACACACACAAAAAATCATGATTATTTTAGAAAAGGATAGTAATTAAGAGGAAAGTGCTTTTATTTCTCAAAAACAGAACTTAAAATATCATTTTATTTTCTGTTCACAGCATATTAAAATCAACTTAACTACTTTTACTACTGTTGAATGACCAAGATTACTGATTCTCTCTTCTGTCACTAATAGCGTCTATCTATCTGCAAGCATTCTAGTTCTTTGGTTTTGTCAACTTTCTTAAACTTAGTTTGCCTCACTCCAAATCTGCCTGCATACATATTCTTAGAATCAGTTGAGTTCTCCACTCCCCTTGGTGTTGCATCTTTATTCTAAATGCAGATTCATCCTCAATGGCTCTGTCTCCTTGTTTTAGGCCTTCGTACTCTTGAAGCCTGTAAATGTACATACTTTCCCAATGTACTGTTTCCTGCTAGAAGTTTATAGCCCGAGAATCACCTTCAGTATGATTCCATGATGTAAATGTAAACTCCACATTTCTGTGTTAGTTTGCTTGTCAAATACCATCTGAAGGTGGTTTATTATTAAATGATTATCAAGCTTTCTCAATTTTGGCCAGGTATGGGGCAAACTGAAGTCACCTTTTAATATATACAACGTAAATTGCAATGTTCAATGTGCATTAAGACATGTAGCAGGTTGTCCCCTGTTTAATTACAGGACTTATGTTGGAAATCATAAAATAAATGAATATCTGACTGTGTTTGTGATGGGGTCCATCTGTAGATATATCTAACTTATGCTCAGGTGATAGTTAGCAGGTACTTCTGTAGTAGGTATAAAAAATGCCAGCCTGAGATTAGCCTTAAAAACTCTCCACCTTTACTAGGGACATGGCTGAGAGGTTAAGAGCACTCATTGCCCTTCCAGATGACATAGGTTTGAATCCTAGGACCTACATGGAAGTTTTAAAAAAAAAATCTGTAACTATAGTCACAGAGTATCTGACACTATCTTTTGGCCCCCATGGCATCAGATATGCACATGGCACACAAACAGACATGCAGACACAACACTCATCCACATATATTTAAAAAAAAATGAGATCTCCATCTGATTTCTAAAGTTATGTGAACTGCCATTTTGAAAGTTAAAGTGCAATCTGACTGTCAATCTGACTGTCGAAAGTTATAAAACAATATGTTACTGAGAGAGTAAACTCCACCAAATAAACTCATATACATAGAGAGGAAACTTTATATACCTTATAGGCCTATCTTGAAATAGAAAACATTTCACTCAAAGGAATTAAATAAAATTTTGAGCCAAAAAATTTAACTACACAGCTGATTAAACATGGATCAAAAATAAATTATATAAATTTTAGCAGTGTACAGTGACAATCATTTGTTCTTCATTAATTATGTTTAATAAGATAACCTGTAAAGCAGTGGTATGAGAAGGAAGGAGCTATCTCCTGACACTGCAGTAAGGCTCTTAACTGCATTGCATCCTGCACCGTGGAATTAGCTTCACTGACTCATGCAATCTGCACTGTTCAATAACTCATGAAAAAGGCCGTTTGTTTTCTTCTAATCGCCTTTCTTAGTTTTATTTAAACAAGTGGATTTTGTTATACTACTAATTTAAAGAGATGTACTAATGTGGCAAATATCAAATTAACATTTTGTATTTTACTAGATCTTATTTTATGACAAATAAAAGTGATATAATGAAGTTTCAAGGTCTTGAAAAGTTTTAAGCTTAGCAAAGAGAGCAACATATTTGCATACACAACTTCAACACAAGTATACATGGCATTTCAGCTGGACTGAGAACAGGTGACAGGAAGTGGTAAGAACTCAACTTGCTGGCACAATCCAAACACTAAGATAGACGCCATGAAGCTTAGCTTCAAAATATTATCACTTAGATGTTGTCTTTGTTTCTTTTCTTGCTGCTCTGTCAAAATTCCTGATTTAGAAAATTCTTTAAGGAGATAAGAGTTTGTTTTGGTTAGTCTGGTGATTCATTGATGATCTGGCATGGTGGGGAAGACATGATATCAGCTGGTGATATTGCATATTAGGAGCCATCTAGGATTGGCTAAAGGCATGTGGGTGACTTTCCTGGAGATGACCTGCTATGTTATAATGGATGTGATAAGTCAACTCTGAATCCAGGGCCTTCACAAACTGCCAGGTTTGTTTCTTGCAGTCAATATTGTCTTTTCGTATCACTATTACATAGCATATTGTTTCCCAGGCATTAGCTCTCCTTATTGAGCAGAATTCCTGCAGATCAACATAAAAATAAGCTTTCCTGAACTAATACAGTTTAGATGAATTAATAATTTTATAGAATTCCTGATCTGATTAAAATAATATTAGGAAGTTTTAAGAGATGATTTTAGTTGTTTTACTAGAAAGATAGAATAAAGCTAGAATAAAGTATAGAATGTGCCCTCTACTCATAGACGAGTAAGTAAAGAGTGCATAATAAAAATGCAATGAGTTTTCACATCTCCTCTAAAAAGATGAATAGGTTTGGGATAAATTTCTGATCAAGGAAAAACATTCACTCTAGGACAGATTAAAGGTTGAAGCCACAGGTGTGCACAGTGATAAAGGGAGGCCATGTGAAACTGTTGCTTTGAACTTATAATGAGCTTACAGAATGAAACACTGCTTTGAACTTAATATCAACAGCATTCTGTATCTCCCTTTTTATGTAACATTTTATCAATGAGGTGATTTTCTAAGAACTTTTGTTTATAAAAAGGCCAGAGAAAATAAATAAGGTGATCATTACTTGGGAGGCTTTGCCCAACCATCCATCCAAATGTGGATATATATGTCTGTTATATATTATTAATATATATATATATAACATTTTAGGGTATTATATCATGTAGATATGATAATGTGTATGAGCACTTGTGGAGTAGATGAAATAGGTGGTTGGCCTGGCCAGAATGTGTATGAGAATATGTGAGTCTGTGCATATTGTCTATATAAAAGATTTAAAGCTTTCCTTTCTTTCCGCTCTGGTTCATGAAGTGTTAATGAGTCCAAGCCTCTAGAGATTTAGTAACTCTTGACAATTAACCCTTTCCTTAGTTTCCTGCTGCTGCTGGCAAGAATTATTTACCAAATGTATATCTGTCTCTCTGTCTATATGTATGGACACTTAAGAGTTAAAAGAGTTCACAGGTTCTCCCTGAGCATTCTTGCCAGCCAGAGATAATTGAGTTTTGTTCCATCAGTAGTATTGCCCCCATAAATCCCCTGTACCTGTCTGTTACTGGGGTTGTCAGCTATGACATGACCCCAATCACCAATGCTGCTCCCCCATTTGCTACCTTTCCTTAGAAAACCTGTAATGTCAGGAGGATCACTAGCAATTACACCCATAGTTAAGATGCAAAAGAGATGAATCCTTGTGCTTTTATAACTTCCTTCATTTTACTCAGTGCAGAAACCTTGGTTTATTGAGGGATGATGCTCAGAGATACAAGGGATCTACCTCAACTAACCCAATCTAGACACTCCCTCACAGATAAGCCCAAATGCTTGTTTCCAGATGATTTTAACAAATTGACAATATTAATCGTCACATATAGGTATGATACAGTAAGAGATTCTTGTTTCCATTCAGTATTTCTGAATCTCCAGATTTCTTTGAATATGTAATTTTTATAGAAGGAAGCAAACTATAAGAATTTAAAAAGTAAATTGTAGGCAAGATGAAAACTGAAGGAAAAAACCAAGTCTGATCATTAAGAACATTTATACTTAAAAAGGGAAAGTAATTTACACTTACATAAAACTATGACTAAACCCTAATTCAAGAAAACTTTTAAGCAGAAAGATGATATAACTTGTTATTGAGTTGAACCTACACCCTAACCTAAGACTCATGTGTGTGGACAGAGCAGCTACTGCTGCGATTGGGGAGACAAGTCTATGTGTGGTCATTTGCTTTATGATACATGGTAAATATTCACTGGAGATAAATCTAGAGACTCTCAGTAGGTGGAATTTTTGGAATCAAGTCCATACAAGATTCAAATTTTATTCACTGTTTCTCTATCAGGCTACAAATGTTTTACATATATATTTTTTAAACCAATAGACTGCCAAACCAACAATAACCTAATGACAATCTTTGAAGTGTTTTGAATCTGAAGGAAGAAAATGGATCTTAAAGAGAAGACAGGATTTCAACAGTACTGGAACTGGAGGACTCGAAATCGGGACCTTAGTACAAATTGTTCTGCTCAGTGTTTTATGGTTGCATGAAGAACGGAAAGGGTTGTCAGCAGCCTCACATTTAATTTCTGTGCTGGGTGAACCTGTGAAAATTATGACAGTTTCCTGACACCCCAGAACTCACTGAATACTTGTTCACTCACTGAGAGTAAAGAGCTGTCAGCTGCCAGAAAGTGGCAGGAGAGATGCCTGAAACTCGCAGGACTTTGTTTTAGAATGATTATCATTTTAAGTGCTCAATCACAGCCACCTGCTGGGTCTGTTTCTTAATTTCAAAAGCACAAATGAGGGTTTTATTGAATGAAAAGTACAATTTCTACTTGTCAAATTAAACACTTGAGGTTAGAGAAGCAGAATAAATTCTATAAAGACATGGGGAAGAGATAATACCTAAAAATGAATGCCTGGTAGGCCACATACAATCACATATATACACACATGCATACATGCATAAATGCATGTATGCAAACATGACTTCCTTTCATTAACTAAAGACACAGAATAAAATATGACTGATAAAGTTTTTGCCTTCTCAGTAATAAGTGCAACATCTATGGTGTTTTTCTGCAGTGTGTGTTATAGCCTAATTTGCAAGTTTCTCTCTTGGTTCCCCTTGTGAAAATTATCTTTGTGAATTCTTTCTATGTAAGTATATTGTGTGACCATTAAGATAATCTGCTTGAAAATATTTTGGTGAATAACACAAAGTTTTAATTAAAAATTATGCATATATTGCTAACCTGGGCCTCTTACTATATATGTTCATTATTAAATAAATTTTGATACACTTAAGCACAGTCATGTAATCTTTTTTCTTCCCACATCTCTAACACATACATAAAATGTAATATAGAGTTGAGGAGGAGATATTATTTTAATGTGACTCTCTCTAATTATCACATTCATATTCATAGGCAGAACAACACTAATTATATCAATAATAATGTCAAGAGACTAAATGTTGGATATCAGTAGTTCATTTACAATTTGCCGCATTTTTACAACTGCAATCAGATCTGCTTCCAAAAATATATATTTAAATCCCAGTGTTCTAATTACATCAGAGTTTTATACTTAAACTGATCTTGGAAGACAACAACAGATGATGTTTGGAGTCTACATATGTCATTTTTCTCAGCCAAATTTTCAATTAACATTATGTTCAACATGTTATATAGTCACTCTTACATTATAAACAAGATATTTCTAACTGTCAGCTCACCATCTCCAGACCAAATATTATTTATGTTCGATAATCATCCATACTTTTTTGTCTAATCACCTATAGATGAATTATGTCAGTAATTGTACTATGATAGTACTATGCCAGACACTAACGATTGTTGCATCTGAATGTGATAAATATACCACAATTTCTCAAACATAGAGAACATCCAAATAATATTACAAAAACTACTAATTTTTAGCAGGCATAAATATCATCGTCTTTTGTTAAATAGCCATCAAGCTATTTCATCTTAGTTCTTTTGAACCTTTTGAACACAGTTTTGGTATGAGACAATGTTATGATATGTCTATTATTATAGCCTCTGGAACTGAAGAGTTATGGTCCAGGGCAAGTTAATCATTGTAAAATGAAAACCACAATGTTAATCATTTGGTATTATTGGATTATGAAATAATTAAACTCTTATGTAAAACCCTCATCAAAAATTTGAGCCTCCTACAAAACACAACAGAGTTAAAAAAATATCCTCAGTTCATGGCATTTATATCAAGGAAGCAGTAGAAACACTCGTAGATAACAAAGTCCTAAAATATTTCATATCATAGGAAGAATTCAACAGCATTTATAAATTTACGTGCTTACTTGAATATGATCTACTGAGACTAAAAACACATCATGCAGTTTCAAGCTCAGATAAAGAAGAGTTGCTCTAGTTAATTTTACTCTTACTTTTGTTATACACACTCTCTTCTAAGTTATTTGGATAATAAATAACACACTGGGTGGTTTGAATCTTAATAGAGCAGTATAGTATTTGTCGTAAAATAAACAGCTCTGTGTAATTTCCAAATTTATTTTAATTTGTAAAACTCATCACTACTACTTGACAAATTTTTGAAATGATGATATCATTTCTAAGTTGTGAATGTCTTGCCTATTTATCGTGACTCTAACTGGTATTTTTTGTCTTTAAAATAATATTGATTCCAATAGCTAGTACTGTTGGTAAGTTGAACCTTGGACCTTAATGCTGGAGTTTGAGCTTGGTGCCAGAGCAAAGATCCAATATATGTAAGGCCCCACATTCTCTGAATACTAGTTCTGGAGGTTTTCCCGTGTGAATGCTGGAATATACAACCTTACTATCATACTTTCATACATTGACACCTTTTTCTGGGTACACTAATTTTCTACACACATCATTTCTATTCGATCTCTTTCTTTTCCAAATGCATTTTATGTCTTGTCTTTGTCTATATTTTATTAATCTGCTGGGTTTGTATTCCTTTACATTTAATCTTGAGCAAAATCCCCCTGATTATGCTCAAATAGTATTTTATCACAGATACTCTAAAATAAGCTTTCACAGACAGATTATTAATTTATTTACTTTTAACTTAAATTTAGAAAAAAACAAAGAACTGATATCTTCATAATATAAGTAATTTTACCTGCAATGATACGGAAATTAGCACCAATTGAGGGTAATTATATTTTTGTTCTTATTCTCTACTAAGCTTTAGGTTATTTATGACTACCGCCTTTGGAACTCCTCCATGTGTAGTGAAATCACTAACATTTTTAACCACATACATGAGCATCATATAGATTCTCCATATATTTAAATAAAAATGTTCTTGGCATTTTGGCAAATATATAATTTATCTGCTCTGTAAGAGTTCAGGTTACAGGAATAAGGCATACTCACTTCCTAAACCGAATCTGAAATACAAACTACATACATGCATTCACTATCTTGGTTTGACAGATATAATACAATATTTACTCTCTGTGTATCTTAATGCATCTTGATTATCAAAGTGAGAAATCTAAATATGTTATTATGCACAGTGGAGGGTAGCATTCACAGTATTCCAATGCAAAACATGAAAATACCACTTATATAATGAACAATTAGCATACCTCTGGTGACAATTTATGAAAATCTGGCTTAGTGACACACATATCTCAAAGTATCATGCAAAATCTAATGAACATCTATTTATTTACATATTCATACTGTGTTTCTTTCCATCTCTGTGACTTAAATTCTTAAATGGTATTATCAAACAGGGAAAAATTCCTTTAAATCTTCCAGAAGTATCTTCATCAGTACTTAGTTTCAGAAATTTAAAGATAAAAAAAATAAACATCTATTCTCATGACCTTATCCATACCAGTGATTGATACGTAGAAAACCCAACTAAAAAACAAAGTTCTAATATAAGTATTACAGGAAGACCCAAAATACATCTACATGTTTGTGTAGGTAAGTGCATAAGCATGCATATTTACCTAAGGGACAAAGAAAGGGACTATGAAGAAATTTCTTTAAATTCCTGACTCCTTTTTCATAATTATAATTACATGTACAGAAAGGAAAAATTAAATGACTGTAAATAAAAATGTACTTATAAAGTCAATCAATTTTATAAATATTTTCTAAATTGAGTACGAATGGGAAAAACAGCTATAATTTAAATGCATTTAAATTGAAATATTGCTTATTGTTAGAATGTAAATCACGTTTGCAGCATGTGAGTTCTGATAAGGAGAAAATGTCCACCTTCCAGTTGCTGCATGGAGCCAGCTATTCAGACACACCCTAGAATTAGCATGAGTTTTCTTTTGCCCAAAAATCAACTACCTGAGTGTTGTTAATGAATGGTTGAGAAGTCCCTGAACATTTTAATACCTCTTTAATGGAGTTGTGTGGAGAAATGAATGTGCCTATGATGGAGACTTACAAAGAGAAATACTCTTAAAGATTAATGTCAGAGCCTGTAAACGGGTCCACGGTATTTTACTCCCCAGGGAAAAGTGTTTCTCAAGCTTAATGGAAATTAATAGTAAATATAAATCTCCATAAATCACAATTTTATATATAATATTACAGAATGCCATGGAGAACATAAAGTGCAATTAATGGCTTAATTAATTTACTCAGTATCCATTGTATTTCAGGTACTGTAAGCATTAGTGGTTCAACAATAAATAAAACCAGAGACATATTTGTATCTAAACATAAGGTTTGTCAGGAAGGACTCTGAGAGTGAGTGAAAGATATCAACAATAGGCCAGGAGTGGAGAGTGCTGTAGTCAAGAAAGAAAGAATATCAGAGGAAGAAGGGCCATGAGATGTCAAAAAGCAAGTCAACATTTGTGTGCATGGAGGATCAAACAAAAAAATTACAATTTTAGAGAATACTCAGACAGGGGAAGGCAATAATAGAAGAGATGGGTTTTGTTTGTGATAGGAAAATATCAAAGTTCAGAAGAATATTTCTAAGAAGGAGAGTAGAAAAGAATGGTAGCAGAGAGAAAATAGACAACTAGGAGACATACAAAACTCTACAGACTTTATTTTTAAATGATCAAACAATTAGAATGTTTTGAGGAGAGGAATGACATGATCTGGCCTCTTATTAAAGATTCTTCTAAGCAATATATTGAATATTATATGGAGGGGTAAAAGTAGACAACAAGCAATAGTTACTATAATGTTGAATTTGAGATAGCAATGTGGCCAGTGGACATAGAAGAAAGTTCTGGTAATCAGACTGAAGAGGATTTGTGAGAAGTCATGTATGACACATTAAAAAGTAAAGAGTTAAGAACAAAATTATGTTATTTCAATATAATTTAAAAAGTTGAATAGGGCAGAATCAATAAACAGAGACATGGAAAATGATAAAGAAACCTCGGAAGATTCAAAAGGATTTTTGCTTTTGACATATTCCACTTAAAATTTAAATTACCTCAGTCTCAACTAACATGGACCCCTGAGATCTCTCAGATAATGAGCCACCAACAAGGTAGCATACACCAGCTGAAATGAGGCTCCGTCACATATACAGCAGAGAACTGCCGTGGTCTGGCCTCAGTGAGCAAGATGCATCTACCCCTTGAGAGACTTGAGACCTCAGGAATGGAGAGTGGGTAGGGTGGGAGTGGGGGATGGGAACATCCTCTTGGAGAAGGCAGGTGGGGAGAGGAGGTATGAGATTAGGAATAGTCAGAGGGTGGACCTGGAGGGGGATAAAGTCTGTACTATAAAAAAAGAGATTAAAGAATAAAATAAAAAAAAAAAAAAGAAAAAATATTTAAATTACAGACATGGGAAAAATACAGGTCTGAACTTGAAAATATGTGTTCAGGAGGATATTTTTCCTGAATACTAATGAAGACAAAGCCTACCTTACTTAGCTTGATGATGGCATATTTTCCTGGTATTCTAGAGACCATGGATGTAAAGGTTCTGCAGGACATTTGCCCTGCAGATGTGCAGAGAAGTGGGAACCAAATAGACAGCCAGACTGGTTAGCATCATTATTACTGTCATTGACATTTCCTTCTAATGAAAAGTAAGGGTATGCCACTATGACAAGGGTAACAGTAGATAAAATGTAGGAATTATTAATAAGTGTAATGACAAAGGGATTATCACCTAGCACAAAGAGTCCATTACAATTGTAGTTAAGTAAACAATAGAAAACGATGTGTTTTTCTCAAGTTTGTCTTAATTTGGTGTATATATTAGAAGGATTTTGTCCATAATTGCATTTTATGTGAGAATGTTTAAACAACTACTTACTATTCTTAGATATATTATTGTATTTGCCCACAAATGAATTGTAATAAAAACATACTATTTTAATCCTATATATAATGAACATCACTGGTCTAACCATTTATTTTTAATTTTCTAGAGATAATAGGACATTGGTAGAGTGTTTATTTCTGTTCAAGAACAGGGTTTAATCACTGTCACCACAAAACAAATAAATAACAAATCATTTACAGAAGGGTTGTAGCTCAATTATAAAAGCAGGGAGTAAGCACATCATGAGAGTCAAAATATTTGTGTTTGTTTTTAAGATGTTGAAATCACACCTTCTACAGACTTGTGGATAGCATGCTAAGTAAAATTAAATTTCAGAGAGAAGATATGTGACTATGGAGCTGTACAAGAAGGAACATGCAAAGCCACCATTCTGAAGTATTGAATTTACGGGTATAGAGGACAAACTAATTAAGTTGCATAATTGATACATGAAAGTGTGGTAAATGTATTAATTTATTAAGAGTAGCATTATGTGCAATCACTTAGGTACTTCATTTGCACAGCTAACACTGAGATGGTTTCTTAAAATATAGCCATGGGGTACACATGTTCCCATGGATATGATAGTGGTCATTTTTGTGAAAGGTAGTGTCACAAATAATACTTAAAAATGTAGTATGTGTTTCAATTCTATGATTATGGTTTACTTCCAACACCCACAACTACGCCAGTGATGTTAATATATGGTTAGTGGTAAGCTAGATACACCTAACATGTTCTAACAAGAATGACCTCATAGGTGCTTAATATGATATATTTCTATCTGAAACAACTACTTCTTCCTCGCATTCTACTTGTTTTTTATGACTGATAACTGGATGCTTGATTTCTTGCAAATATATATATATATATATATATATATAGTATATTATATATATATTTATTTATATAGTGTGTGTGTGTGTGTGTTGAAGTTGAGCTCATTCCAGCCCATGGTCCTAAGTGGAGGGACAATGACTAATACTTAATTGATCTACAATTCAAAGTATATTTAAAATAATTCATTGACAAATGATCTTGGGACAGAACTGATTAAGGGGTTTTCAAAGGCAAATCAGTGGTGGCCTATCTTCTGGATGAAAAGGCATGGATAATAACCATCACCTTGGAATAATTTAAAGGGATAACTATATCAATATCTAATAGAACCATCAAAGTCATCCCTGAAGAAATTGCTGTAGAAATCAGGATAGAGACAATGCTAGACATAGAAATAATGTTCACATTTGTACATAAAAAATATGAAGCATCTTTACCATCAATCAACAGGCAGTAATGTTTTATATATTTAAGGGAGCAAGGTTTATTAAGCAAGTCTTCTTGGATGTACTTTATATTAACATACCTGGCGTTTCCTGGCAGGCATTTTGAATATGAGCATTTTTTTATTTAATTAAAAGATGATTATATATTTCTTACTTTTTGTCTCTTCTATTCATCTCATCTCTGCCCTTCCCTTCACAGATTTATAGATGTTACATACACATATAAATGAACAAACATTAATCTACAGCGTGCAGAATCTTTTCAGTGTTTCATATATACACATATACACATATATGTTTCTAATACTACCATTTGGTAGTTTCACCTACTCTGTGAAGAATTCTTTCTTCTAAACCCTGAATAAATTGCATAAGAGGCTGTGGTTGTTTGAATACAAATGACCACTATAGGCACATATATTTAAATTCTTAGTCATCAGGGAGTGACACTATTTAATTAGAATTGAAAGGATTAGAAAATGTGGCCTTGTTGGCAGAACTGTGTTACATGGTGTGAGCTTTGAGGTTTCCAAAACTCATGTAAAGCTGAGTCTATGCTTGTCTTTGTCTCTATCTCACTCTCTCTGTCTCTCAACCAAGTTGTAGTTCTCAAATGATTTCTACATTACTATGCCTTCCTGCAGGCATGAAGCTTAAAAATAAATGCTCTCTCAATATAGTTTGAGATTATTTTAAACTTAGCCGACTCTTTCTTAAATTTCATCACTTTCATTAAAGAATACTATTCTAAATCACCTTTATTTTTATGAATACTATGATATGTGTGTGCATGTGTGTTTTGTAGTGTATCTTTCTTAATATTCATAACCATGACTGAGTATTAATTTGTTTAGAAAGTTATTTTTAGAAATTTTATAATTATACCTATATAATAAAAATTCTGAAATATTTAACTTTTACTTAATAACAATCTGTAATAATTATACAAAATCTAAATCTGTTGAAATTTCTGGAGGTCATAGAGAATGTATCAATTTCATTGAGCACTTTAGATCATTTTTATAGAAATTAGAATTATAAGAAGAATTAAGTGAATAATTTTGTTTTCTGATTTTAGTAATATTCAAAATCCCAAACAAAAACTATTTATTAGAATTCCCTAAAGCCAATTAATTGTTAAGTGTTCATCAATCCCATAAGTGAACACAGATAATATATTATACACACAAGCATTAACTGTCACAGGAAGTACTTATGCAGTGTGTGTGTGTGTGTGTGTGAGAGAGAGAGAGAGAGAGAGAGAAAGAGAGAGAGAGAGGAGGAGGGAGGGAGGAGGGAGGGAGGGAGGGAGGGAGGGAGAATTTTCACTCTCAAATACATTCCTTTAAGTCACACATAATAGTATAGTTGGATTCTATAGCAGTGGTGATGACCAGATGTTCAGGATTAGTGCATGTTGATGCCCCAGCAGAGACTGCTCACTTGGTCTCTAGACATCTCTTAAACAGGTTATTCTTTGGATCCCATACCTCAGGCTTTCACTGAACCAGCAGGATTGCACAAGGTTAATAAAAGATACTTTGTGGGAGGTTGTAAACTGTTCTATAAAGGGTGATATTAGCCGTGAAAATGAAATTAGTTAATGGGTAAAGCATGCAGTGCAATCAAACTGTGAAGAAAACCCAACAGAACTACAGTGAAAGGTTTTGATGTTACTGGCAGTTCCTATAGAAAAGTATGATTCTTGTAAATACCAAGCACTGAGCCCAGTCTGATCTTATCTAGCCTTCTGTTAATGATCATGTCTTCTTCCTTTCCACAAACATTTATAAAATGTAAGAACAACAAAAAAATCTCATTAAATATAATTTTGGGGTCATATTTGTCCAGAGAGTAAATCTTATTTCATTTATTTAATATTATGTATACATTTCTTTATGAGTTTGTATACATGTATATGTGGATGTCTGAGCAGTTACGTAAAAAGATTCCATTATCTGGTATTACAAGAAGTAATGAATTGCCTAACATAGGTACCGGAGAGCTTTGGAGCATGGCTGAGAGCTGTGAACAAGCCTATCACCAGTCTGTGTGTGGGAGTCAGGATATCTCTACTTAAGCATATTGTGGTGTGAGGATAAGGAACCAACTTTCTGTGACTAGCCATCTTGATGAACTCTAGAAGACAAAGGAACTGGGCACAGACAGTACCTGGAACAATGCTAGCTGGACTTCTTATCCAGATCACACTTGTTTTCCAGACCACCACCCAAAGTGTTTGAACAAACCAATTGCCCAAGAATTCACTTCATTAAGTTTTCTGTTACTTGCAGCTGAAGGCATCTTTCTGATAGTTCTACTATGTGCCATATAATCAATTGATGCTATGTACCTTAATTCCTAGTTCAACCTAATGAGGTTGATTATCCACTTCACTATTCGCATTTTAATGATAAACAAATTGAAGCTTTGCACATTAAATTAGAGCATCAGAGTAGGACATAGAAGGACATTCTGGTTAAGTGTCTTCATCTCCTCAATGTTAAAGCCTGTGAGATTAAACTGCATTAATTTGTAAACTCAGGGAGAAATAACTAACAAATTCTTTGAATGTTTTGGTATCAGTACTTTTCATGGTTACTTTAAAATTTGCCTTATAAAATGAATATTGAGGATTGGCAGCAAGGATTTTCATTAACACTGAATGATGAATTTAGATTGATAATCCATATACAGATAAATATATAATATCCATGCTCAGTCTACAAAAAAGTGGCATTTAAATATACCCACACAAAAATGAAGTCTCAATTCCAAATTGCCATTGAAAAGTAGTTCCCTTGTACAAGTATGTTACGAAATCTTGCATCGAATTTAGCTCACGATATCTTGAGGGCATTTGTCTAAATTTAATTCCTAAGGTTTCTGCTTTGTATAACATAGGCAGTCATGAGCAAAACTGATGGGATGAAGCTATTCAAAGATGGACTCTTAGTATTATTATAGTCTCTTCTCAATAATAGAATATTACAGTACAACAATACCCCAGATTATACTTGGCACCTTAATATTTATGAGAACTGACAACAATTATTTGGTTTTCAGCTATTTTTGTAACATATTCGTGTTCATTCAGTTTCTCTCATTTCTCTTTTAAAAATTACTACAGCCATGTGTTTAATACTATCCCAGCTATTTTCGACTCACCTTTCCTCTGGGAATCTATGACCTCTACGCTGACTTGGTCTTTCTCCTGCAAGTGATCTCATTACAGCTTTGACCTCTCTCTAACTGTAAACATCTCTTCTTTACACAGATGTTTTGGCAAACAGTTTCTCTATGGCAAACAGATTTAATGTCCATACCTGACTTACTTGTCTTCTATACCAAGCCTGTATCTCTTTCAGGAGAGGCTCTCCATCGTTCAGCTTTAGAATCATGTGTCGCTCATCTGCCCTCCACATAACAAAACCAGCTGCTTACAGTTAATTCAGATCCCTAAGTTGTTCTGTTTGTCCATTGTTCTGTGTTATCTCATCAAAGCTGCAGCCTGTAAACTGTTTATATCTCATTTGATACTTTTGCTTCTTCTCAAGGTTAAGGAATGACTGGGATGCAAAAGACCCAGTCACCATGTGCTTTTCATTTTAGTAACTTATTCCAATGTGATGATCTCCAAAGAATTCAGAGAGAGACATAAAAATGCCATACCATACCATGGTGTTGCCCAATGGTCTAGTTTTGAGTATTGATGTGTGTTGTGTGTGTGTGGGTGTGTGTGTGTTGTGTATGCATATATACATATATGAGAGACAAAGTGAGATAGCAAGAGAAAAAAGAATGAGAGACTGTATAGTTTCTCTCTATAATATACATACAAAATTATAAATATAAATATATATATAGAAAGAGAGTAGGAGAGTAGAGAGAGAGAGATTGAAGATATACTTAGAAAATAGTAATAATAATAAAATTTAAAAAGATAAGCATTTATTTGGTTTATAGCTGGAATCAAAGTCCATTTTACACCATGTTCTTACAGTTATACATGAGAAGGCCTAAAACCTAATTTCAGAGCATCCCACCCCCCTCTATTTTCTGTGTTTCAAGGAAAACTACACATGGAATTCCCCATTTGACAGATATCAGGGTCATAAATTAACATCTGAAGTTTCAAGTGTCAAGCCTTGTGACTTTCAAAATGGATCTTATGTGTAAATCATTATTTTCTTTCCCAGTAGTCACATTATATGTGTTATATGTTGTGTTATGTATGTTATATGTTATATCATATATTGTATGTCATATATCCTATTTGTATTTCATATTTTATGTTTTATGTGATATTTGATATGTGTCATATCATATATTATATATCATATCTTATATCATATATACATGTATAATGTCTTGTGATATAGAGTTAAAATATTTTCTAGAACGATAGCCTGTGACTTTCAGGTACCAACCAAGGCTACTCAGAAAAAGCTAAAATGAATATATAGTCTTAATTTTAAATCAGGTCATCCCTATGTGTCCTCTAGCGATAAAAAAAAACAGTTTGGCTTTTTAGAAAAAAATGATAGAGCATTGATATATTTATAAATTGATATTTATTAGCTGGGTTTCATATCAGAGCATCCAAAGTATTCGGACACCTGTCTTCATTCTGAACAGCCAGATAACCCAGTAGACATTCAATACGAGATGGAGCAAAAGAGCAGAGGCAGGTGATCTCTGTGATGTCAAGTCCTGTCTTGTGAACAAAGTGAGGTAGTGCCAGGATAGCCAATGCTACACAGAGAAACTGGGATTCAAAAATGTGTAGTGATTATTGTATCTTCCAAAAAAGCTCACACAATTCTAATTCTGTAAAAGAAATAAGAAATGGAAATTCTGAGAAAATTCTTCCCAGTAAGCTACAACTAATATGGAACTATTGCACCTTAATAAAATAAGTTAAACATCAGCATGTTGTCTTCAGAGTAACAAAACACCAATCATCATGTCTTGCTAAGAACTTTCTAAATATACACTCTTGAAGACTTAGAAATGTACTTATTTAGAGGAGGGAAAAGATAATATTCAAAGATCAATCTTGAATATGCTGCCTTGGAAATATATATATATATATTCAATAATCCTAAAAAGCAGTATTTAAATCTGAGAGGCTATGGAAAGTAGAGGTTAAAAATGAGATGACTTATCTTTCACCATGCTGTCTTGATTGAGAAACATAAAGAAGAATAATTTTCATTGCAATAATTATTCTGTGCCATGTAAGAATGTTAGCAGAAATTACATCTTTTTTCCATTAAATGGTGTACATACTATGTGATTGCTTGTTAGATTGATGTGAGAAGTTGTAATTAAACAGTCTTTACTTAAGATGATTTTTTTGTCTCTTGCTGGACACAGAATGCGTGAATGAAGAACAGCTTGTAGTTCCAAGGATGTCTTCGGCGCTAGCAACAAACACCAATGTGCTGTGATGAGTGGTTTGAAGGCTTCAGTGAGGGTTAACAGTCGGTTTAATTTGTGGATATGTCTGGAAGATTTGCAAATATAACTACCCATAAAGATAATCTCTCCATGGGCTAGTGTTTTGAGTGCAAAGACATCTGAAGTATTTCATATTATGGTATTCTCACTATTCAAAGATTGTGGCATGTAATTGCTGATCAGTAAAATTGTTCAAAAAATGCACTGTGAGTGTGTGTGTGTGTGTGTGTGTGTGTGTGTGTGTACATATATCGTATCTTTTCCTCACTAAATCTAAGTGGGGAATGAGATTCTGAGAAGTAGTTGACATTTGTTACAAGTAAAATATGTTTAGAAAATATTTCAGAAGAATTAGTGAGAGAGGACCAGATAGTGACTGTTTGAAAGTGAAATGTTTCAAGACCTAAAGAAATTTGTATGTTAGATCAACACAGTGCACTGACAGCCAGCGAATGATCTCATAGCTTCGCTGGTTCCTTGTCTCAGACAGTTTTACTTAGTAAGTGAATGACTAATTAAAAAGTATAACCTTTCAGCCCCAATTTTGAAAATGGCCATATCCAGAGCTTGGTCATTCTTTTATACAAAATAAAAGATTATTTAAATGTTTTTATATAGAAAATGGCATAATGCATACTTAGGGTATAAAAGTTAGAATTAAAGTTTAAATATTAGAGAGTTTTAAAAACTGTTTTAATTCTCCCTTGCTAAATGTCAGTATCAAGTCAACAAACAAACATACAAAATCCCATCAAAAAATCAATTTATTGCAACAGGCACATATGAGTTTTGCAGCTTATATTCTGTGGATTAGCAATGTCAGGCTGGATGGTATGTAACATCATTTTAGTTCTGTAAATCTTAGAAATTTATATTTATAAATTGAAGATTTAAAGGGATTTTCTAAAGATGGTACAAAAAACACATCTGCTTTTAGAAACCATGCAACAGAAAATAGTGGAGGGTACAGAATTAGCATCCATCCTAACCTTCATCCCTCAGAGTAGCACCATGAAACTTAACCATCTTTCCCATGCCAGATGAATCCTTATCAAAGCTGTGCTTTTCTGAAGCAGAAGAGAAGCAGTGTGTATGTGTCTAAGAGGCACGGATGGGATCCAAGCAAAAAACACTGCATAATGAGAAATTAAATATTCAGTGCTTCAAATTTTCTCTGAACAAAATTTAATACAGATTCACTAATTAACGCTGAGGAAGTGGAGGTTTAATAGTGGCTCCAGGCAAAGCCGTCTCACTCGATTAAGATTACACAGTGAAGATTCCAGTGATCCGGTATATTTTCTACTATTCAGGAGATAATATCTTAGAGGTGTGAATGAACACAACTTAAAAATAACTTTACAACCACTGAAATCAGACAATATAAATGCATCAGGTACAAATAATTGAACGTATTAAGACAATATGCTTGCACATAAAATTTAAGTCTAGTCTTTAGAGAAGAGCCCTGTGAGGAACTCCATAAGGTAGAAGAATCTTACCTGGTACCTACTCCTCTGACAACATTCTCAGGTCATTTTGATCTCATAATGCAGAACTAAATTATAAGAGCACACACATAAACACATATACACACATATATCATCATCACTGTCATCATCCTTGTTGTCACCACTACTATTTCTGAGTCTTCCCTTTACAATGTAATGAAAAATAATAATATCCAATCTTAGCCATGTTTATTTTAATTAAAAATTTAATGAAGATGTTTTCAGCTTTACGTTTTATTTTGAATAAACTTTGGAAACCATAAATAACTTATGTTCCAATGATGTCTTTTGTCTTACAGAAACTTTTCAGTTTCATGAGGTCCCATTTGTCAATTGTTGATCTTAGAGCCTGAGCCATTGGTGTTTGTGTTCAGAAAATTTTCCATGTGCCAGTGAGTTCAAGGCTATTTCCCACATTCTCTTCTATTAGATTCAGTGTATCTGGTTTTATGTTGAGGTCCTTGATCCACTTGGACTTCAGCTCTATGGGAGGTTATAAATACAGATCTATTTTCATTCTCCTACATACAGACTAGAAGTTAGACCAGCACCATTTATTGAAGATGCTTTCTGTTTTCCACTGTATGATTTTGGGAAAAAAGTCTTCACTAACTCTAAATCTGACAGAAGACTAATATTCAAAATATATAAAAACTCATGAAGTCAACCTCCAAAAACTAAATAATCCAATTAAAAAATGGGGTACAGAGCTAAACAGAGAATTCACAACAGAAGAAGCTTGAAATGTTGAGAAACACTTAAAGAAATGTTCAAAGTCCTTAGTCATCAGAGAAATGCAAATCAAAATGATCCTGAGATTCTAACTCACTGCAATCAGAATGGCTAAGGTCAAAAACTCAAGTGATTGCACATACTGGCATCTATGTAGAAGAGAGGAATTCTGCTAGTGAGATTGCAAACTGGTACAACCACTCTGGAAATCAGTCTGACTGACAGTTTCTCAGAAAATTGGAAATAGTTCTACCTGAAGACCTAGCTATACCACTCTTGGCCATATACCCAAAGATGCCCTATCGTGCCACAGGGGCATGTGTTCCACTATGTTCATAGCAGCCTTATTTTTAATAACCAGAAGTTTGAAACAACCCAGATGTCCCTCAACCAAAGAATGGATAAAGAAAATGTGGTTCATTTACACATGGAATACTATTCAGCTATTAAAAACAAGGACACACATGAACTTTGCAGGCAATAGATGGGGCTAGAACTACTCCTGAGTGAGGTAATTCAGACCCAAAAGAAAAAGATGGCATGTACTCACTGATAAGTGTATATTAGCTAAAAAGTACAGGATACTTAGAATACAACCCATACACCACAAGAAGTACAAGCAGAAAGGCCCAAGTGAGGAGGCTTCAACCGCACTTAGAAGGGGAAGAAAATAATCATAGAGGCAGAGAGAGGGAAGGACCTAGGTGGGAGAAGGAAGTAGAAGGGAAAGGGAAAAGTGGAACAGGATCAGATATGGGGGGAGGGGACAGGAGAGAAGCCCAGAGAGCCAAGAGAATAAACGGAAATAAGCAGTCTCCGGTAATAGGACATGGAAAGACCATCTAAAGAGGACCAGAGACCCGGGGGTGGGGGAAGTGAGACGGTCTCAGGATTCATTGGGGAGACCTTATCCAAAATGCCCTACACTGGGGAAAGGGAACTCAGAGTCCACCTCCAGTAGATAGACAGGGCCTTAATTATAGTGACAGGGTTACAAACCCACGGCCAAAATTTCTGACCCAGAATTGTTCCAGTTTAAAAGAACTGCAGGGACAAAAATGGAGAAGAGACTGAAGAAAAGGAGTCCCTTTCATGGGGCAGGAAACCAAGGCATGACACTACTATGTTCTACTGTGCTTACAGACGGGAGTCTGGCATGGCTGCCCTCTGAGAGGCCCTACCAGCAGCTGACAGAGACAGAAGCAGATACTTATACACAACCACTGGAATGAAGAAGGAGATCCCTATGGTTAAATTAGTGGAATGACTGATGAAGCTGAAAGGAAGAGCGACCCCATAGGAAGGCCAGCAGTCTCAACTAGTCCAGACCCCAGGGAGCTTCCAGAAACTGAGCCACCAACCAGGAACATACATGGGCTGATCCAAGGCCCCTGGCACAAATGTATCCTGATCTGGCCTCAGTGGGAGAAGATGTGCTTATTCCTCAAGAACCTTGAGGCCCCAGGGAAGGGGAAGTCAGTTGGGGAAAAGCACCCTCTAGGAGGAAAGGGGGAGGAGGAATAGGATAAAGAACTATGGGAAAGGTAGTGGGCTGGGGAAATAACTGGAATGTCAAAAAATTAAATAATTTAAATTAAAAATAAGTATTTATGTTTTAAATTGGCTAAATATACAAGATATTGATAAGTCTATGATAAAGTCATAGAAATCTATGTTTTTCATTTTTTTCATTTAGAAGGATGTTTTGCAGTTGTGCATTTCAATTTCACAAGGGAAAACATTTTTAATAAGGTAAAATTGGTGATTAAAAATCTCTATCTTAGATATATAGTCATTTGTCATTATGTGCTATACAGCTAGAGTTATAAGCTCTACATGTTAAACATTTCAAAGCAATGTCATTTTTTTTTTTATTTTAGCTCACTAGGTATGTTAGATGTCTTCAAAACAAGTGTATATTTATGAATTAAGATAAAACTTTCTTTATCTTGAAATCTATCAATGTAGTGTCAATCTGAAAAATAACTGCAAACAAAACAGAAGGGATAGCAAGTGGTCTCTCATGTTGCTGTGGTAAGTCATATTATTCAGTTTGAATGTTTATTTGTTAAATAATTCTTTTAGTAGCACATATATTCTTGATTACACTTTGTATCTGTTATTTATTAACAAAACTTGGTGCTCTAGGAAACATCAATTTGTTAAACTGATGCAATTCAGCTAGTGTCAAATTTGAATTTTCAATTGTGGATTTGGAAGCCAGAAGATGAGATTTATTTTTGGACATATCACATACAAAATAGAGGATCACAACAAACAAACACACTTTTAAAGATAAAGAGGAGGCAAATCACAAGAGTAGCTCTCTGGCTGAGAAGAGGGTCAGGGCACAGAAAATCTTGTGTCTTGTAGAAAGTAATAATTACTTGGTATGAATTCAACTACAAAGGGTACTTATTCCACTAAGAGAACGAAGCCAGGTATGACAATTCATACCTGAAACCTTAGCTCTTAGAAGGCAGAATAGGAGGACAGAAATCCAAAGGCCAGGCTGTGCTACATAGTGAGTTCAACTTATCCTAGTATACACAGCAAAATGTGTGTTGAAAAAGAAAAAAAATGACAAAAGAAATATTGATGTAACTCTGTTGGGACATGTATCTTTAGACATCATTTTCTTTCAAGAGCATCAATTTCTATAGTCTGTTAAATAATGGTCAAATAGTCATAAAGACAATCTTTATCTGAAATGAAATAACAGCAAATCTTATCACTTGTCATGAATTTCCCATTCATATGTCTACTTTGGCTTCTTTCTTTAACTTAATAAGAGTACAGACTCAGTGGCAGTGTATAGTTCTCCATTGCCATGTTCCCCACTGAAAATTACCACCAGATGTTTGTTGCTTTTCAATCCAGATATCAGAATCAGATCGTTAGGGCTGTTAATTTGTGCGCAGAATATGCTGCCTTCTTGAATGCAATTAATTTGAGTCTTCACTTTCTCTTTACTCTCTCCTCACTCTCCTTCTTGTTATCTATAAGCCTTCATCCTATATTATGATATCCAGGGCTAAAATGAAGTTCAGAGTTTTAACCACTTCAAATCAAAATTTGAACCCCTTCAGTTACAAATTTTGAGGATTCTATACTGGTGACTAAGTTTTAGCAATGATGAAAAATATTGACTTTCTTCAGTGCAATTTGTTTATAGTTGGTATATTGTATATGCACTCAAGATAATTTTTTCATGTCTGATCAAATACTACTAGGTCCTTTCATCTTTGTTGTACTAACTCTTTTCCCATGAGACATGCCTTGCATGCTAAACTTATGAAAGGTGTGTCCTGTTCTCATGTTTCGTTGAGCTCCAAGGAGTAAAATAAAATACATAATTTCATCATTTACTTGCACAATTTATAATTTCATTTTTTATTTTACCTAAACATTCATAAATTCAGTATTTATATGTAACATATCTTCATTATCTCTTCATAAGCTGATGGCATCTAGGCTGATTGACTTTCTTAGCTATTGTAAGTAGCTAATGAATCAGTATGTGCAAGTATTTGTGTAGTAAGATCCATATTTTATAGATATATCCATTTGTACTATTTTGAGAAATCTACAACATAACTTTGAAAGTATCTGCACTAATTTATACCCTTAGCAGCACTACCCACATGCATACCAGCCAATGTTGTAATTTGCATCATTGATGATGGCCATTCTAACTGGGGTAAGACTTTGAATGTTTCTGTCATATGTCGATCCTAGTCTGTGCTGTTTAAGTTGTGTGTTTAACTTGTAGTATCCCCCAGATGCTAGGAAACTGTAAAAGGCACCTTGGGGGCTGTCTTGAGGAGGGGAAATATTACATGAATAAAATGTGCCTGGAGGGGATAATATTTGAGGCAGAAACTTTCAACAGGGAGCGGAGTGATAGATGAGGGAGATGATGAATACAGATGGAGTTAACCAAGATTAAGGGACTATAAAAAGTCACAAAGAAATCTATCCTATGGTTGCCCAAATAAAAACCATAAAAGAGTTTGAAGACAGATACACTAAAGTGCTAGAAATTTCTGGTCCTGTAAGTAATGGGTCACTAAACAAAACACTAGGGCCATGTATAGGATTTCTCTTTATAGTTGCCCTCGTTCAAGATGGCTATGGGAACCCCCTAACACAAATAAGCTCTTGTGATTTTTCTTGGTTGCCAATAGAACTAGATGTTAAGACACTGTAGCTGGTAACACTACATAGTTTATCTGCAAGTACTGATAATCAAGCTCAAACTGAGACTTTCTTCATTTATGGCTAGCTTTCTTAGTGCCAGAGAATGCAATGCAGCTGCTGAGCGGTAAAGGCATCAAAAGTCCTACCCAGCTGTGCATTCTATAAACTAAAATGCCAAACTGCCAGGCAACATGAGTCCACTGGTGCAATTGAACATGGTTTTTATGAACATAACCAACTGCTTATTACGTTTGTGAGCTGTTAGACAAGTGGGAACCCATTGTAAACTAGATCAAATATGATATGGTTGAGGAAGTCTTAGCCTCAGAAGAAACTCACTTCTGATTCTTAGCTAAACTGACACACTCGTGCTGCCTTCATGTTAATACCCAGAGACAAGGCTACTTTAAGCTGTCATCACAGTAGTTACTCCATGCAGGAAACAAAGTGGATATAAAGACTTTTGATTGGCAAACACTGGTGATAAAGAGCAATTGAACACTAACCATAGCCAGATATTTATACTGCCCTTTTTAGGATCAGAAACACGTGGAAGTAGAGATGTGAAGAATATAAGAGCCAGAAGATATGGAGAAAGGGGACAAAAATGCTATAGCTTAAGTGAGCTATGACTATGGAAATCATTGATTGACAGCAATTGCTGCTGGCACTATACAGATGCAAATAGGGTCTTCCCAACAGTTATGTATGGATGTGGAAAGTGATTAAAGATTGTATCACTATGGTGATACAAGTTAGCAGATTCTGGAAGATGTGGCATCATCTTTACTGTAGTATCGAATATTAAGCGTATTGACCTATAGTTGATAGTTCCAAACCATGATTATACAGACAGCTTTAAGTAACCTTCGAGTGACACAAAACAAACCAGAAAATTATAAATATGGGAGAGAAATGTATAGGGAAGAAAGGTGTGTAACTGTAGGGCAAGATGAAAGAGGGTGGGAAAGGGGATAATCATGAAAACTTAATAATACGTACATGGTGATTTAATACTATATAATATAGCATATTTATATCATCTATATCTATAGATCTGTTGTACATATCAAATTTTATTATTTATCTACCACATTAAAACATTTTAAAAATAAAAAAAATGCTTAAATATTGTAGGGCAGTGGAAAAAGCTCAATGACAGCTCACTTGGGTGGATTACTTAAAGCCCTGGACTTTATCACCAGTACAAAGAGAGGGAGCAGGAGGTAAGGGGATGTAGGAAGAATGAGAGAAAGAAAGACAAAGAAGAGAAGGAAGGAAGAGAAAGAGAGTAGGAAATCTGAGAGAGTAAGTAGGAAAGTGATAGAAATATAGAAATACACACTGAGAAACCATAAAAAGATAATTCAGAATACATGTTGTGTCTTAATAGCATGATTCGGAGTCGAGTTTGACACATTTGTGTCAAGTTATTTGACTCTGAAGGCTTTGAAGGCAGTTTCAATGTTGGTCTATTATAGGTTTCTAATTCACACACACACACACACACAAAATGTCTGAACACACTCATCTGCGTTTTTAACTGATTTTAAGTATGTTCCTTGCCATCCCTGGCTGAACAACATAGCAGAACACTATACATTCAGCTATTGGGGAACTCCATGCTATGGTTCTTCCAAAATGGAGCTGTGCTTTAGGTCAGGTCCTGGCTAGGCAGTGTTCTTGTCTCCCCTTCCCTGATATCTTTGTACTATCATTAAGTGAAATGTGCAAATTTTCATATTTATATCATTTTCTAAGTCACTGTGCATTTTAGAAATAGCACTCACAGACATAGACTTTGTTTATTGTTTTCTTTCAAACCAATATTTAGAAAAATTAATTTGAAAAGCAGCATATACACCAGAACTTAATAAAGATTATGGCTATTTTCTAAAACTAGTCTAACAGAGATCAAAATTATTTTTCCATGTTGGTGAAGGGATTCTTTTATTTACTTTAACTAGCAATAATTTATTATTATTACAGGACAGTAATCACAAAAATATAAGTGCAAATAGGCATTTAGCCCATGAAGTACAGGCAAATGCAAAAGATAGTTGTTTTTTATTCAAAAATATTAATGCTTCTGAAATTGCAGAGGAGAGAAAAGAAGGACAAGTCGGGACCATCTCTCAATGGAGCACTGATTTATTTTCCTTTTCCTCAGGATATTACCAGAGATCATTTCATATACCACAAACACATACACAAATAAAAAGAAGGTGTGATACTCAAAAATATGGGAAATACTAAGGTAACACAGTCTAAACCAAACAATTTCCTTGATTCTTTTTATCATCATTAAATCGAATTATAAAAATGTGAACTTAATTCTCAGGAATTAAAGATACCAAGATTGGTATCTTTCCATTCAGACAAACATATATATTTTATTTTACCCATATTACCTACAGAATATGTAGAAGAATGCCCCATGCAATGCTCTGTTTTCTAGAGATCTTTATGTAAGATCTTTAGAAACATTTTAATATATCTTTAGTTTTAAGTAAAAAGCACAATAAATGGGAAAAGCAACATATAAGCCAGAACAAATAAAGATTGTGACAATTTTTCTTCCCTTTCTTTGCTTATTTCTTTTTATTGTTAATATCTACCACCTACCACTGATAATGTGCTATGGATGTGATTGTAAGTACTTGCAAGAATGAGGCAAGAAAGCATTGATTTGTGAAAGCCCTCCCTAGTCCTTATTGGTTAAATGGGTAGGTATCTTTAATGGTAAAAAACGAGTGCTTGAAAATCTAGAACCAGGTGTATTATATACAAGAGGTTGATATACTCTGTCTCTCTTCCTCTCTCTCTCTTTCTCTCTCTCTCTCTCTCTCTCTCTCTCTCTCTCTCTCTCTCTCTCTCTCTCACTCCTCTCTCACTTCCTCTCTCTCTATTCTCTCTCTCTCTCTCTCTCTTCTCTCTCTCTCTCTTCTCTTTCTGTGTGTGTGTATTTGTGTGTGTGTGTGTTTGTATGATGTGTGGGCAATTTTCTAAACTAATCTCTGCAATAGAGTTCATAACTATTTTTCAATGTTTGTGAAAGAATTCTTTCATTTACTTTAGCTAACATTTTTAATTATTATTATAGGACAGGAATAACAATAATCTATGTGCAAAGTCTCCCATAATCACATGTAATTACAGCTAGACATGACCTTCCTTACCATCAAATGCACTGAGAGGTACTAATGGCATGCAAGGTCATCTACTTTCAGAACATGCAAATAAACATTTGCTCAGCTTTTAGGTGCATTTACCTTTAAATAGAAAAAATAAGTTTTCTTCTACTCCCACTCTTAAGCCCATTGAGAACACTATGCTACATTAGATAACAATGATCCCACTATAATGCTTTCCATTGTGTGCATTCATGGTTTTGAAGCTCATGTATCATATACCAACTGTTTTATTTTGAGCACAACATGAACAGAATCTTCTCCAAAGTCCAACACAATTATTTGAAGCTAGGCAGAGTCATCAATAGTCAGAAGGTCTCTTCTATCTTTCATAAAATTCCTAATTGTTTGTTATAAACAGAAGAAGATGACAATCTATTAATAAAAATGAATTTTGGAATATCTAGGACATGGCTTTATTCTTGAGTAGTGGAAATCTAGAATCCAAAATCTGATGAACTAGGCAAAGACTGTGCTTTGAGACTAAATTTTTATTGATTTGAATGAATTTTCATTTTCTATTTCAATTACCCTTTGTAACTAAATGTTTAAATATCACTGCATTTTTGGATATGATAAGATATTGATAACAGATCAAGCAAGAACATTGTGCTAATTGTATACTTATTGTGTATGTCTATCATGTTTATGCTGGTGTGACAACAGAATTCATGGACCATTCTTAGTCTAAATAGAAAAATAAATGTGTTCTTTTTCTTCCACACTTAAACCCTAATCCTAAGTGGGGATTTATTTTCACACTTCCTTTCCAATTGCTCAGAACTGAACAGGAAAATAACGAATGTGCCAACTTGTTATGAAACCATCACTCATTACTGAACTGAAATTCAGATTACAGGTGCCTTTAAAAATATCTAGGTGTTTGGTTATGGCTACACAGTTTTGTAATATCAGTGACTTGGTGTCAGGAGCATAGAAAGTCCAAAGGTTCCCTGATCTACAGAGTGAACTTAGGACAGCCTGGGAAAGTAAGCAAGGCCCTATTCAGATCAAAAAGTAATGGAGATCTGAGCATAATGTTCAGCATCACAATACTTGCCTAGAAAGACAGACCCAGAGTTGGCTCCTCACTGATATAAAAGACAAATTATTAATGTGACACTAATAATAGCATTAGAGTACTCAATATCTAATAGTAATTATATTTTCCACATTGCAGAAAAAATTATCAAATATATTATATACATGTATGTTTATCACACATTGGTAAAAGTTTAAGCATTATCTTCACAAACATACACCGAAATTTAGAAGGATGGAACTAAATCAAAAGATAAAAGCATTATTTAAAATGCCTATGTGCTGTGTGCTGAGAGAGCTATCCATCACATTAGCCAGCATTAGCCGGACAATTATCCCTTGAAAATCAAGGAAGAAAAAATAAAGAGATGTGTGCTGTCTCCATCCCACAATGTAGAAGCACTTAGGTCAAAGTTCATGATGAAAATGTCCTCTTCTGTAATGAGGTATGTCTGTGTGCTAGCAGTGTACTAATGGAGCAAGAAAAAATCAGAGAACTAATAGCAGACTGAAGGCAGTTACAGGGGGAGCATATTTCTCACCCTTGTGAGTATTATCACGGTGCCTTGCACTCCTTGATATGTCTTTACAGGGAAAATAATAGATACAGAACCTCTGCAATGAGCCTGAGAAGCTCCTGCATTTAATTACTGTCAGATCTATAAGAAGCTACAAGAATTTTCATGAAATATTCAAATATGCATTTGTGAGGCTATCTCATTAACAAATGCTGACACCATCCTGTCAAGTAGGAAGGGATAGCCACATAGATAAGGTGATCCATGACACTGTCTATAGGATGCTACTTTGAACATCTGCCTCCTGCAATAAAAACAGCAGCATTGATTTTCCCAATAGCACCCATGAAGAACACGAGAAATGCTTGTGCTTCGGTAGGCCTTGAAGATAACAATGAACTCTGTAGCCCAATAACGTAAAATAATTATGCTTCTTATGAAGATATGAAATAAATTCATTGCAAGATGTCTACCAAAAGAATGAAAATAATAAGTGTTTAGTTAATTAACTTGCTCTTGATGAGGGGTGGAGGGGGAGGGCTGAGGTGGAGAAAGGTTGTGGGGAGTGTTGAGAGGGAGGGTTTAGCTTAACTTTCCTGAAAAATAAGTGCTAACATTTTTCTATGATTCCAATGGTAATAATGCTAAGGACTTTCCTCTCTTCACTTTGCTTTTAGCCAAACGCAAAATCTGTAGTGTGAAATACCACTTAGTGGGTGTTTCATAGATTAAAGAATATTTTTTCTAGTCCTGCTTGGTTCTATTCTTGGTCTCTTAGCTCTCCAGCCTCTGGGTCCTGGACCTACAGATAGAGTCAAGGTGAACTCTCTCTCATGGTGTGAGTCTCTACCTAGTGTGTGTGGGGGGGTGGGTGGCTGGAAAGGTGGGAAGGGAAACCTTGGTTATGTTATGAAAAATAAATAAATAAATAAATAAATAAATAAATAAATAATAAATAAATCAGTATATCTTCACAGGGAAGGCAAGAAGGCAGAGTTGTCTTTCATTATAGATAACATAAAAAGACACCATTGAGCAAAAAGGAGGCAAGGAACTGATTTTGGTAACTGTATACTCTCTTTGAGATCAATAGGTTATAGACCATTTTGGAGAACAGTTTAATCTCTTGTGTATTCAGGACCCAGGTGTATCAGAATCATCCATGACATGACAGGAAGAAGGAACCGTATGCCAGTTCAAGCCTACACACTAATTGAAATGAAATGTCTAATAAATTTTACTCTTCTATATTGTCAAATTTGAAAAATATTTTAAACTGTAAATGTTTTAAAATCATTATGTATATACACACACACTAAATATATGTATAAAATTGAAGGAATATAAAACCAAAATGTATGAGGTAAATGGGACCATGTACTTGATACTAAGGCTGAAGATCTGTGTTGACCACGTGATTCATAGTTTAAGATGTGAGCATCAGTTTCTACAAGTTGTTTTCTGACTTTCAGAAACACAATGTCCTAGAGAAGCTCACCTCCACACAAATAAATAAATGTAAAATCACAGTGATTCTAGGTTAATACATTTTGTCATCAAACAACACTGATACCACTGTGTGAAAAATTTAACTTCCAACTTTGTGAGGTTTTGGATTTTTTCTTTGATGCTCCTGACACCAATTAAAAAGGAGATATAGCTTGGTAATTTGCTAATTAATTAATATATCAAGGTGCAATCTTACTTTAGAATTTCTTTTTATTAGTAGCAAGATACTCTTAAAGTATGGTTGAAATAAAATCACATCTACCACTTATATGTTTTCATACAAAAATTATTTGAAACTTGAATCTAAGGTTTTCTGAATTTTCTTTGGCTGGAGTTATTTTTATTTGACTCATCAGATGTTAAGCAGAGAATTCTTATTTTGTACTTTTGTAAAGAAGGCTTTCGTTAAATACTTTATTTAATGCTTATACCAGCATGTACTATGTTTAGATCAACCCACTTTTAATTTCTTATTGCCTCCTCCTCATCTTTCTCCTTTACCCTCCCAATTCTTGTGCATGCACGCCTGACAAACACACTCTCTCATGTGTGTATGCCAGCCTGATTCTCTTTATTTTATATTTAATATTCACTGAATTATTTTAATGTTGTATATCTATGGGCCCTTTAAATAAATTTTGAGACAGAATATAATATGCCAAGATTAAGATACAATGGATTGCTATATTAAGAGATATAATGATAAGTATACACAAATATTTCCACAAACCTCATTCTGTATTTCTGCTGTGTAAGTATCTATTTCTGAATTGTTCATTAGAGCAAAGGGTCAGAAGTCTTTCTGAAATGTCTGCTTTATCTCACAACTTCATCATCTTTTCCTATTTGGTGGTGCAATTATGGCTTCAGTTTAACATATGCTTAGTTAGTTGTCTTACAAAATCTAAGGTAAAAGAACTAGAAAGAAGAATGAAATTTTAAGTATATTAATTTCATTTTTCACTCTCAAAATAATGAAACTTAACTTGTAAGGGAAAGATTAATTCTATGACATATTATTCACATACTTTTAACATGATCAAAAACTTTCAAATAGAATCCATCCTACCTTTTGCCTACAGACTAATAGAAATCCTTAGATAAATTATTAGATAAATAAGTCATTTTATTCTCCTATGGAATAACAACCTGCATAACTACTTGTTTCATGAAGTGCATGAGAGAAAATCATCACTATGACTATAAAATGCATCTCTCTGGTGGGGCTTGCAATTTGAATAGGATATGTCTATTGCTACATGGCACTCTCATGATAAATATCTCTCTGTCTTAAACATTGTTTTACTTGTCAGTTGAAGACAGTGGTCCAGGAGCCCAGGAAGCTATGGCACAGACCTGCATGGAAGGATCCATGCCTGCTGATGCTCCAAACAAGAAACCTGCTGTCACTACAGAATCTCAGTGTGATTTGCCAGTGAATATGCATGAGAAGCTAATTTACAAGAATTCAGTGAAAAGTAAGTGTTTTGATGAGGAAGACTGAAATAACAAGAAGGGAGGAGTGAGGAAATGGGATAAATATACCATAAGCCTTGATTACTCTGCAAATATAGCAGGCATCAAGTTTATCTTTTTCTTAAAGCTTGCATATTTGTTTCTTTTCATATTTTCAGCATGGCATGGGCCACAGACGGAAGAAGTCGGAATCATTCCCATGGTTTATTTTAAATGGAAAAGGAGCAGTTCATGCATAGATTTCCTCTAACAACTTCAGAAATCACTTTTGTTTTTTGCCTTTGAAGGAAAAAATTTTGTTAGCAGCAGCCCTTCTAATTCATCTACAACTCAAATGACTTTCTACCTCCAATCAGTCTTATTCACCAGCTATAACCTGTTTTTTATTTTTAACTTTTTTTTTAATTTTTTTAGTAAAAAGGAAACCATTTAAATTAAGTAAAAAGGCACATAATGAGTTACACCTCACATCTATATTGCCCTGAAATTGTGGACAACTTAATCAGAACTTGTATTAATAACATTCTTTTCCGCAAAAATAATGTTATTGCACATGGGGGAAAAAGATTTAAATTCCTATCTGGCACTCTTCATTTTATTTTCCTTTTAGATGAATTTCAATAAATTCTAATGTTTCATTTTAAAATATGTATTGATAACTGCGCTAATTCTCATAAAACATTAGCAATGAATAGTTGTTACTCTCAGGAAATCTTGGAGTATGCACTGTTTCTTCTGTGGTGTATGTGTATATGTGTGTGTGTGTGCATGTGTGCGCTTGCCTCGTGTGTGTGTGGTGTTGTGTTGTGTGTGTTGTTTTCTTGTGTAGCTTCAAAACTACTTGAATCTGTTATTGAAAAGTGTGTTACAGCCCATTGGAACTCAATAAATATACTAAGGCAGAATCAGAAGTAGAATCCCATATGTATTATAGTCATGGAGGAAACACTAGATTAGGAACCAGAGACTCTGAATTTACTGATCCACTCTTTGTCATATATACAGCAGATGTGATGGAGATTTTCTCAAAGGAAAGAGAGTATCCAAGAAAAGAGATCCACTTACAGACCAATTATATATCTGTCAAAGATCCATTAAAGACTTCATTGTGGGCAGCTACAAAAGCATTGGTCAGACAAAGCCGAAAAACACTATTCTAAATATTTTATCATATAAAAATTATCAATACATTTTTATTGATATCAATACAGATAGCAGTTTACATTCTGTTTACACAGTAAGATAAATTGACAAATATTGTACACACACACACACACACACACACACACACACACACACACACATTTCTTGGCATTTGCCACGTATCTTATTAATTTTCACATCAATCTTCTATGTAATATGCCAGATACAAAAAACCCATTTTGATAAGGAAATAAATAACATTTTAGACTTCTATCTGAGTGTAACTGACTATGCACTGTGGAAAAATTATAAGTTCTTCCTATCAGAAAATCATAGATTTACCAAATACTTTAAGAGAATTTTTGGTAACTTCTTTGCATGTTTTTAAGAATGAGAATTGTATGAGACAGTATCTTTCTGAAAGTCAAATTATTGGATAGTCCGAATAGAAGTCATCTTGTGCCTGAGGTAACACTCAGAGCAGAATGAGCAAGGCACAGACAAGGAGCATCTTTATTCTCTCAGACACCAGCCCTCTGAGGTAGCACGAGGTGGACCTCGGCAGTAGTATGTTCCTCATGTCTCTGGCTAGTTTGCCTTTCTGTTCTGGAAAAAGTTAACTCTAGTGATATAATATTATTCTTAATATTTAAAAAATTTAGAGGAGACTTTAAAAGATATAACCAAGTCTGGTCATGTTATTATATACTTTGGCTTTCACCACTGGCTGATGTGTGGAAGTTATTGACTTCTCTATTAGTACCTGTCAATAGTAGTGATGCACAAAATTCTAGGCAGTACCTTTGGCCCAAGATATAGCATCACACAATAAAGTGGCTCTAGGATAAACAAACTTCAAAAAAATTAGGGTGTCAGTGTTCCTTATTTTGGCTGCTGACAACCATGCAGAGTTTATGGATGGAATTCAGAATATGGGTTTGAGGTTGAAATGAAAGATTTTGTGAAGGGCAAAAAAGCGTAACCTCTATAAACTTCTTCAAAATTAATTCTTTTGAACCAGTCTTCAGATATTGCTTTGCCTGTTCCCATGATGCCAGCAGACTCCATAAGATCAAGGAGTTTACTTAAATTCTGTGAACCAAACAGGTCTCTGACTGTATTATATTATTTCAGGGCTCCAGGGAAGCCAAATGCTACCAAGAATCTTCCCAGGTGCCAGTGACTGGTAGTAAATAAATATTGATTGGAAAATTTCTACGTGCAATTTCTACAGCCTGCTCTCTAGAGGATATCAGGAAAGCAGACAACATATTTTGTATCTCAGGGATCTGATGATATTCAGTATTCATAATATGAATCTCCAAGTTCTCAAATAAGAAAGGCAAGAAAGTAGGTTGAAATAGCAGTTGTTTGCAAGTCTTAGTGAAGGCTATTTTCACTTGGCCTTGTGGGATGAGGAATATTTAGGGGAAATGAATGATTGTGACCCTTCAAGCATGAAGAAATATAAAGAAGTTGGTTGGGGAATTGGCAATACTGGTCTTATTAAGAGGAATAGATCAAAGAACACATTAGTCTATAGCAGATGGTCAATATTTCACAGGAGTCTGAAAATGGAAGACTGAATCAATGAAGTGGCCTGAATTTCTTTAGCCTTTGCTGTTTGCAGCTATCTATATAACCTTAAAGAATTTGACTTTTCTAAAACACTATTTTCCATTGATAACATCAAATACCTTTTACACTGTATGTTAGAATGTACATTTTTTTTTTATTAAATAGAAAAGCAAGACATTATTTCACTTTTAGAGATGGAGTCAAACTACCCTTTAGAAATTATATTTTTAATTAAAATGTAATTTCATATTCTCCTCCTCTGTCCCTCTTTCTAGGCCTTCTCATGTCCTGTCTCTCCAAACTCATTCTCTCCCCTCATTCTCATTCAAACTCATGCCCTGTTTTCTGATGACTATCAGGCATATAATATAAATGTACAAATAAATATATAAATATAATTGACAGAGATTTTAATGCTGCTTTTATGTATATAATTTCCAGGATAGCCACTTGTATTTACTATCATGAAAATAAAAGATAATTTATTTGTAATGGGTATGCAACTTTACTGATTTTCAAGGGTATGTATGGTTGAAATACAAATAATTTAAAACTATGTTAAATAATAGCTGTAATTGAGTGCTGAGATAAAGTGCTATAATAATTAATTGAGCCAGTGTTTTTAAGTCAAAACATTGTTACCACATTTTTCATTGGATATGGTTGTCTTTACATGTATTTTCTTTATTCAATTTAATTTCAAGTTTTGTTTATCAAATACATTCTTGAAATTATTCTAGCATGTTACCTTTTTATAGATAGTATATAGGTCTGAAGTTTAGACCTTTAAACATTCATATCACTTTTTTAATTAATGAAAATAATTTTCATATTTAAATTGTAGTGATGCATAAGGACTATGTATAACATAAGTAAGATTTATCTAATTAGTATTATTTCATCTAAAAATCTCACTTATGTCTAAAAATCCAAAGTGTGATATAAAATTGTTTTCTGTGTGTGCTCAATGCTAGAGCAGCTGTTTCCTCTAACTGCTAACCCGAGGAAATGTCCTTTTCATTAATCACGCACTTGACAAGCAACAGTGCCTGAATTCTATCCCTATAAACCATATTAATGCTGTGCCACTAATCCCAGCATTGGGAAGAGAGAGGCAGGCAGATCCCTGTGGGTCACTAGGTAGGCTTCCTTTCTTACATAGTGAATTCCAGGATACTGAAAGATCTTGTTTCAACAAGAAAAGGAGACAGTCACCTCTAAGAACACCCAAGAATGCCTTCTGTCCTTCACATGCATACTTGGATGCACAAACACCTACAGACATGTGTACTGATGCACACACACACACACACACACACACACACACTCACACGTGCACACACACACACACACATGTGGTTAGGCAGTCTGTGGAAATAGTGAGATAATTGATATTGGTCATAATTCACATAGGTGTTTGGAAGAATAACATTTACTATCATTTTTCTGGATTTTTTTTATATCAATTGTGTTTACCATTAACATTGTCAGCACCTGTTGCTAGAGGTGACACGATTTGTTTCTAAGGAGAATCATTCCTTTTACAGATGTGTACCGTCCTGATAATGTGCCTTTCCTGGCCCACCAGTAATATATGTTCTGATTACTAAAGTTAAAAAATGGCATTGGAGTGGTTTAGAAGACACCTGAAGTCTTAATAACATAGAGTAGAGGCACTCTTGCTGATGCTAAGAAGTGTGTGCTCACAGGAACCTGGGCCCGTCTGGAGACCATTCCACCTGGGTATCCATCACATCTGCAGTCACCAAAGGTAGACACTCATGTGGATGTCAGGAAGTGCATGCTGACAGGAGCCTGACATAGCTATCTCTTTAGAGGTCTGCCAGAGTTCTGACATATTCAGAGGTGGATGCTCACAGCTAACCATTGAACTGATCAAGTGGTTCCCAATGGAAGAGTTATCGAGAAGGAGCTGAAGGAGCTGAAAGGGTTTGCAACACGAGGAGAGCAACAATACCAACCAACCAGAGCTCCCACCAGCCTGGGAGCACGTAGAGAGGGACCTATGGGCCCCAGCTATATATGTAGGGGAGGAGGGCCTTGTTGGGCATAGGTGGGAGAGATCCTTGGTCCATGAAGGCTGGAGGCCAAGTATGGGGGAATTCAAGGGTGGGGATTACATCTTCATAGAAACAGAGGAGGGGATGGGGAGTTGGGGGATTGGGCGGGAGGGAAATGGGGTAAGGGAATAACATCTGAAATGTAAATAAAATATGCAATAGAAAAAACAAACAAACAAACAAACAAACAAAAAAACAGACAAAGTGGACTAGGATCAAGAAACTAAAAAAAAAAAAAAGGCTCTGTCAGCACCTGACCAATACAGATGCAGATCTACAGCCAACCATTGATTGGACTGAGGCTGGAGACCCCAGTGGAATAGTTAGGGGAAGGATTGAAGGAAGCTGAAGGGGATTTCAACCCCATAGGCAGAACAACATCAACTAACTGGATACCCCAGAGCTCTCAGGAACTAAACCACCAAACAGAGAGTATCCATGGCTCCAGATACATATGTAGCAGAGGATGCCTTATCTGGCATCAGTGGCAGGGGAGGCCCTTGGTCCTGTTTAGGTTTGATGGTCGAACATAGGGGGATGCTGCAGTGCTAAGGCAAAAGTGGGTGGGGGGGTGCACCTCTTAGAGGCAAAGGGGAGGGAGGGGAGACAGGGAAGGGGGACAGCATTTGAAATATAAATAAATAAAATAACCAATAAAAAAAGAAGTGTCTCATCACAAAGTGAGAGCTTTTAGAGACTCAGCCAAAGACATATGCCCCCATAAATGCAGTGCTTTTAAATGTTCAAGTATTGAGAGGACTTCTATAACTTCATTTGCACTTACACAAATTCCCAGGTATTGAAAGAAGCCATCAAGTAAGACAGTTTATTTAATGCATTTTCTACTTGTGTACTTCTTGACTCAATGGACGCTCTCCCACAATCAGATAACAATCTAATTAATTTTCAGAGGATTTAGCAGTCAGCAATAGGATTAATATAATAACCAAGTCTTAGATGGAATTGACTGCATGTTTGCTATTATTTTATTAGAAAATGGTAACGTTTCTGTGGCCAAACAAAGGTGGTTTAACTGATGAAAGATGATAACTATTCATTTTCAATACTGAAAAAAATTGACATTATAGTATAAGAAAAGAGATTTAAATGATGAAGATATGTGAATGTGCTGTGGGGTAGGAGTGGGAGGATCACTTAAATGGTGTTGTGTAAAGAGTTATGCATTTTGTATGCAAAATACAAGTCAGTCAACAAAATTAATCAAGAATTTGAAGCATTCCTCCAAAAACAAGTGGTCTGATCTTTGTCAGGGCAGAGAGGAGGAAAATGACTGGCAAGCAATAGAATATGTGGTGTGTGTGTGTGTGTGTGTGTGTGTGTGTGTGTGTGTGTTATGCTATTGTTAGATTAGACATGAATATTCAGAATGCTTTATACAACTTCCTTTGATACTTTTAGTGGAGACACATTTTTATGTACCTACAATACAATGTGATAGTTTGCTATAGATATGCAGTATAAATTGATTCAAACTGGTTTATAATATTACCACATCATTTCCTCATCATTCTAACAGGCAAACATTTGTAATGTATTCTCTTGGGCTGAAGCTGTAATTCATTATCAGGTCATTTACTTAGCATGTATGAGATCTGTGTTCAATACTCACAGCTCCCAAAAGTCCACACATGAGTTACCTTGAGAAATGTGTCAGTTTGGGGTATAGACTTGATGGTATAGAAGAGATCTAAAGGAGATCACTCCCAATTCTCTGAAACTCTCAAGGCTTGTGATGTTTAATAAAATAGCATTTCATATTCACTTTATTGCATTCCAGATAAGCTTGAATTTTTTAAAGCGTAGATACTAGTGAGAAGCATGAAGCACATTGTGATAAGTGATATCAATGAAGCTCAGAGAGAAAGATACTTCATGATGCCTCTCTGTGATATACCAAGCAGTAGGAGTTTAGAAACATCAAGTAGAGACCAAATTTTAGGGTTTAAGTGTTGGAAGAATGAGAGTAATTGGAAAGTATTGCGAAAGGATAGAAACTTCAATATACAAGACTAGAGGGTCTTAGGTAAATACTGGGATGTATTTTTATCCATAGTACTCAAAATGGTGCTCATATGTAAATTACATGTCAAGGACTATAACTGTTATAAGTTATAACATATAACATATAAGTTATAAGTATTCATAACTACCTGTGATGATGGTGATGATGATGATAATGATGATAATAATAATAATTATGATGATATAATTAATAGGGCAGTAGTAATTTTCAGAAGACAACAAAGGAGACTTAAATGAGATAGTGGAGATAGAGGCACAAATGTAATGTTTCCACACTAATTAAGTCAAATACATTAAATATACATTGTTTTAATTTGTTATCTATACATAGAAAGTGAAAAAATATACACATTCCAAATATGATTATTATGATTCTTTGATAGCACTCATATCTACTTCCTTCCAAAACTTTTTTATCATCATGAAAATAGTAACATATTTCTTTAGCAAAATAGATTTTGTCAGTGAAGTAAAACATGTAGACATGAAGGAACATTTTGAGCCTTTTTTAATGTGAAGAATATCCTATCCCAAGTGGGGTGGACCTCTGCCTCATAGGAAGAAGATTTCAGACTTGGTGAGCACTCTGTCTTGTGTGCAGAGCATAGCAACATTAGTGGTGGGAGAAGTGGCCCAGCTTTATGTGGAAAACATACCTAGTCTTAAATAGAAGCTTTCTCTTGTGTGGACAGCATTGTAGCATTGGTTCCTCTCTCTATGTTAAAGGCATGGTAGTCTTATTTGAAGTGCTCATTCTTTTGTGCACAGTAGCACTTAATGTAGCTTCTCTCTTGCATAGATTGCATACAGCATTTATAAAGTGCACTGGGTAAACTCTGCTATCTACTACTGTTCCTTAAACTATGAATTCCAGGAAGTCCCACCAGAAAGCCCACTCCAGAGAATGCTCTGGCTTCATCCAACTATATGCATTCAGATTCTGCTAAGAACTTTTCATGTTATCTCAATTTAATATTTATTCATTTCATTTTTCCCTCAATCGAAAAAGGTTCAAGTTTTATTAGATTTACAAACAAAAAAGGTGCCATCGGGAGTAAATGCTAAGAGTGGTTGGAAGTGTGGTACATATTGCTTCCTGTGATGTATTTTCAACATGAGACAGTGTTGTGGCTTGGATATTAACTTATAACTCTAACCAAAGCTAGGAAATTAACCAAGCAGAAGGTGCCCAACTGTGAACAATGGATTGTCTAAGATCATTGCAAACTATAGAAAACCAGAGATCCTATGAATATTCATGTTGCCTGTATTTGAGTCAAGATATGGCACATACTCCATTAATAAAGTAAAGTGTAATACCAAGTATCCTAGAATAAATATTAAGATATTTAGAATGAAATCTTATTATACTCTGACTTGAGCCAGAGGCAATTTCATACAACGATTTTCACTCTGTGGGGATTCTGTACTAACTTGACTTATTAGGCATCATAGAACCTAAAGTCTGTGTGTTTGTGTGTGTGTTGTGTGTGTGTGTGTGTGTGTGTGTATGCATGTGTTTGAATGTGTGTAGTGTATCAAAAGTATTGCTTGTTTGAAGGCTCTATAGAATTCTTGTATAAGTATATCTGACACTTGGTATTTTGCTTGTTTGTTTCTTTTCATTTTATTCTGTTTGAATGCTTTTTAAATTTTTTTTGATTTGCTGAAAATAAAATTAAAAAAAAAGGAAAAAAAAAAAGAAAAAAAAATACAAATTCCTAACTATGAAGTATAAAGACTCTAAGAGTAATTATTTTTAAATTATTTTAAATTATGTGTATGTATATGCACATTGTATGCATATATGTGTGCAGGTGTGGACAGAGGATAGAGGTACCGATACTATACAGTTTATGTTACAGATGATTGTGAGCCACCTTGTATGGGATCAAACTCAGATCATCTGTGTGAGAAGTATGTGCTTTTAACAAAGTATTCTCCTATCCTGAGTAAGACCTACTAAGAGGGCATAGCTTTGCTAGATAACCTTATGCAATAAAAAAGACTCACCTTCTTAAATTCTTCTCCTTCATTCTAATAATCATTGCCAAGTAATTATAAATAAGATTTGCCTAAGAATGTTCTTTCAGACTTCTTCAATGATAAAGAATAAAATAATAATAATAATAATACATTTAGCAACAAAGCTGTCTTTTTCCATTTTGGAATTTATTTCCTTGCATAATTTTCTATATTTATATTTTTCCCTTCATGATCTAAATATCAAAAGTGAGTTTCCCCTAAAACTTTATCCTGATAGTTTTACTGCTGTGAGAAGACAGAATATGATGTCAATCAAAAAGATCATTTGGAAGATAGTTATCATTATTTGGAACTATATTTACATAAATTACATGTCATTCTAAAGCATTTCTTCCTGGCAGCACACCACCCATACCCCTGCTCCAAATATTAATATTTATATATTTCTAGGAGAGTTATTTCTGTTTGTTTAATCAAACAGTATAATCTGGAAGAAGAATGCATTGCAGAGTGAAATTCCTTAAGGCTACTGAACGCATTTTTCCTATCCATGTGGAATTAACTATACTGTCAGCTAATCTCTGACACTGAGGAAAGTGAGTTTTACAAAACAGTGCCAGTTCCACACAGGTCAGATCTCACTTTCTCATTCTGGCCTCTCTGTCCTGTAAATACTAGAGTCCACTTCCTAAGTAAATCACAGCCAACATTCTTATGGGTAATGTTTGTTCCAAGCAAACACCAGGTCTAGTGAGATGATTAGAATTTTCAACAATCGTGATTCCTCTGTATGATTTTTTTTCCTCACTGGATCTTTTTAAATGCATGAGGAATTATTTTTTCTCATTACTTTCCTGGACGACCATGTTGTATTCAGAAGGACAGGAATGAAGTAGTAAAAGAATAAAAGGAGAGAGACTGAGCCTCTCAGAGCATCTATCATAACAGAATCATCATTGTATGCTATTTTTATGCTCCATTTTATTTCTTCTCCTATCAGAATTATGAGGTAATTATTATTTTCCCATTTTATCAATGAGCTTGTTAAAACTAGGTAATAATGTAATTTATCAAAAGTCATAAAGCTAATAAGAGTCAAACTAAGAATTGAACAGTTACCTACCCCCACAATGTCTTCCCACATTCTCACAGTGCATTGCAGCCTTACCTCCTTAAAAATCTGTTTTAGAAATATGCTAGCTTTCAGTTGCATGATGCATTAAAAAACTGAATAGTGAACAAATCTTATTCTTCTTGCCATAGTTGAAAGCATATTTCTTCTAGTTCTATCCAGTTGCTGAAGTACTAATGTTGTGAAGCAGACCAATCAGGCATCTCTGTTCAATGGACAATCATTAAACAGAGAATCACAGCTCATGAAGAATCACAGCTATGGAAAAGTGACTCCTTTTCAGGGTATGTTTTCTGTTAGCCACTGAGCTTTGGTTTTTATATCCACTACTCATTTAATGTACACCATAATTCTGTAAGCTACATTTACTTATTTTACAAAAGAAAGTTTCCTGATAAAGAATAGAAGTCCCTAGTTACCTTTATTATTTGGCAAATCCATGCTCAGTCTCTAGCCCTGCTCAAGCCTACACCCAGGTGTTATCAACACAGTGACCAGACCCTCCAAAGCACTCCTTGTAATTTGGAAGATGATTGCAGTAAATAAATTGTTGTTTGTGTGATGTTTATTTTCATTTTCACTTTCACCTATTTAATTATTATTCTTTAACTTCCTCATGGTAATTTTCTGCGGACAGATGTTAGGGCTATGACAACAATTCGGTTGACAAATGCTTACTATGCATGAAGCACAGAGATCAGAGTTCAATATCCAGAACATGGGTGAGAAAGTAAAGTATAGTGGTAAGTTTTAATTAGTGCTATGGGAAGATGAATATGAGTGGATCCCTGGGGATTTCTGGTCAGCCAGCTAACAGAAACCCAGTCTCTAAAAGAGAAAACAAACAAGCAAGCAAACAAATGAACAAACAAACAAGCAAAAACAGTAGGTGTCACCTAAAGAAGTACAGCAAGGCTTTCCTCTGGCTTTCACATGCATACATATAAGTACCTGTGGATGAAAGAGCACACACACAACACACACACACCACATACACACACACAAACACACATACAAATGCACACACAATCACATATACATACGCATACTATATAGTTACTTGCTGTCTTGAAAAAATGGTAGTTTTCATATGGACATTTCAGATAAAATACTTGGTATAGTTCCATGTATGGCCTATTTAGTATTCTTTTAAAAGCAGTGAAAGGACAATTTGCCAGGTTGTGGTGAGGATAGAAACACTGATAGCATCTGTGCTCTTGTGTGGAAGTAGTGGTGAAGAAGAAGAGGCCCATGATAACGTCGCTCTATTCTAGTACATTGTAGAGCCTGTTGAAGGCATAGGTAGAATGAGCTACTGAGTGGAGGCTAAAACATGGTAGGAAACAATGAGATTAGACTCTTGGTGCCACCTGTTTTTCTCTGGCAAATAAGTTAACCTTTCTATTATTTTTCACCTCAATTTAGATTTTTCTTATTTTTAGACTTATGAGAACTTTGTATATAGTCACTATATTGACATCATTTCTACTGCCTAGCACTCTGTCAATTTCTCCAGTATCTGGCTAATCCCTCTCCAAATTATAATTTTAATTATTATTTCTCTCTGAATAAGTATGTATGTATAAATAAATACAAATTGCTGAGTTCACTTAGTGTTGCTCATATGTACAGTTTTAGGGCCTGCAACTCAGGCTGATATTAAGTCACCAACCGTGTGGTCCCTGAGAAGATTCTCTGTCTTTGAGCAGTCACTAATAGTCAGTAGCTAATCATCCCGTGAATGGGGCCTTGTGAGATTTCCCCATTCACATAACAATATGTTCACCTGTATAAGACCTGAACACAGTTAACCTTTCTTAGACTTCATTTGTTTTCATTTGAAAAAATGAGGAACCTAATAATTAAGCAGATTTCAGTGTGATTAGGAGATACAATGAAAAAACGTGTATGAGATGCAATTTGTGGATACTTAAGAGCTATTTCAACACACTTTTTCTGTTTCTCATGATGACTAATTCAGGCTTTGTCAGAAAGGTCTCAGTGGCTTTTATGGTGACTTGCTTCAGGGACTCTATACAATACCAGCCACCTGTCTGGGCAGCTGTCCACAGTCAGTCCCCTGCATGTTGAGTTTAGAGTGAATAATAGCAATAGTTCCAAGCATTGCTGACTTCAAAGCTTTGCCCAGTGTTCTGCATAAAGCAAGGGAGCCAAACAGACACTCTAGAGTTAGATAGGCATTTCACAAAAGAGCTCTCTCCTTGCCTGCTTCTCATTTCTTGTAGAACAAAAAATGAAATAATAGAATAATAATAGATGTAGATAATTTCAAAGAAACATCTCCAGGATGCTTCATAAGGATGTGTGTGAAGGAAAATGAATTGAAATTATGAAATATAAGTCTAAAAATATATTTTTGTTTTACTAATATACAGATTCAAAAATGATTATAAATATGTTGTCATAGGCTTATTGTTGGCTTAAAATATATTTTAAAAAAATGTATTCTAAATCCAGCAGGAAGGATAACCAAGGATTTGGAATGAGAAATAATTCTTTCATCAAGGACAAATTACTATTGTTAGAAACCACAAAATGAGTATTTCCTAGGGGTTTCAAATGTCACTATTTCAAAGTTAAAGCATTGGCAAAGCTATATGCCAAGACAGAAGGTCGAAGTCATTCAGGAAGCTGACTACAGGTTCCAATTGTTTAAGTGTAGCTCCTGTGTTTTTGAAGATGCTTCTTGTCCTTACATTCAACCGTAATCACACAGCAATCTCATTTGCTGAGGTTGATACAAATATGTGACCAACAGATAGGATGCCAAGAGATAAACCACTTTAACTGCCTTCTATGGTCATGCATGGGAGTCATTTTAAGATGAGTGATACAACAAAGGTTTGTGTCAATAAAAGTGAAGAGCTCACAAGTTTCATGCTTTTCTATTCAAAGCTTCAGAAAATATATGGAGCTCATTAGGACAAGTAAGACAAGTACTTCATTTTTCTCTCATATTTTTTTGGAAAAAATATTAGTATTTGAATAGATGCCTAACAGCTGATACCCACAGCCAAAGTGAACAGTCAAACCTCCAGAAGCTGCAACCTTGGCTCCTTTGAGGATCTCCTGGTTCTAGACCTAAACGGGCCTTGCCAAGTTCACTCCTGAACAAAAATATAGAACTCAGATTACCTTTGTCCATTAGTCAGGGCCTCTGAGAAAAGTCTTAGGTTGGTGTGTCTCCCAACAGTGACTCATTACTATGGCATTGACCTGTGACTGGATATTTCATACACATACAGACACATACACATATACATATACACACCATATTGCCTTCACTTTCAACAATTGGCCTTCAATCTCAACTCGCTTTCTTTACACTATACTTAATCAAGAAGCCTTCTCTGAATGCTAACTTCCTCAAGATAGAAACAAATCACTTTATAGAAACAGTAACACTAATTCTGGCTTTGACTGCCTTGGCCACCGAAGTATCTCCCATGTGCTTCAACTCCACCCTCCATCTTCTTCTTAGTTAAGTCTTGAGTGATACACCAACCTACAGACTTCTACATCTGTGCTCTGGCCAGCTGTCTGAAGGATTTCCTCTTTCAATACTTTCAAACATCTTTTGCTTTGCTAAAATTCTAGGTCTTATGACCTTCTGATATCCCTAAACTGAACAATGTATCCTATTAGTTCAATTGGTGAGACACACATCATATCACTCTGGGTTACATTGTATCTGTATGATCATGATCATGGAATTAAAAATTGTATAGTTATCTCTCTATTAAATGCTGTTTGCCATTTGTTTTAGGAACCAACTATTCTTTGTTCATTTAGTATAGACTATATTTTCCACTAACTTTAGATCCTCAAGAAACTGAGAAGTAGGAAAAAAATCTTTCTAAAATGAGATGGAGGCAGACAGACAGAGAGACATACAGAAGAAAGGAAAGGGAGAGGACATTTTTAGTTTAAAATATATAATCATTTGTTAATTTCTACTTAGGTACCATCTTGTAATGCAGAAATTATCATGATGGACCTGTTTTCAAACTAAAGGACTTAGAAAACAACAAATATATTCAAGATTTATATTTAAAAGAAACTAGAATAAGAACTAAAATACAAAAAGTAGTAAGAAAAATACGTGGATGATGCTGTACACCTGCTTGTGGTCCCTTTGATAGAAAGACTGTAAGGAATGATGATATATATTCCCACAGAACTTTTATGCCAAAGCAAGAGGACTGCTGTTAGTTCAAGGTAAGACTGCTACAGAGTTACAGTTTCTCTCTCAAAGGTAAAGAGCATCACAGAACACATAAACATAGTTAAGATATTCAAACTCAAGAGGGGGTCCCTGAACAGTGCATGTTTGCAGCCATGAGGGACCATAGGGGCTGTCTCATAGTCAATGTGTAAAGAGAAGTCAGAGTACTGCATTATCATGTCAGAAGGCTCCATTTCACAATACATGTAGCCAATGTGATTATGATTATAATTCTGTAACAGAGAACACACAGATTCATAGAGTGCATTTAATCACAAGTCCACAGATATGTAATATCTGATAATTAAAAGTCAGTGAAGAACACTCCATCATCAGACCTGATATTTTTGAACAAAATGACCCACAGAAGTGTACAATGGAAAACTTATTAGATGATCTTCTCAGGGAAGTGTCTGTTAAATAAACAAATGAATGAGAACAAAAGGTGAATCCAAGAACACAGTCAGGAAGGTACTCGAAATGGTACAGGTGAGGCTTTAGAGGGTAGAACTAATGAGTACCTATAGAATTAATGATCTAGTGGGAGTTAAATTTTGTTATGTAGTTGTTCAGTAAAATGTTGAGGAGATCATGAGAGAGGACTCAGAAGTTAAGAGTACTTATTGCTCTTACAGAACACCCTGGTTTGACTCCGTGCACTATTTGTTGGCTTTTAAATATTAATGACAATGAATCTGATGGTCACTTCTGACCAAAACAGGCACCAGACACACACATGGTAGATAAGCAAATGTGTGGCAAAACATTAAATATTATATATATGAAATGCATAGTGTTTATGTTAAATCATAGTTTTTATTTGTATCAGGAAATTAACTAGTTTTATAAATGGCTTCTCTGATGATTCTAGTGTATAACCATGCATGTAAAGTAATAGCTAAAAGCTATATTCCCCCCCAAAATATTTCTTTAACTGAATAATAAATTGCTTATTTGGAGAGATAAAGTTCTTACATATATATACAAAATGAATGAAGAAATTGGAAACATTTCTTTTTTTTTATTTTTTATTTTTTTTTACCACCTTTCTTTTTTTTTCCTTCACAAAGCAAATAATATTGAAATAGTGAAATCAAGTGTAAACCAAACAAAAATATATAAATTATAGTCCAGTATCCCTCATGAGTATACATACAAAATTCTCAATGAAGTAGTTGCAAACTGAATACAAGAGATATAAAAAAATAATATTCTATGAATAACTGAATAACTGTTTTTTTTAGAAGACCATACTCCATATACAGGCTCTGTTAGTAACTTAAGTGACCCCAAAACTTCCACCAGAGAGCTCCTAAACCTGATAAACAACTTTAGCAAAGTGGCTGGGTATAAAATTAACTCAAACAAATCAGTAGCATTCCTCTACACAAAGGATAAACTGGCTGAGAAAGAAATTATGGAAATGACACCATTCACAATAGTCACAAATAGTATAAAATATCTTGGTGTGAATCTAACCAAGCAAGTGAAAGACCTCTATGACAAGAACTTCAACACGCTGAAGAAAGAAATCGAAAGAGATCTCAGAAGATGGAAAGATCTCCCATGCTCATGGATTGGAAGGATTAATATAGTAAAAATGGCTATCTTGCCGAAAGCAATCTACAGATTTAATGCAATCCCTATCAAAATTCCCACTCAATTCTTTACAGAGATAGAAAGAGCAATCTTAAAATTCATTTGGAATAACAAAAAACCCAGGATAGCGAAAACTACACTCAACAATAAAAGAACTTCTGGGGGAATCTCCATCCCCGATTTCAAGCTGTACTACAAAGCAATAGTGGAAACATTTCAAAAAAATGTTGTGAAATGGGAAATACCAAGGAAAGAAAAAGATAACACATTTCGTCCTGACTATGACAGTGATGATCTATGCGATATGCTATTTGATGTTTATTGGGTGTTTTTGATGAGGACTGACACTGTAGCACAGGCTGGTCCTGAACTTATGATAATTCTCTTGCCATCCCTTCACAAGTCCAGTCTAGATGGCCTTGTGCTGCCATATCCGTTTCATTTTCTACAGTTTACCAGACCTTTTTAAGGGGAAAATTGAAGAATGCCAATGTAGCAACTCTGAGATCATTTGTCAAAGAAGGTTTTTATGTAGGCTACTGAGATAAGCACCTCAATGTCTTCATTACTGTATGGTTTCACTCACATACGGTTCACTACGGTTCAAGAACTGATCACTGACCTACAGAGAGAGAATCAAGGAGGTATAGCATAGCAGCCTTCCTTGTAAGTTGAAAGCAAGCTCCTGAGAGCTGATTGAGTGGAATGTACATCAAAGCCCACTGACTCTGTATTCTCTATGAATAAGCAATTTAAGATTCAGTTAAAGAAATATACTGGGGAGAAAATATGGCTTTCTCTTATTATTTTACATGACTTGTTATATAATAGAATCATCAGAGGACCATTTATAAAAAAAAAATAGTTAATTTCAAGATACTAATGAAACCTATTTTATTTACCATAAACATATAATATTTACAAATATGTATTATGATTGAAGTATTTAATCACACTAACTCATTATCTTATACATTCCTGGAGTGAGTCTATTTAAAACCTATTTTAGCTAATCAAGAGTTACAGTTAGTTGTCATTGTCATTGACTACATTCACCATGTTATAAAATAGACTTTTTATCTTATTTTTTAATTCAACCTAAACAGTGTCATTTGACCAATACTCTTCTATCTTGGCAATCACTTCCCACTTTACAGATGTTTACTGTTTAGTCTCTGCCTTAACTGAGAATGCTTTAAAAATATGTCAAATTTGTTTTCCATCATCAAGCTTTTCTTTTTAAATTCAGTAGACACATAAATAAAAGATTTGGGAGCATCTCACATACACTAATAGAAGAGTACATATCTCACAGCTCAAGCAATTTTGTTGATGATAATCTCTCTTATTTTCCATTACTTCTGCATTATTTATGCAATACTTTTCAACTATTTTGACCTAGGGAAAATCAGCCTGATATAATAACGAATGTTAGCCTTTCTCATCTATGATTGAGTGGGTGGGTCATCAGAAAGCTAAGTGTGTCTTATACTTGGGGAGTCATCTTGAGAATGATTTTTTTACATCTGAAGACATTAATGAATGACTAAGGGACATGATAGAGTCATTTTCTGTAGGGCAAAGCAGCTGTAGAGATCTTGGGTATTTCCTCTACATTACTATTGAGTGCAGAAACTTAAGTGAGAGCTTAGATTATCCATGTTGATGCTTTGAGATGGTATATTAATTGTTTGTCTCGTTATGTGACAAAGTACCCTTTCCAAAAACATCTCAAGAAGGAAAGGATATTTTGTTTTACATCATGAGTATGTAGTAGATCATTAATGGAAAGCATGGCAGCAGGAATGTGAGTTAACTGGACAAGTTGCATCTGAAGTTCGGGACTAATGAATGGGATTCATGCTGGTACTCACTTCATTCTCTTTATGCAGTTCAGAACCCTAGCCACACACTGGCGATCCCAGAGTGAAGGGTGGTCCTCACACTCTAAATTATTCTATTTGATCATCCGTTATTATTCTATTGAACACACCCAGATATGTGCTTCCATCTTAAATCTAAATCTCATCAGGATGGTGATCAATTGGCCATTACAGGTGGCATTTACATGTCAGCATCCTTGCTATAGTTCATTCTATAGTTTGTGGCCTCTGTTCCAATGCTCAGCACTTAGAGCTAAGCAGTCAGGGAAAATGTTCTGCATCACACTATATTAACCAAAACATACAGTTGCCACAACTCTCCATTGAACCCAGTTGAATCAGAACCAAGCAAGATGTAGGAGCTGAACAGGCTTTCCTTCCAAGAAGGATATAACCTGTCTCTCTCTGGCTTCCTGACTTTTTGTAGAGAATCTTACCTATCTCACCCTTAGGACTTGAATGATTAGAAAAATGTTTATTTTTGTTGCTATATTAAAGTAATATTTCTACACTTTGATTTCAACTTCCTGTAGTTCAAAGATACAGCTAGTGTTTCCTTATTAAAACTACTGAATAAAGCAACATAGGGAATTCAAGATACACTGTTAATAAGTCACTCAGGACTGGTACTCTCAAGGCAGGGAAAGCCAAGGCCCTTCTAGTGACAAGGTTATTTAGCAGATTCCTATTGTCTTTATGACACATCTATCATGGCTCTTGTCTTTTTTACTGACAAGTAAACAGGATCTGTTGGTGAAGCAGCCTACGTGTCAGCAATCCCTTCCCTGGATACTTATCTTTTACAAATGTCTATCACTCTGTGCCCTGTTGTTGTAGTTAATAACCTCCTTCTCTGATGCTCAACATGTGCAGTACCAAAACAGAATAACAACAAAGCACAGGAAGGCATCAGGCTTAGGGAAGCCTGTGGATGTAGTAACTATCCCCACAGAGAAAGAATAAAGTGACAGAGATTGCTTTAAACTCCCACTGTCATATGGCACATTTTCACCATTTCTTCGGAACATTCAAAGCTACTTTTAATACCTCATGATATAATGATGCTCCCCCAAAGAGTTTTATCCAATGTAGATTACCTCAAAGTATTAAAACCATAACCTAAATAGATCACTCCTTTTGAGGCCTAAAAGAGAAAATAGATATCTATATCTATACCTATAACTACACACACACACACACACACACACACACACACACACACACACAATATATATATATAAGCAAACTGCTTAAAGAAAACTCCATGAGACTTGAATTATAGTTCCACCATTTTTGTCTCAGAGAAACCCTTGATGGACAATCATTCTATCTACCAGATCATAATCTTTCTTGACAAGAGCACCGACATTTTTATCCCATGCTATTTTAGCTCTGAGATGAAAGAGAGCAATGGAGATGGAAGGAATGGATTACTACAGTTTCCACATACATGGAAAATTAGGCTAAGGGAGAAGAACAGTGCAGTCTTCGTATAACTGCACTTTTAAGTTTTCTAGACTAAAGAATGAGGAGATGGTTCAGTAAATAAAGCACTTGCATGAGAACAAAAGCATGAGGATCATAGTTCGATCCCAGAGTCCACAATTACAAAGCCAGGGTGATGACCTGAGTTTGGAATTGTAGTGCTGGAAAGGAGGAGGCAGATGTGTCACTGGGGCTCACTATTCACCCTGTTTAGCATACACGGAAAGTTGCAGGCAGGAAAGAGACCCTGTCTGAAAAACTAAGGTGAAGAATCCTGAGAAACAACACCCAGATGTGATCTTCTGGCCCTACACACATGAATACACGCAGACCTGCATGCATGACACAAAATTCAGAAATACAAAAGGCAAAGATATATTTTATATCTGATAGCCCTTTGGTTTATGAGGTCTGACTACTATCCCTTCCTTAGTTTAAACAGCAACTTTTGAAATTTACAATAGATAACAAAACACACTTTAAATTACAGCAATCACTGCTCTCCAAAACTCAGTGACTATGAGGCACAATTTTCTAAAATCAGAATTAGTATCAGTAGTGTTCAGGATACCTCAGTGACCTCAGTACCCCTGAATAGCATTTAATATGCTAATCTTTGGAGTCTTTTTTCATCTCTCACTGCCAGAAATTTACATAATTGCAGCTTCGAACAATATAGACAGATTTTGATGGATTCTTTTTGAGTCTGTCTCTCTGCCCAGTTCTGTATTAGGAAGTCACTAAAAGACAAATAAAGCAATAGTTATGACCACCCAGATCAGAGGAAGTAGCTTTCAGTATCTTCTTATTCCCCTTGATCTCCTGGAGATGATGTGGTCAGTGCAGTATTGCTTCTTCCTAGTATAAGCCATCTGTTGTTAATGTGCAATATCAGCTTATGTTCGGTCATTTTTTGATATAATACATTGGCAGGGAATGAAGTCAGAGAAAACTCACTCATAAGTAAGGTTTCAGACATCAATCATGCTTTCTAAATTTTATCCAAAATTTCCATCTAAAAATTTCACGAACTAGGTAAGTTTTCATGTGAATTCAAAATCAAAGGATTTTTGGTGATCTTGTGTTATACAAGCAACAGATTTTAATGTCCTACTTCCAGAATAGAAGGACCATAACCAATTGGCCAGAATCCTTTCAGATCAGATCTCAAGGAAAGTGCTCACTTTCTAAAGCCCCCCTGCCGTGCCATCTCCTTAAGACTGGCCTGGATACCTCAACAACTCTTCAAAACACCCTCTCCAAATATCCCATTCAAATGCCACACTGTTCTGCAGCAAAGAAGGCTGAAATCACTTAGATTTGTTTCTAGTTTCTTTGTGTGTGGGTGTGTGGTGTGTGTGTGTGTGTGTGTGTTTGTGTGTGTGTGTGTGTGTGTTGTCTTTTAAAGACACTGACAATCAGACCTTTTATTGAACAACACAGCCGATAGTTACTTTGGGGACAATTTTATTCTAGAATGATGAAAAGTACAGTTGAGATGAAAAGGATCCAAGTCAGAAATTCAAGTGAAAGGCAGACTCAAGAAAGCTCCCTATTTGGAGTAAATTCAACATCTCATATCTTTTTAGAAATCAGATTAAGAAAGAAAATAACAACACTGGTCCTATTTTCTTTCCTCTCCTGATAAATTGCCAGTAGCCTGTGTATTTCTTCATGTTTCTTCTTGTAGCTATGTGTCTCTTGGTCATTGTGAATGAGCAGTTAACTATTTTATCAATGTTTTTAGTCTAGCAAAGGTGGGATTCTATTGAACTGGTAGATTGCTTTTTAATTTTCTACTTGGATATTTTTCCCCTGTAGTTTCCAAAACATTTTATGAGTCTAGATGGAGAGGCTAAAATGGTTGCAAATTTTGCTGATGTCTGGCAAAAGCTGATTAACCCTCCCTCATTTTTCAGAAACTTGTGTAGCAGCAGGCTTAGATGATGTAAGAAACATGAGTGCAGCTGTGAAACAAGAGTCCGCTCACAAGGGCCATGCACCACTGCCTTCATATACAGAAGAAATGTCCTGATAAATATTCAGGGTAGGTTTAATGGAGGTTTCTGTTTCCATAGTTAATGGAAAATTTGGGCTGCATAGAGATGTTACTGCCAGACAGCTTAAATAACACTATTCCTGTAGCATATGTGATCTGTGAATACAAACAGTGATTTCTTTAAAGACTGAAGTCATAAACAGATATTTTTATTACTATGTGTAATTGTTATGAGTTATGTCCCTATTCATTTCAGGTGACAAAGATCTAGGTTTATTTTCTCCTTTAAATTGGGCAGCTGATTAGACTTCCAAATTAACATGTTTCTATTGTTTGTAATGTATTTTTGAATTAATGTTTAAATTATCAAATACAACTCCAAAAATGACATTATGATTAGAGTTTTAGTTTTAATTAATTAATATTAAATATGTTGTATGCACATTATTTTCCTTAAGTTGTGTGTGTGTTATGAGAGAGAGAGAGAGAGAGAGAGAGAGAGAGAGAGAGAGAGAGATCATTTTGTCTGCTTGTATGTCTGTATTTTCAAAAGACCTTGGATCCACTGGAGAGATGGATAGCTGTGAGTCACCATGTCAGTGCCAGGAATCAAACCTGACTCTATGCTAAAGCAGCAAGTTCTCAAATCTTGAGCCATTGAATCCCCAAGTGTGCGGTTATATGATGCATGTGTAGGTGGTTCCTTGCCTGTCAATGCATGTCTTAAGATGAGACATTGACATCAGAAGTATTTCTTCAATTACTTCTCTAGGTTGTTAAACTTTTATTGAATTTCTTTCCCTTGCTTTATTTATACCTAGTTTCTTTCATATCCACTCAATCCAAGCCACATTGTCTACAGTGACTACACAGTGACTGTGCTGGACTCTTACATTGATGGTTTCTCTGATTGGCCTCTTCTCTACCCTACAGGAGCATCTTTGCATCTTCAGTTATCTATGCATTGGTTTAGTCACTACCAGTTCATAATTGCAATGCCATTCTACCACCAGAACAACTCTGTCACTTCTGTATGTTCTGTCTTTGACTATTACATTATTTGGTTAAATACACTTATGAATGATCTAACTATACAAAATTGATAAAATCATACTTAGAGAAATTATTTATTTATCAACTTAATCATTCATTTTGTGGAAGAATTAAATCCTGTAATATTCATAGGAACTCAATTAGTATATTTTCTAAATGAATAAAAAAATGGTTAATTTTTAGTAAATACTTGAGAATCTGTCCTATTTTAATAATGTTTCTCTATTTGTTCTTATAGGTAACTGGCTTCCCCTACTTTTTCAAACCATTTTTAAAAATTTAACATTTGTAATGACAGGTAGCAATTTTATATCTGACTTATCTCTTAAACTTTTTATCTCCCCACGTAGAACATGTTTTTGAGGTTGATAGTGCAGAGATGTCATTACATTCATAATCTAAGTGCAATCGCTCTACTATCAACAGTACTGTGCCACTGCAAACAAGCTTCTAGGCTACATGGTTCATCTCCCCTTCCCAGATTCAAGATATAAATTACTACACACTGTAAGATTTGGACTTATGATCCCAAACTTCCTTACTGTTAATGTATCCCCATTTATATAGACTTTTGTACCTTAGAAGCAGCTAATTACATATTTTAGTTTTTATTCTTAGCTAATTTGCAAATATACTTATTTGATAGAAATATACTACAGGAGAACTTATTAATAAAGAATTTCTTAAACCAACATGCAAAAGAGCTTCTTCTTTCCACAAGTTTAATCATCCATTTGGAGAATTAATCATGTATATAAATCTTCATAATTACAGGTTTCCATGATCTGTATCCTTGTACCTCGGAAAGAACCTTGGCTGTCCTAGTGTATTTCATTACACTGCAAGAGAAAACTGATACACAGACATCATCTCTTTCTCTTCTCTACATGTATTAGTTACAGAATAACCAACATTCAGAAAGACACTGTACCAGAGTTGTGAGGTAGACTCACCAGAGTGTCAGAACCGACTGCTGTATCTTACACTGTATTTCTTGCCCCACAACTTCATGTCCACGTGTCCATCTGTTTCCCTTCCTGATCACCTTGCTTCAGAGCCTCGTTTACACTAGAGGAGCATGTGTGTGTGTGTCAAGATTTCCCTCATCTATTTCTCTTTGATAATAGTATATAACTCTCAAATACCTTGAAAAACCTTGGAAAGGGAAACCCTACTAGTAATATCCATGTATATGATGGGCAATGCATGGTACTAGCTATTGTCTTATATGCATGCAAGATATGTGAGTTATCTCCTTTTAACAATGAAAAATAGTAGAAAGGAAATGAACTTAGACAGACAGATACACTCTCTAGACATAACATCATCTAGTGTCTTTGCTACACGTTAACTGCAGAATACTAAACTATTCAGAAGGACACGTTGGCATAGAGGTTGGGTAGATACAAACATTTCTATAATTCTGGGTACAATTCCACATCTTTTTTTTAAAGCAATTCAAATTTATTCTATATGGGAGACAAATGCTAGTTTGGACTAGTGCTCACAACTACCTGCTGTTGGCCTTCCATTGAGTATCAAGGATCAGAGAGAAAATAACTCTGATCAGCTGGTGATTGCCTGTGGTTCTAGCCCATACCTGAAGTTCAAAATCAAAGTTAATGAAGTGATTATATGATGAGCTGGGTGAGTAGATACAGTGTGTGTGTGTTGTGTGTGTGTGTGTGTGTGTGGTGTGTGTGTATAATGTGTTTAAATTCTTGGTGTGCTTTCAAAAATATACCTCCTTCTGTGGCAGCCAGAGGTTAATATCTGATGTCTTCCTTCATCTGTGTTTTTTAATGGTATCTTTCACCAAACCAAGTGTTCATGGATTAAGTAGGCTGGGCAGTGAACGCATGTACTATCTTACCTAGCTTTGTACATTATTTCCCATAAACTGCACACAGTCCTTATAGTTACCTAGCAGAAAATTGACCAACTTAATCATCTCCTTAAGACTTGATGTTTCTAATTTCAATTTTAATTTCCATTATAGGTCTCTGTAAGCACAATTAAAGTGTAGGACTGAATCAGCATTCTGTCTCTTACATTGAATGGTCACGAGGACAGAATATATTTAAGAAACTTTTGTTTTTTCTCAAAAGGAGAGATTATTTTCAAAGATATTTCAATGCTGTGTGTTTTGAGATATCTAAATTTCAAGCATGTGGTGATTTCCCTGCAGGCTTTACAGCAGGCAGATAAAGATGATCAAGGCGAGGAAAGAACAGGCTCAACCCAATACTGTTGTAACTAGCACTAGACTGGAACTTCGAGAGTCTGGACTAGATCATGTACTTAGCCATGTTTAAACACTGCTCAATTTTGAGAAAAAAATATATTTAGATAAGAATTAATTCAATCACAAGTGCACAACAATTTCTTTGCAAAAAAACAAGCTCTTTGCAAAGTACAAATGACTTCATCTGTAAGATGGTTTCTTATTGACATATAACACTCAGATAAGGCTCAAAGGAGAATGACTGAAAACAAACAAACAAACACTGAAACAAAACACAATGCCTGTGAGAGTCAGGATTGGCCTTGTCATAACACATAACATAGAAGTTACTTGGGTTGTCGTATAGAACAAGTGACATTACTCATAAGGATGGGTATTATGATCTAAAACAATGCTCAAGATTTATTGGGAAAGGGTCTAGGGTAAGTAAAATCAAAAACTCTGGAAGATATGGGCAAAGCCTATCTCATCAGACAGCAAAGAAAAACCAGGCTGTAAAATTACTTCATTCCTAGCATTCCAGGAAGAATAACTAGGTACCTCATTCCATTGATGAGGTAAACTAAACTGTTTGTTTAATGTTCCTGGCTTCTCCAGTGCTTACCTATGTGCAAAAGGCTTTTATTTCCCTTTCTACACAAGTATTTAGAATTCTTTTTTGAATTTAAAACTGACAAAACTGATAAATATGAAAGAGACTTGGCATAAATAAGTATGTTTATCAAAAATGTAGAAATTGGACTCTACACATTATCCACTTGAGGCATATAATCTTTATGCCTTATAATAGTGTTAAGTATTATTATCTTTAGCTGTGTGATTTCAAAAGAATTAAACTTTAAATTCCAACTTCCTGATATCCTTAAGGAAGTAAATTGCTCAACTCTGGACCCAAGTTTCCTGCATAAAGTATTATAGAGAAGTAGAAGTTATAACTCTCATGAATAAAACAATACTTACGAACATGCATACACTGTCTTAATGCAGAACTTTGACAGTGAGCTCTCTCATGATTGTTGACAAGCACCTTCAGTCTATGAATTTGGCCTTGCTATGACAATCTCAGAGGCCAGGGAAGGTCTCGTACGTGAGGTTGTTTCCTCTTTGAAAGCCGAGCCTGCAGTTTAGATAAACAGAACCTTTCTATCTATTGCTCCTTTCATCTGGGTCAGGAGCATCGCTTTCATGAACCCAGACAAATTCCTTCCTATATACCTAGTACATATGCAATAGATAAACGCAGAGCCTGTCAAAAAGAGCCTGGAGTAACACTATATCACCATTTATTTCTCAGTCAAGCAAACAACTTCCATGGCACTGCTGCCAAAGCCTCTGAGGTCAGGGAGGTTCTTGCTGTTTTCTTGGCAGAGCACGTAATTCACTTAACTACACTACAAAATGGACACAAATAGAGGAAAGAAATTATTGTAAAATAAAAATCAAGTTCACTGTTATTCTTAAGGTTTGTTTTTCCTTTTTTCACTCTACCAAGAAGGCATCCATTAGAAATCAATTGATATGAGAAACCATTCAAATACAGGAAGACTGTTTGTTATTGATCAGCCTCCAATCCTCTAATAAAATATAAACGTAATTTGGAATCACATCTTGACATACTTTAGTCATGATCCATTCTAAACAATTGTTGATTTATTTTCTTAAATCGCTTAAAAATTGAACTATATCTTACAAGTATGATACTATGCAAAAACATATGGGACTTTTTGGATAACATTTTCAGATTTCTAAATCACTTTTCAAGTTCATGTGAGCACTTACATCAATTTTTGTTTACTGCTTGCCAGCAATACCTACTACATGATCTCATTACACCCAGCTGAATACCCTGTTCTGAAAGGTATCTGTACTCCCCCTGAACACCTATGCTTCGTGCCATTCCCTTCCCCACATCTGCCTTTTTGTATTTATAACCCCTGTGTAAATAAGTAAATTATATGTGATTTAAATAACTAAATAAATAAAAAAAAAGAAAGTTGCTCAGGAAAACTAGAGATTTGGGGACAAATATGGGTAGAAACAACAACCAAAAGTAGGTGCGACCTGTAAACTTGTACACCATAAAGTGAAGAAGGGAGTCTCCCGTCCTTTGGAGCTATTCTGAGGTGTGAGGATGGGGTAGGGGAATGACACTTGGGAGAAGTGAATGAGAGAATGTTGAAGATGAATAAGGATGTTTGCTGAGGTTTTCAGCACAGAGTCTGCTGTGTGATGTGTGCTATGATGAGTGAGGAAATAGAGAATCAATCTAATTTCTTGCAAGGAACAGAGTTTATAAGTCTGTGCTTTGCAATACATTCTGTCCTTTGGGGAGCAGTCACCTTTTCTTTAAGACTGTAATTTTCCCCTCAACAATCCACAAGTGGGCATTTTTCAGTGATGTGCAATATAGTTATTTTATGCCCCATGATGCTTTCTTCCCCAGTGCTTTTTGTTCCATTAGTTTAGCTTCAACTTTTCTACAGATGATTCTGCTGCCAAATTTTCTCCCCTATATGTGGATGTAAGTTTATTAGTATTTAGCCTTAGACTCAGCCTTAGAAGTCCTATCTAACTTAACTGTTTTTGTAACCTGTGCATGCACTTATGCATTTTCACAGATAAGAATTTGTATAATATTTACAAATCATCACTTTAGAAATCTAATAGATTATGATAGGTGGGTAACTTATTCCACTTCTATTTTTTATCCTATCATTTTTACTTTCTGTCAAGAGATGGAAAATTACGTAGCATTTTGGGGAATCTGATTGAGAGGCAGGTAAATAGGAAGAAATTTAGTTTAGGCAAGCAGGAGAAAAAGAACACATTTTAAATTTATTTTCATATAGAATTAGCCATTTTTAGTTGTGTTAAGTGATGTTTAGCTTCTAAAAATTCTAGAATAAAATCTGTGTGGCCAAACATCCTATCTTGAAGTTTATATCAGATATAAATGTGTTCTATAATGCTCTTGGCATCAGAAGAATGTAAGAAAGAAGAAAGAAGGCTTAAAGTATCTGAGGCGAGACTCATCTGTGATTGACTTAAGCACCTGACCACATTACTAGCAGAAAGTATCCTTCCTAGGGAAGACTGAGCTAATCATGGATGCCAAATTCATTAAAATTTAGACGTTTGCGATGCACATACTACAGAACACTCCACACATAAATTCCAATCACCAAAAAAGGGAAAAGACTAAATTACCTAGTTTCTCTATTGAGAATATGAAAACCAGCTGTCATATTAAGGAATCAAAGTATAATTAATTTTCATTTCTCTGCTCATTATAACTAAATATTCATTTCATGCAATATTTGGAGGTACTGCTGTCTTGTTTCCTTAAATTCTTCACACCTTGTTTGCCCCTAATGTCAGCTATATTATTTCGAAAATTAATGAATTAATTTCCATTTTTCTTTTTTCCTGGGTTGTACCTTATGATTTTTCTTTTTAACTAATGAGTTAACTGATTAATGAATCAACTAATTGTTCAGTGTGGGTTTGTGTGGCTAGGAATGGTCTGATTCTCGTTTCCCACCTTGGGGAACACATGGATTGACTTCAGGTAGTCAGGGCTGCTGGGAACTACTCATTAGTGTTAGACCTACCAGGAAGTGCTCATCACTCTCACATTTAACCCCATGTTGATTCACAGTTCTCTACTTCATCCTATCTAATCACAAAATTTTTGATATCTATCATGTTGTATAAAATCAATACCAGCTTGGAATTGCATCCCTAGAATATAAACTCACACCCAGATTATTTTGTATATAGCCACCAATGGTTTTAAACTCATGTTAAGAAGACTCTTCTCTGTATATTTACTATGCTATACAACCCTCTGTCACAAAAATAGACATAAAATCATATTCCTTTTGATAGTAGGTGATTTCTTCAGCTCTTTTATTTTCATATATTTATGTGTGTATGCTTAGCTTCATGTATGCAAGTATTTCCTTTTTCATGTGTGTGTAAAAAAGTAAAAACGTTTAACAACATTTGTCTTCACCAAGTATAAATTTTTTCCTAAGAGTGACAATGTCCTTTTGGCCATGATGTGTAGAACAAAAATAAAATTATAAACTTCCAATGTCCTGTGTAAGATTTTCTGTCTGTATATTTCATTCACTTCACAACATTAATATTTTCTCTTTTTAATATTCACTCTCTTTAAATTGTACACAAAACTTTGGCTTAATCTGGCCCTTTAAACACAACACAAACACACACACACACACACACACACACACACACACACACACACACACACACAGGGATCGCCTAATGAGAATTCTCTTGTACTCTTATTTAGGTCTTGACATATAATTTACTCTAAGCTTTGAATTTTCTGTTTTCTATTCTTTTCTATGTTCCTTTCCTTCTTGCCCTGCTCTGCACAGGATACCTGGGGTCAGCCCACATCTCCTTGTTTCTTCTCTGTCTTCATTTTACAGTTCTCATAAGTGTGAAAAGACCTACTGTTGAAAGGATATTCATGCTTTATAAATCTTTGTGAATATCCCTGTGCTGTTTCCCATCTTCTTCTTGTATATATATAATAGCCATGTTAATTGTCAAACCTTTAATTCAATGGTGTACCATAACATTGCTTAGCTTTAGAGAAAACAATAAAATAAACTCTTAACTTGCCTGTCTAATTTCTATGTGGAACATAATTGGAATATTGCAAATGGCTCTCCTTATTTATACTTATTGATAATTTGATTTTAATATATAGTTGAGTGTTTTTGATGACAGAATATTAATATTTTCTTTTGGATCTATACAATGAACTTCAATCATCATATTGCAGGCACTGTGTTATGTATTCTAAACTGACATGTTTTACTTTATTTATACCAGTGATAACTATTAAAAGAATTCTATTGAGCTGATAATTATAGAAAATAATGAAAGAACAGTATGAAGTGACTAACAGGATGAACCCCATGTCTCTGATCACTAAGAAACTGTAGGCTCCACATGAGAAGTGATAGCTCATCCCTGGTATGCTCTGGGATAAATTTGGGCATGCACTTTTTAGCATAAGAGAAGTGGAGGTGGGAAAGAAATCTGTGAGGGGGAACCAGGACAGGGATCAATATTTAGGATGTGAAAAAATAAAGTAATTATTGTTTTAAATAAAAGGTTAAAACTTTAGGGGTTGAATGTCCTTGTAGATTTTGTAGGGGACCTGGGTTTGGTTCCCAGAACCCTTATCAGGAAACTCCCAATTGTTTGTAACTAAAACATCATCTGGTTTGCTTGGTCACTTGCATGCATGTGGTAAATTTACAGACAAGTAGGAACATACACATATATATAAAAATAAAAAAAAAGTGACAAATTTTAAATCAGGCCTACCATTCAGCTACTCTTTCAGGCCCCTGAATCAGAATACTAATCAAGAAAAGACTTACTCGCCGGGCGGTGGTGGTACACACCTTTAATCCCAGCACTTGGGAGGCAGAGGCAGGCGGATTTCTGAGTTCGAGGCCAGGCTGGTCTACAGAGTGAGTTCCAGGACAGCCAAGGCTATACAGAGAAACCCTGTCTCGAAAAATCAACAACAACAACTACAAAAACAAAAAAAAAAACAAACAAAAAAAAAAAAGAAAAGAAAAGACTTACTCTAGAAAACCATTCCTTCAAATGATTCAATTTTCTACTTACTGAAACAAAATGAGAAAAAGCAATATTAAAAATTTTAACAACATTTACATGTATTAAGCACGTAGTTCAATCAGCCAATCAGCCTATATTTATAAATTTATTTGGAATAACCTAAAACCCAGGATAGCGAAAATGGTTCTCAAAAATAAAAGACCTTCTGGGAGAATCAGCATCCCTCAACTCAAGCTGTACTACGGAGTAATAGTGATAAAACTTGCATGGTATTGGTACAGAGATTGGCAGGTTAATCAACAGAATAGAATTGAAGACCCAGAAATGAGCCCACACACCTATGGTCACTTGATCTTTGACAAAAGAGCTAAAACCATCCAGTGGAAAAAATCAAATGGTGCTGGTTCAGCTGGAGGTCAGCATGTAGAAGAATGCAAATCAATTCATTCTTATCTTCTTGTACAAAGCTCAAATGCAAGTGGATCAAGGACTTACATATAAAACCAGCACACTGAATCTAGTTGAAGAGAAAGTAAGGGAAGAGCCTCAAACACATGGGCACAGAGAAATTCTTCCTGAACAGAACACCAATGGCTTATGCTCTAAGATCAAGAATTGACAAATGGGACCTCATCAAATTACAAAGCTTCTGTAAGGCAAAGGACACTGTCAATAGGACAAAATGACAATCAAAAGATTAGGAAAAGATCTTTACCAATCCTACACCTGATATAGGGCTAATATCCAATATATACAAAGAACTCAAGATGATGGACTCCAGAGAACCAAATAACCCTATTAATAATGGGATACAGAGCTAAAGAAAACATTCTCAACTGAGGAATTTCGAATGGCCAAGAAACACCTAAAGAAATGTTCAACATCCTATGTCATCAGGGAAATGCAAATCAAAACAACCCTGAGATTGCAACTCACACCAATCAGAATGGCCATGATCAAAAACTCATGTGACAGCAGATGCTGGCAAGGATGTGCAGCAAGAGGAACAATCCTTCTTTTCTGGTGGTATTGCAAACTGGTACAACCACTCTGGAAATCAGTCTGGTGGCTCCTTAGAAAATTGGAAATAGTACTACCTGAGGACAAGGTTATACTACTCCTGGGCATATAGCCAAAAGATTTCCCAACATATAACAAGGACACATGCTCCACTATGTTCATAGCAGCCTTATTTACAATAGCCAGAAGCTGGAAATAACCCAGATGTCCCTCAACAGAGGAATGGATACAGAAAATGTGGAACATTAACACAGTGGAGTACTACTCAGCTATTAAAAACAATGACTTTATGAAATTCGCAGGCAAATGAATGGAAATCGAAAATATCATCCTGAGTGAGGTAACGTAGTCACAAAAAAACAAAACAAAACAAAAAATCATTGTATGTATTCACTGATAAGCAGATAGCAGCCAAAGAAAAGTTCTGAATAACCACGATACAAATCACAGATCATATGAAACCTAAAACAGAAAGAAGACCACACCAAATTTCCAGGCACTAAACCACCAACCAAAGAGTACACGGGGCATGGGGGAGGGCATGGCTTCAGCTGGATATGTAGCAGAGGATATCTTTCTCTGTCATCGATGGGAGGGGAGCCCCTTGTTTCTGTGGAAGCTTGATGACCCAGGTTAGGGAAATGCTATGGTGATGAGGCAGGAGGGGGTGGGCAGGTGGCAGTACACCCACATAGAGGCAGGGTAAGGGAAGGGATGGGGGTTTGTGGTCGGGAAACTGGAAGGAGGATAACATTTGAAACGTCAACAAATGAAATAATCAATAAAAATAAAAGAACTGGGAATTATTTTTAAAATCAAAAAGCGTCTAATCTTAATGGTGATGTGAATAAAATTAAAATGAAAACATCAATGTCTAAACCAGCCTTATCTTTGATTCATATATGGTATATACATTGTCAATGGAAAGAAAAATTATCCCAGACTCATGGTATTCAGCTTGACATTTACATAAATTCCATGCTTCTTCTCTCTTATGCATGAGAGATGTACTTCTCTATCTTGTTTCTTCTGAATTCTTAGAAAATGCCAAAAATTCTAATCTGTAATAAATAGTGAATACAAACTTCTTGTGAACAATATCTCTTTTATGAGTACGTTTACTTGGCAGAATATACATTTGTGATTGTTTAACTCTTCTGTAATTGTAAGCTTTCTTTGGAAGGGCTAGAATTTTTTTATTATTATTTTATGTATTTACCTCACATGTTATGTCCCTTCTCAGTCCTCCTCCATGAGCCCTCCACCCCATTCTCATTCCCTTTGCCTATAAGAGGGTGCTCCCCACCCACCTACCCACTTACTCCTACCTCACCCCTCTACCTCCCTCTTTTCTAGAGCATCAAACCTCCACAGGACCAAATACATTCCCTTCCACTGAGGCCAACCAAGGCAGTCCTCTATTGCATATGTAGGAGGGGCCACAGACCATCTATGCTGTTTGGTTGGTGTCTTAGTCCCTGGGAGCTCTGAGAGGTCTGGTTAGTTGGTATAGTTTTTCTTCCTATGGAGATGCAATCCCCTTCAGCTCCTTCAGTCCTTCCCCTATCTCTTCCCTAGAGGTTCCCAGGCTCAGTTTAATGGGTGGCTGTAAGTTTCTGCATCTGTCTTAGTCAGGAGTTGGCAGAGCATCTGAGAGGACAGCTATGCCAGGCTCCTGTTGGCAAGTACATCTTGGCATCAGCAATGGTGTCAGAGTTTGGTGTCTGAATATGGGATGGATCCCAAGGTAGGACCAGTCTCTGGGTGGTCTTTCCTTCATTCTTTGCTCCATTTTCTTTTTTCTGTCCCTGCATTTCCTTTTCAACAGGAGCAATTCTGTGTTAAAATTTTTGAGATGAGTGGGTGGCCCTATCCCTCAACTGGTAGCCATGTCTATCTACTGGAGGTGGCCTCTTTAGGTTTTCTCTCCTTGCTATTGGGCATTTTATCTAATGTCATTTTCATTGGGTCCTGAGAGCCTCCCACATCCCTGGTCTCTGGGACTTTCTAGTGGTCCCATCCTTCCTTCCCCAGCCCACACTACTGATATTTCCATTCATTCTCCTGACCCTCTCAGTTTCTGTATTGTCTCCTCACATACCTGATCTTGCCCCCCTGCCCTCCTTTGTTCCTCCCCCTCCCCTCTCCCACCCAGGTTTCTCCATCCCTTTGTCCTCTGTGATTATTTTGTTCCCATTTTTAAGTGGGATTGAAGCATTCACACTCAGGCCTTCCTTCTTGTTAAGCTTCATATGGTCTATGAGTTCTATCACAGTTATTCCGAATTCTTTGGTTAATATCCACAGTGAGTACATACTATGTATATGCTTTGGGGTCTGAGTTACTTCACTCAGGACAATATTTTCTAGTTCCATTTATTTGCCTGAAAGTTTCATGATGTCCTCATTTTCAATGACTGAGTAGTATTCCATTGTGGAAACATACCACATTTTCTGTATCCAGTCTTCAGTTGAGGAGAGGTAAATTGATCCATATTAATATCCTTGTATAAAGCTCAACTCCAATTGGATCACATAAAACTAGAAACACTGTATCTAATAGAAGAGAAAGTGGGAAATAGCCTTGAACACATTGGCACAGGGGAAATTTTCCTGGACAGAGCACCAATAGCTCAGGTTCTAAAATTAACAATTGACACATGAGACCTCATGAAACTCAAAAGCTTCTGTAAGGCAAAGGACACTGTAAATAGAACAAAATAGCAACTTACAGATTAGTAAAAGATCTTTACCAGTCCTACATCCTTATATTAATCAGAATGGCTAAGATAAAAATTTCTGGCCATAAAAGATGCTGGTAGGAATATGGAGAAAGAGGAACACTTTTCCATTACTGGCGGGGTTGCAAACTGGTACAACCACTCTGGAAATCAATCTGGTGGTTCTTCAGAAAATTGGAAATAGTTCTACCTGAAGACACAACTATATCATTCCTAGGCATATACCCAAAAGATGCTCCAACATATCACAAGGACATGTGTTCCAATATGTTCATAGCAACTTATTTTAAAAGCCAGAAGCTGGAAACAAGGCATATGTCCCTCAGCCAAAATTTGGATACAGAAATGTGGTATAATTTTTTAAGTCATTTACATATGATGATAAAATATGAATTTCATCTGTGGATTTGTTGAAATATAGGAGCCATGTTAATAATTGGAAAAGTTAAAAAGATGGAAATAGTCCATTGCTCTACTGTTTCTAGTCTTGGTTCTTAGTAGACCACAAGTGTCATACAGGGTCTAAGAGTTACAGCATCTAGGTATGCATAGGGATCCTGAATTATGTGCACCTACAAGAAATCGTCCATCATCACACTTCTCAGAATATATACAATGTTTAAGCAAGTCTTGACTACAGAACATGCTTCTTAAAGTAGTAAAGTGATTTTGTTTTTGTAAATACTGTGAGAGCAATTTATCACTAAAGAAACCTTTCACTTGCTCCTTGTAAATTGACATAACTTCTTACAAAGCAGTTTGTAAATGTATGGAATAAGTACTGAAATGTTTAAATTTTCATAAATCTTACTTCTGAAAATTCAACCTGATGATGTAAAACGTGTTTGAACAATTCAGTATATTTTAACTGTAGAATTATTCTAATGTCAAACCACTGAAAACTAAAGAGAAATTTCTAAATACACACTAAACAAACGATTCTGAGTTTAAATGTTCTCTCAAATCTGTAAGAATGCTGCCAATTTACATGAATTCATAGTAGAAAGAAAGAGCAACAGGCAGTGAACATTTCACCATGAGCTGCCTTTCTGGTGAATATGTGTTCTTTTATTATCTTCACTCTTGCTGTACTGTTCTTCATGCTTCCAGTGTTCTACCCTTACCATGTATTCATTTTAAATTCATAAAATAACACCTGCACTAAAATGGAAGTTTAATGCATAAGGGTTTACTTGTGTATATTCTCTCTGTGAGGCTTTCCATATACGATTTTAGTGTTCTAGTGAGTAAGCTAGTCTGATTTGATATATCCATATAAAATGAAATATTAATGGGAACATTTCTATTGATTAGTCAGAAGGTTATCTTTCTAAAAAAAAATTGAAACATTGCCAACAACTTCCAAGTCATCTGTGTCATAGGTCTATCAATGCCATACACACCTTGAAGCTGTCTTTAAAAGCTTTGTCACATCTGTTCACATAATCTGGGGCAGCAAAATTCCTATTTGCTTTGAAAATATCCATATCTACTATATACAGGATAAAAATGTGGTAGATATGATAGATAAACAGATTTTGTAGATAAACAGATAGATGATAGATAGATAGATAGATAGATAGATAGATAGATAGATAGATAGAAACATATGATAGAATGAAAAGAAACCAAACTCATTTTCGTATTTTCAGTTTTTAAATAAACATTTCATTATACATGGCTAAATATGCATATCCTTATCTCATATTGGCACTTATATTTGGTAGGGAACCATAGGCATTTGTATCTAATTTTATTTTAGACTAAAAATATATGTGTATGGGTGTTTTTTTTCCTGTATGTATGTCTGTGTAATATATATATATATATATATATATATATATATATACATATATGTATATCTTATGCCTGTAGTAGCACGAAAGCTTCAGATCCTTTAGCACTAAAGCCTCTGACCATTTCTGCAACCCGATGGGTGCCAGGAATCAAATCCAGGTCTTCTGAAACAACAGACACTGCTCAGTATTGAACTATTTCTCTAACATATGTAGACCTACTTTTAATCGTTATACTATTGGTGCTTTGTTTTAATTCTCCAGGGTAAATAGTGTGACCAGAATATATGGTATCATCATTTGTACTAAGTACTTTTTTCTTTCCAAAACAAAGAGATAGGAAGAAAACCATCATTTATTTCTTTAAAAATCAAAGTTTTTCAGTTTGCTTAAATAATAAGCAGGAGTCTCAAACTGAAAATTGATACTACAGGATTAGCAAATATACACCCTACCACTTTGATTCTGGTGATTAACAACATACTTGCAATATTTAACTACAATCAACCTTTCCCATAATTCTCTTTCTTAACTAGATAAAGAAAATTCCAGATTGTTTATATCTCAATTACTATAGCAAATACCTAGAATTTTCATTACTTCTGAGTTTCTCTGCTTTGCCTATAAATCTTCACAATTAGAAGCAAACAATCATCTACAAGGACTCAATTAAAACCCAGCAACGTTTGAAATGTTCATACAGAACTCAGGGGAATTTTGGTTATTGTCTTTCACATTTACATAGTTGATAATCATATATGTGAAGGATTTCATGTCATGATATTTTTCTAATTTATTTTAAAAGGTATCATATGCATCTATATAACATTTCTTCTCTTCTAAACAATTGTTTATTTTTTGAGAATTTCAGATGTGAATATATGTCTTTTGAAAGATTCACTTTCCAGTCTCTCCCCTCTCATTTTTTCTCCATCCTCCACCAATATTTCCTTTCAAGGTGATGTATTATGCTTTCAAATATCTTGAGTTTACTAAGTGTAGCTGTGTGGACATGGTTGTAGGATCATCTCATGAAACATGTGGTCTTTCTTAAATCATATACTAGAAAAAAACTGACTGTATTCTGTGAGCCACCATTAATTGCCAAAAGTTCACATATTCCTATACCTATACCTATGTTTTGTCATACTCATAACTATTCAGTGTCTGATTGTTCAAATAATATTTAATGATATCCAAATCTGTGTCCTTTCCTCCTATTTATAAGGCATTGAAATTCAAAAGTGGGCCATTTGTAGTGTACGTTTCAGTATATGAGTATTTGTATTTTATATTGATTGACAGCTTGTTAAGAATAAAGCAGATGAAAAGGTCTGTGGCTATTGCATTCATGGGCATCAAGGAAAATCTTTTCCAACAACCTGCCCAGATTGGAAAGTTCTCTGAGTAATGGAGACCTTTCAGATGCCATCATGCAAATGTGCCGCTGTCACACAAGGGCAGAGGCAGGAGAAAAGTGACAAATAGCTCTGATGATGCCTACCTTGAGACTTCTATGAATGAGAAATGATCATCTCAGGTATTCCCCACCCATTTTTAAACTCTCTAAAATGACTTGAGATAAGATAAATAGCAGATATTTTACCAGAGATAAGTAAAAGTGATGGGATTACAGATTCATAGCAACTTTTTAAGTGCTCTGAATTTTCTTTATGGGCCTCACATGAGCCATTTACATAGTGAGTCTATGTTTCAACCAAGATTTGACAGACCTACATGATACACTTGTGAGAAGAATAGCAAACAGTTTGGAGAGTTCTGGTCATTCAAATAGATGTAAGTTCAGATCCTAACAACTGCTTAAGGTTTAGCATTCAAAAGAATATAACAGGGAGATTTTAAACTCTTTTAACCCTAGTTTTAGTAAGCAACTTAGATAATGGCATAGACAAAAAAGTAAAATAAAGTTTTATGGGAGACATGTGCAGTACTATGGGTATTATCTATAGAAAATTAATTAATATAACCTAGTATGCTAATGACTATATATTTTAAAATTAAAAGTAATTATATTTATAAATTAAGTGAAAAGAATCAGAGGTAGCCACTAGTTTGAGAGATGCTAATTATCTCTTGAAGCCTTCATAATCTGAGACCATAACAATAGAATTAACTATTCAGGGCAAAACTAAAATAAGTGTTGTATTCTCTGCTTTACTCTTGTATTGTGCTATTTCCTTCTGCATTTATGAACATTTTAAAGGCATATTATATTTGTGCTTCATTGTGCATGCTCATAACTGCAGTGCCAAGAAGAAAACAAGACATTAGAATGAAGATTAAGCAGGGTAGGAACTAAAGAGGGGACTTGGGAGTAAAGAAAGTAAAGGAAGAGAAACGTTTTCTCTTATTGTACAGAATCTGTATTTTACCGTGCGCGCGCGTGTGTGTGTGTGTGTGTGTGTGTGGTGTATGTGCATGTCTGTTTGACAGTTTACACATGCCTGTGTATGCACAAAGGCCAGTGAAGGGTGTGTATGTGGTGTCCTCTTCTATCACTCACAGCCTTTTCCTTGGAGACAGTCTCTCCATAAATCTAAACCCTGAGATATTTGCCTAGGCTGGCTGGAAACCAACAAGCCCCAGTAACTCTTCTATCTTTGCTGACCTCTGTTCTGTTTTAATAGGCATGCAGAAGACTATATTGCACTTGGTACGTGTATGCTGGGTACAAACTTGAGGTATTAAGCATGTACAACAAGTACACTTATACTCTGAATCATATTCATAGCCATTTAAATTAATTTTTAAAATGTAATCATAAGCACAATGTTTTCTTGTCCTCAGGGACACATACAGTTGTGTTTAAGAGAGGATCATCATCAACTTCACACAATAAAAACAGTATTTAAGAGAAAATTGCACTGAAATCCTAGTACAATATATAAATATTTAGTCATCTAAATGTCTGTGTTAGCTATTCTATTTATCCTAGTAAATTATTTTAAAGAAATTCTCTCACTGACCTTAAGTTAGTGAGGTACAGCTCAGCTAGTTTACTTCTCTGTTTTCCATGCTGCTCTAACACCTTAAATAATTGCTTGCCATTTTAAACATGTTTATAACATGTCTCTCACCTCAAGACTTTTATAGTATGGACTGGGTATGTCCATCAAGGAATGAGTCCCTGGGTTCATTCCTCAGTCCCTTCAAAATGAGAAGGAAGGAATTTCTACATGTGTTTTCATTCCTAGACTGGGCTGCTAAAGATGTTGTATTCAACCCATAGGTACAGCTTTCAATAAACATGTCTGAAATTGACTCAGTGTCTGTGAGATATAGTTATCAGGAACATTAGCTGTGTATGCCAAATAATGACAACTTTATTGCTAATGGAATTTAGAGCTCTGACACTTTGAAGTTTGTTATTTCTATTCAGAAATTTGAAACTTGACTTGAGGTAACTAAATTTTAATAAAATTTGATAGTTTTGTCTACAGCATAGCAGAATATTTTACAAATGACAGGAGTCTTAATGCTGTATCTATATAGAAATTCATAACCGCAGACAAGATTGTACTATGTCAACTCTCCAGAAAGGAGACAATGAAACATTGAATGTGGCAACATTATATATTGCAAGCATCTCATTAAACTGCCTTTTGTGCTTAAGGAGGAGTGACAACTTGTGAAGTATGCACAGATGCTAGCTGTTGAAAGTCATTAGAAAATATCAGATACTAAAGAAGCCATGGTTGTATTATTTTAAATTTTTCTCCCTTAAGTAAAATGGCTACAAGGAACTAATTCATTTATTATTTATTCCAAAAATAAAAAGAATAATAGTGATATCCATCACCTTCTACTAGTTTTATAATGGCAAAAAATCCCCCATAATTATCCAGTCAAAATGCAATAAACAAACAAAAATTTAGGAATGTGTTTTCGAAAGTCAAGGGAAAAGACATTCGGGCAGTGCTTCTGGATTAAATAGAGCAATTATAATCAAGAACTTTTGGTGCCTACCAAAGACTAGTATGGGATCAAACTAGTCAACACTCTAATATGGAGGGAATAAGGCATGGGGATGCCTAATCCAGCTAAAGAGCTACTCACAGCTATGGCTACTGGAGGAGGCAGAGTCAACTTTTCTTGGAAATTTAGTTTCTAGTTGGTTGCAAATGCCCTAGTGGATGGCCAGTATCTTTGTGCATACAAGAACCACCAATTAGATGTAGCATGTTGTTAAAAACAGAAGGAAAAGAAAAATAAGATAATATAAAGCTGAGAGAGTTCTGTAAGATAGCATCATCTAGGAGTAGTTTGAAGAAGATTGGAGACAAATTTGACAAAATTTCATTGCATACATGTATGAAATTCTCAAAATATAAAATCAAATTACTTTTTAAAACAGAACTTTAATGTAATTCTTAATGGATTGAAGATTTCTTTAGAAAAGTAATTATTAGTTAAGTATTTCATATGATATAAGTTGATCATATTAACACGTTTGCTTCCACCCCAACTCTTTCATATCTTCTCTTCCTTTCATGACTCACCCAATTTTGCTTTTTTCTTTTAACCCATCAGGGTCAATTTATGCCACCCAAATATTCATGGATATTCACTTTTCCACTGGAGTAGGCTCAACCTACAAGGGACTACAATCTGAGAGAAAACTGGTTTCCTTCTTCCCTAAATTAGCTATTTTCAATGGCTATGGATTTAGAGGTGGGAATTCATACTCATCTCCTCTGTGAATGCTAAAATTTTGTCAGACATGAGCTTTCTTGCTCCGATCTTGTGTGAATTTATATGTGCAGCTACATGTTCTATACACTCCTGTACCACAGTTTTTCTTAAGTCATGCAACGCCTCTAGCTTTGACAATTTCTCTGTCCCTTCTTCCACAATGATCTCTGAGCTTTTGGGTAGAGCTTTCAGAGTTGTATAAATAGTCCATCCATGACTGAACATTCAGCAAGCTGTTATTCTCTATAGTTGGCTAATAGGAAGTCTTTGGATCAAGCATCATATATTTTTTAAGTATGTACAAATACTAAACTCTATTTCTCCAAGGGGGATAAAATAAATAGATTTCAATTTTATAGCGATATGTTCAACACAGTTATGTCATTTTTTAGCTTATGTCTATTGTTCTTCATCAAATGTTGTAATCTATGTGGCATACTAAAATATATCTATACTTGTTTGTGCAAATGCATTAAACTACTTAATACAAGGAGGTTAACCCTTTGATATAACAGGAGTCTCAGAAAAAGGACACTCATATGTTTTCCAGTTCTAATTGTATATAAATCTAATATGTTAAATTGTAATTTTTCTTACATTCAACCTTAAACTATTAAGAGAATTACAAATATAATGAGGCAAAATGTAAATGAAGATACATAGTGTTAATTTCACATGATTCACAGGACTTCCTGATTGCTAAAGGTTTAGTCTCAAGAACTCTTTATACATGTGATATTCAAAAGCCAATATTTTGGATTTCCAAGCAATTTTAGTGAACACTGCCAGTCAACAATCTCTACTGTGAGTTACCCGCTATTGAATGTGATGCTTTGGCCTCAGTATATGTGTAGAAGACTGTCACATTTCAATGCACTTCTGACATATTGCATCAAAAGATTTGTGATCGTAAGCCACATGAATTTACACAAAGCAGAAAACTCTGGACCCTCTGTCTGTAGTGTACTGTGAAATACTGGCTGAACAAACAATACCTTAGGCAAGCATGTTGCACTAAGCTGGGTTTAAAGTTTAAAATCTAGAATACTATATAATGAGGCTAAACATAATATAGATTATAAAATATATATCTTAAGTTTGAGATTTAGAATCATCAATCATAGAAGTCAAAGCTCTGTAAAGTCAGCCACAACCCATCTTTCCTACCTCTCTTCTTGATCTCTAAATTTCAAATGATTAATTATTTTCCCAGAGAATAGTATTACTCCTTGTAGGATCAGTGGGCTGGGTGATATCTCTCTTTTGAGACATGCAAATTTCCCAAAACTTCCTAATGTTTGAGAGTACCCCATTACTCAGTTCACTGTTTATCAATAACCCATTAATAATGCCTCATAATTGTGTGACGTATGACTCATAGCACTTGCAGATGCAACACAATCATTATCTTGAAAGACTGATGCTCCTACAGATGAAAACATGTGCATACAAGTAGGAACAGCAAACGTGCCAATGTATTGTTATGGAGAAGAGGAGCTAATGGACTGACAATAGTTAGTGATGCTGCAGGATAGAAAAAAAATGGACAATTTACACAGAGAAAATGCACACAGGATTGATAGAATACCATATATGTACTCCTGTCAGTATAACCAGATTTCAACTATGGCACATGCCATAATTATGCTTGACATGTTAGAAATATTGCCTACCCTCTTCCCATCTTCTTCCAGTGCAGTTAATAACTAAAACATAATTGAATCTCATACACAGTTAAGTTTATACTGTTCATTCACTTACATTCTATGCATGTAATGCTTTCTTCCAAGTGTTTGATATGTCCTCCGTCTGTAAATCTCCTCTGACGATCAAGGTGTTTGAAGTCAAGAACAATAATACACTTTTATATTTTCCTCTCTTAAGGAAAATTAATGTTTGATGCAAATGTTATTTCTCCTTATTTAAGCATCTGCCATGCTTTTTTTTTTTCTTTCACAGCTCATGGAAAATTTTGGGTGATTTAAAACAAAGTTTTGAATATTTTGAAAACAAATATTTTAATTAATATACTGAAATTGCTAGAAAACAGAGAAACAAAATATCTATAGAAAAATTTACTACATGCACAGGTTTTTCATTTGCAATAGAGTGTAAAAGAGAAAGGACTGGAGAGAAAAAAAATTAGCAAATATCTTCTGATTCCTGAAGGCATTTTCACATGTCTTCAATCTGGTGTAAATATTCTACAACGGAAACTGTCAAAGTGGTAGGATTATTTTACAGGAAGTCTTATCCACATTCAAATGATGTTTAGCAGGCTATGCATCCTTTACAGATATTCACATTTTAAAAATTAAAAACAAAATTACAAAAACATGGTAGCATTTAAAAATAACAATGGCACACACAGCTATTTTCATATAGCAAGTGTCTGAATTAACCCTTTCCCAGTGGAAAATCACAAGGGATAAGTGTTGTAAAGCTGGAAGTTTGGACAACAGGAACCTAATATAGTAATAGACCTCAGAACGTGCATAGAATACTTGGAGGTTGGTGTGTCCTTTACAATACTTAAATAAGTTGGTAGATTTTAATGCTCACATTTTTACAACTTATAATAATACACTTGTAAGTGTCTCATAATTAAAAGAAATATTCATAGAATTGATAGAAAGATTATTTTTAACATGCTGACTAATAAGGAAATGAACTATAGTGAAAAGCCTACTTGCATCAGCTGCTGATTATGAAAATTTCATATCTCTACAAACAACCATTCTCACTCTGCTTAGTGCACTAATATAAAATTACTCAAGTGTCGAGAATCCTCACATAGGAAAATTCTGTTAATATAACTAAAGTGAATTCCAACATTATATTTCTATTTAACAGACATGAACAATTTCAATAACTGAACTCTCTGCCAATTTCTAGATTCTATTTTGAGATAACATTGTGCCAATGAAGGAAAAAAATAGATATACTTTCCTTTGTGATTTTTCTTCCCATCAGTGACAATGTTGAACTTTTTGTGTCTGTCTTCTCCCGATAAAAAATACACAGGCTTTGAAAACTACTTGGTAGTTGCCTCGAACCAGAACATGACTAAGCTTTCTCCCATGTTGACAATGAAATAATTACAAGGGTTTCTAATAAAAAGATGCCTAAATATTTCCATATCGATATTTTACAGTCTACATCAGCTATTTGAGAAACTACTTGAAGTGATCATAACTGTATATGTAATTAGATTTGCATAGTATTAACTGGTAACATTACAGAAGTTATTGGACAGCTAGATTATCAGAATTTATATATTCTTTTATAACTAGATGAGGGAATACCATAAGAATCAGAATCAGGGAATTTAAAATGATTATGTAAAATTCTTAAAGTTGACAGGTGACAAGTTTCCTCCCAAATGGTATAAGTACAGTTAGCAACTGATTAAGAGAGGCGACACTTCCCAGCAGAGCTAGCTTTACTGGGTACGAAAAGTCCACTAAGACTGTGGCCATGCCTTAGTGGACATTTCAGTGATGCTATTGAAGTGTATGTATCTGCTCCTGTAAGTAATCTTTCACTCGTACATGTGTGCAATCTCTTACCTGTGATCTTAAAATTAATTCCACTAACCTCGTCAATGATTAAGCCAGATGTGGGTGGATATGTCTCTGTCTCTCTCTCTCTGTCTCTCTCTCTCTGTCTCTCTCTCTGTCTCTCTCTCTGTCTCTCTCTCTCTCTCTCTCACACACACACACACACACACACACACACACACAGACACACACACACACACACATACACATATATACAGAGAGAGAGGGGGCTGAGGGAGAGATCATAGGAATCAATAGCACTATAGGAAACTGAATTATCCACAAGTTATGCTGAGCTCTTATTCTGAGTACATCTTACACCACATTATTTGGATGTACTCAGTTTAAAATGCTACTTATAGAAAGGAAACTATTATATAAAACCATTAAGAGCAACAGTTATAACAAGTATTTATAAATAAAATCCAATAAAGTGTACCAGAAAACCCCAAAACTTTGGGATTCACTATAGCTTCATCCAATACTGTTCTAACCGTACTTGGTATATTTCTATAATGTTACCACTCGAGTCAGACTATCTACACACTATTTAAACCCTTTGAGAAAAAGAAAAATAAATTAAAAATTCGTTATAATTAACTTCAAAAATGTCATGAAATATACTTCATACTTAGGAAAACAATGAGATGATGCCAATGTCAATCCAATCATACAATTCTTATCCACATAGTAGTGTCTCCACTTCTTGTGTTAATGCAACAGTGGCAATGAGAAAATCTTTATAAAATAATTGTCTTAATCAACATTCTAGTCTCTATCCAATTAGTTGAGTTTTATTACAGTGATTCACAAGAGTGTTCATGCAACACCTTCTTCAACCTTTCAGATCATTATAACGGCTGTAGAACCAATATCTATCCAACTTGGTAACCACCTCTAGTTTTCAGGAATGTAAATTTTCTCAGCTGCTTTTGGTTTAGGGCTAGTAAGTCATCATGAGCACCAGAAATTATATCTTCTCATTTCCATTATTTAATGCACTACTCTTTGCTGATGTGTAAGACTCTGAAGTGTTTGAAAATCCATAAAGGCTGCTAGGAATACAGAGATAATAGCTTTGCAGTTATGTGTCAAAATTCTATTACTTTGAAGTACATTGACTAGGTATATCAAGTCTACATTTGATTAAGTGCCTTAGCAGGATTAATGAATTTGGCCATTAAAACAACAAGAATTTTAGTCAGCAGTACTCTCATATATTTATGTATTTATTAAATCATCATGCTACTCATTTTTGTTCATTGTTTATTTATTTATAAGTGCATTTATAAATGAGTCTGTAAGCAGGTCATCAGGCATGTAAAATAAAATACTATGTGCTTTCTACTCACTCTGTTTTATTACTAAGTGGTACATAAATTATGCATTAAATACAAAATGTTCTCTCTTAAAAAAAAAAAAGAAAGAAAGAAAGGAAGCTATTGTTTTTCTTTCTGTGTTAGTGAGGTCTACAGATTGCCACATGGCTTGGAGGTTTTAAGTTGTGGGCATCATAAGCATCACACTAACCATGACAAGAATCTTTGTTCCACAATGTTTATTTTGCTGTGGAAATTCCTTTAATAAAAGATCTGTTGGACTTTCTTTCCTCTAGTCGGTCTCTGTGTTCAAATACAGGATTATTGGGTAGCTATATAGGTTTCTGTTGTGCTTTAGACTGTAAAATTCTTGAAAAGTTTAATCCTTAGTTTGTGTTAGTCAATGATCCAGTACTTGTGCAAACTCTGATGTACAGAATGCCAGATAATTATATCTGTGTGGCCTACAAATTATTATTAATTATTTATATATTCGAAAATAGTACTTATTTTAGTTATTTTAAGCATTGAATGAACATTTCTACATTATAAAAATATAGGAAAATCTCCCTATAAAATAATAAAGATTGCAAAGGGCAATTTTTTTTGCCTTTTAGAATCCTCTGATTGTTGGTTTTACCTTATACTTTTGACTCAGAAATTTTAATTCTCAATATTTAATAATAACTATTGAGGATAGTTCATTTGATATTTTAGATGTGCTAATGTCTATCTCTTATTCTGGATTATCATTATTTGATCAGCATGATAATCAATTGGAAGAAAGTTTGCAAAGAAATTGAACTATATACTATCATTTTATTAACCCTAACTTCTTCCTCTTTTGAGAACAATGATAAAGAACATACCTGGCTATATTCATATTGATCAGCTGTACAATATATTGGGTAAAGAAATAAAGCCATGAGTTTTTGAGAACTACAGATGTTGTATCAAAACCACCTCTCATGCTATATTTTATTTTCTTCATTTCTGGAGACTCTAGTGGAAAAAGTGCTGAGTATGTATAATATAGACTAATGAGAAATTTGGGACTTAACTAGGACAGGACTAATCAACTTGAATTTCCACCTGATTTTGCAAAGCAAAATTGGCATAAGTTTCTATTATTATAAAAATTTGGTTTTTCCTTCCACTTAGTGATATTGGCTCAGTATGCAATATTACATTGAGGAGTATGAGTGTAAATATGTCAAAGGACGTATTGTTTTATCATGACCCTTAACATAAAATTTAGAAAATTCAGTGTGGGTAGAAAAATCAAATCACTCCTGGTCTATATGCATCCTCCTAGCAGGATAGTTTTCACAGTAATAGAACTTCCTATCCTATTCAGGCTGTTTGTAAAGAAAAAAATCATCAGTTGTGGTACCAACCTATGAATCCTGTGAACTATAGTAATAAACCATGTAGTAATATATATCCATAGTTGCAGTGGTGGCACAAATGTTATGTGTGTACTATCCACTTCCTGATTTGCTTGGAGGTGTGTTTTATACACTAAATTGGTGCCTGGTGCAGTAAACTTAGCCAAGCATCATCTCTAGGCAACTCATAGGTCCAGAGAAAAACTTACTACGATTAATTTGCTAAATGTACACAGTGCCATCCTGCCTTCTAAATACACATCTCTATAGCCACAACACAGTGAAGCATTCAGGCATTAGCAGAGAAGCTTCTTTGTGAATTAATTAAATGTGGGTTATGACACAGACTGATGACTAATCTGAGTCTTGAGTAACCATCTCTATAGTGCTTAACCATAAATAGGCCATCTGTACCACAAACCAACATTCTAAAGTTCAGTAATCACTTTGTAATAACAGGAGCAGAAACAGAGTGGTTTGCACATGACAGAGAGACTGTACTCAAGAACTCACATGATCTTCATGATGGCAGCCGTAAAGATGTAGACATAAGTAAGAACTGGTACCCAGGTGGTTGCATTGCTGTTCAATGGCTCACTGGTCCCATGTAGTTCCTAATAGACAGTGTAAAAGCTCTAAAAATCCACTCCTCCAGAAAAGCAAAGGGAAGACTGGTATGAAGTCCTTCAGGATCAACAGTGTCAATACTTTTTAAAATTGATTAAATGATAGCAAGTCATGAGGATGTTTGCTTAAGATAAAATGATCTCTATAAACAATGTTCTTTGTGACATTTTAATATGTGCCATATTCATCAGTCTTATTTGAAGTTCACTGTAGAATAAAACAGCTACAATCTAGTCTGTTAGTCTACAGCTGTTGGAATATCAGAGAAAGCTTGGCAGTCCTCAAAACTTTGCCCTCTTAAACCATTGAGAGGTCTACAAAAGTCTGCATTCCCATGGACTGGACATGTCTCAAAGTGCAGAACAGCAAGAGATACTCTTGTTCATATTTTTAAAAACATATAAATATCAATTATAAAACAAAATATAATTATTAAGGTGAAAAGTTCATTAGAATGTTAAAATTTCCACAAAGTCAATGAATTCATTGACGTTAAGATCAGACAGGTGTGGTTATTAAATCTGTGAGAAAGAAAAAGGGAAAAGGAAGAAAAATTAACTGGCTCCAAAACCGAAATGAATAAGTTTTCTACATGTGCATAATGGGAGTTACAGATGTAGAAGAGAGAAAAGGAGCCATCAGGGTGATTCAGGAAATATACGTTATATGTTTTTCAAATGTTTTGAGAAATATTCATCTTCCTATGATGGTCAGAAGATCAACATTGGCTCCATTGTCTTCCATTTTGATTTGTATTGGATGCTCTGGTTATGCTGATTGAAATTAAAGAGTGAAATGAAATTTGAAGTGTATCCATATTAAAGAGAAGGCCCAGCCCCTCTACAAATGAATTAATGCTGAAAGTGGAAATGAAGAATTCACACCTACACACATACACACAACACACACACACACACACACACACACACACGGGGACACATGCACATATAAACAAATTAATATATAAATCCTCTCAGATGGCATGTTGCACTTATGCCATGCAAAAGAATAAAATGTTGATGGATTAAACCCTCTACTCTCCTAATACCCCCTCTTCTTCTCTCTTTCTCACACACACACACACACACACACACACACACACACATTCAGTGTGCCATTTGTACTCTGAAAGTAACAAACACTGTTGAATGAACTTGAATATTTGACTAGATGGGATAGTATTCCATTCTATGAATTGGAGGAGAAGATGAGCACCTGTAGGTCCAGCACACTTGTTCTGTGCACATGAATACAAACTAATGTGACATGGGAATTCAACTGAAAAATACAAAAATATTAAGGAAATTTAAATTTCTCAAAATGTAAAACTGACTATAAAGTTCCCAGTAATAAAGTAGTACATCTTTGTAAGAGGATTAATTTAAATGTTTGTATTATAAAAATTAAAGCAAAGAAATGAAACAAAGAAATTAATTCATGGATATTTAGGTTTCAACAAATGTACAAGATAATTTTTTAAACAAATTATATTGGAAAAAGTTTATATTTTCATAGAACATAAACAATACAGAATTTACCACACTCAGAAATACAAATGCAAAAGAAAACTGAACATATGTTAAAACTGTAGAACATGTATAAGTAAGAAGACTAAATGTATAAGTAAGAGTACTAAATCTTTCCGGTATTAAATTAATCAGTAGTTTTCTTTTGTCAGATTTTAAAACCATAAATACATTAAGCAACAAAAAGATGAATATTAGATATAATAAAATTACTTTCTTGCTTCAAGTTATATGAAACCAAGGAGAGATAACAGTGATGAAAAATAGTAAGAAATCATAGGAATGACAAAAAATATATGTGCATGACTATAATAATGTGTATAATATGCATTTTGTATAATAGATATGAACATATATTTATTTTAGATAAATAATAGCACTTCAAATGGGCAAATAATTGGAATGATCTTTCCCTTGAGAAGTCTACAAATTGGTAAAACTCCCATAATGGTGCTCAGCTTCATTAATCTTCAAAGAAATGCAAATCAAATCCACAATGAACTACATCACTTTGCAGCAACTAGGATTGCTCTAATCCAAAAGACTAAGAGGAAGCTACTATCCAGAACATATAAGGTACTTCAAAAATTTATTAGAATAGAACTAATTCTAAATAGCCACAAACTGTCTACCTACACTATCCCTGCAATTGCTTTCAAAGTTGGCTTTCTTATTTTGTTATTCTAAGGCTGTTTTCTATCAACTATGAACTCTTTAATAGTTAGTTAAAATTTTGTTCAGAATAACATTGATGTTATAGCTTAATTAAAATATAACCGACATTTAAATTTGGAGTTAGTTCTCTGTGAACAGAGAATGAATCATTGGTTTTTTAATGTATATATTTCACATCATGTAATGTGACACTTCTTTTTACTTTATTTCTTAGATAAATTTTTAAGTACAAATTGTAATTGTCATGGATTTTTCCTATTATATTTCGAATCAGGCTTTCATAAGCAAGAATAATACTATCAGATTTGTAAGTTGATATTTTCTTAAAATAAGGGGGAACAAAAATATAAACATATGATACTAAAGATTTAGAACTACAAACAATTCCGTGAACACAAGTGAGTACTATAATCTCACCTCAGGATCAATGACTATTTAAAAAAAAAATATCTCTAGATAATGCTTATAGGAAAAGACTTGGGGAAAGGGATATGTAAATTTATAAAGCCATCATCGCAGTCACTATAGGGTTTCCTGAAAAATTCAAAGAACAAAACCAGGATTCCACATTCTAATAACTGTGTGTCAACTAACCTGAACTCCATATATTGATTGATTATCTGTGCTCCCTGTTCACTGCAGTAACCGGGCAAAACCTGAAGTACTGCCATTTGTGAAAATATGAATTACAACTGCATAATTGCATTTGCAGTAAAACAACCCAGACACAGGAAGACAAGTGCCACACAATCTTACTCAAATATAAAATCAAAAAACCTGAATTTTGTGGAAGCTGAGACTAACACGGTGGACATCAAAGGTAGCTGGAGAGTGCCATGGAGAGGACAATGGAAAACTGTTGTGGATAGCCTCAGCCTTGTATTTTGATCCTAGTTCCCAGTGGATAGTCTCAGCCTTGCATTTTGATCCTAGTTCCATCCTCCTGGGAGGGGCTGCAGAGGAGGATTAAATCAATGTTGTGGATATCCCCAGCCTTGTATTTTGATCCCAGTTCCACCCTCCTGAGAGGATTGAATCAATGTTGTAGATAGCTCCAGCCTTGTATTTTGATCCTAGTTCCACCCTTCTGGGACGGGCTGCAGAGGATGATTGAATCTGTACATAGGTGACATCTTGTAAACCTTCTGTCCAATTAAAACCTGTAAAATAAAGGCTAGAGCCAGAGATTGGGCAGTAGAAGGGGAGGTGGAGAAAAAGGCTTAGGGGAGGAGAGAGTGAGAGGAATTCCATATAAAAGGTAGAGCAGAAACAGAGGCAGAAGAGAAGGGAGTCCATGGGAGAAGCAGGAGGAAGCAGAGGTAGAAGGAAGCTGGTGGGAGAAGGAAGTCAACCGGAGAAGTAGAGTAGCAGAAGCAGAGCAGAAGCAGAGAGAAGAGGAGAAGTAGGAGCAGGAGGTAGAAGCAGAAGGAAGCCCGTGGTAGAAGGAAGCCTAAGACGGAGGAGCTGGAGCTGGAGGTGGAAGGACAACCATAAGGCCTGGATGAACCGCAAGTTATAAGGGATCTCATAGCTAGGGATTAGAGTAGTGTAGTGGTAAATCTGCCCAATCCAGGCATGCTGTTTATACCATAATTATTGAGTTGTGTCTTCCTTTACTGGTCTCATTCAGGTAGGAGATTTTACAGCAGCAAATTTGGAGGTTAAATAATAATTACTACTACAGAAAACTAATGATGAGTACTGGTTTATAGCTAAATAGGAGCAATTACTCACTAAATTGCAAGGACTTAGTAAACCAAATTTTATGAGTAACAAGAAGCTCTGAATACACAGAACTGATTAATGATAATAATGTATTATACTTTTTGAAAAGATACAAAAAACCCAACAATGTTAGGGTCGCCATAAAAAAATTTGGACAACTACACAGAGCTAGTGATCTTAGAAGAGAAGATACAACTACCAGTTTACTAAACTGGGATAATAATGATCTACATTCCAAGTATTTATTATTATACCCAGAGATAAGTCTAGTTCTCACACTTCTTCAAGGGAACGTCTTTTTTGCAATATAGGAAGCGCATTATAGCATTATAGAAAACTACCAGCAATACAAATGCATAGTCTTAGAGGCAAGTTCTAATGGATAGATTTACAATACAATGCCTTGAACATTGTATTCAGGGAACATTGTGGAAGAAGAAGAGTGAAGATTTAAAATACTGAATTGATAAGGTAGTTTGCTGTGAGATTATGTCTCTAATAAACTCACGAGCTCTATTTTCAAAGATTTAAATACAGGGTTGCATATGCATGAGCTAAATAAGCTGAACAACAATACACATGCTGTGGTGGAAAATAAAAGTACAAGGGGACTGAACCCTACACAAAGAACCATAGGCAACTAATCAATACAAAAAGCAAGAGAAACAGTCATTGCATGGAAAGAGCATTCCAATCTTGTTATCCAGTATTGAATGGTCATTCCTGAAATCATGTAAGCAGGCAACCCTATACAGACTGAATTTAGAAATAAATATGTACATAAGTAGGTACAGACACACACACACACACACACACACACACACACACACACACACGCATGCCAACCATTAATTAAACAAGAGTCCATGAATTTGAAAAGGGCAAATGGAGAAGCATATGGAAGTGTTTGGAGGGAAGAAATGGAAGGGGAAATGGTTTAATTATACTATGATCTCAAAAACAAACAAAAAAATATACAAAAGATAAACATACAACTTGACGAGATAAAAGATCTCTAACCTGATTTAAATGTTATAAAGCACACATGTGTTTTAAAATGTTTTATAATGCTCTGCTAATGTATATCATGTATAAATATCAGTTAAAATCAATTTATGGAAAAGGGTAAAATATAACATGGCAGATAATATGAAGTCCTAGGGAATATGTGTTCTAGACTAGCAGATTTATTTTGATTTTTTTTTCACAACAGGATCTTGACAAAGAGGATTAGGCTATCAGATGATTAGTAAATAGAAAACTTTTTGATTGAGAGGACTTGTATGTAGTATGTCATATGTAAATAAGGCTTATTAAGAAGAACAGAAGTTTATATACCATTTCCAGGGGAGAAATGATACAGAATCAATGGAAAATGTCATATAAGAAATGACGTCATTAGGAGGCTAATTGAGCAATATTGAAAAAGGGGAACACAGGAGATCTCACTGGTCTCAGAGTCCAAACACATATTGGCTTTGGTGTTCATAGCTCCATTCTCTTCGCTGGGAAAAGTTAAGTTGCCAAGAATCAAAACTGTAACTCCTTCACAGTTCTGGTCCTAACCCAAGAGCAATCTTGCGAAGTCTGCTTCTGGGCAAGGACACAGAACTAGATCCTTTTGTTCTTTTCATCAGAACCTCTGAAAAATCTTTGAGCAGGTTTGGTTCTGAACAAGATACAACCTTAACTCAAATATACATACAATTATCCTATAAATATAAAAATAATTTAACTTTCTTGGGAAATAGCCTACTTTAAACAGCTACATGTAGAGTTGCTATATGAATGAGGAATTCTCCTAGATATGCACAACCTGAGGACTGCAATCACATATGCATGCAAATATTTTAATGAATATTCACAGTGGCAATATAAATTATGGCTCCCAAAAGGAAAATACACAAATATTCACCAACTGATGAATGCGTGAACCTTGGAATGGATACTCACACAAAGTGGAAAAGTAGAGAAACTGAAGATTTTTGCCACAATGTAAAGAGATGTTGAAATGGTTACTACAAGCAAATAAAGTCTTCAAATACAAGTATCCAAAGTCTCAAACACATCATGGGATTTCATTACTTGTCTAAGAGAGACAAACCATGAAAACAATGTGCATGAAGGGTAGCAATGAGCTGAACTCCATGGGTTACTAGACATGATAGCAGATCTGTAAGGTTTTGCTTTGGTTAGTTAATAAAAGTCTTCTAAGATTTTTGTGGTGATGATTGAACACCTCTGTAAATAAACTTTTAAACAGTACATCATACTTTTGATAGTAGTTAATTCATCATAAACAAAATAGTCTCACAAAAGATTTCATTTAGGCAAATAGACAATTTTCTGACTTATATTTCTCTATATATACTGAACAGGTGAATTCAGGAGACGCTTTATAGGATGAATTTATGTATTGTGAGTTAGAATATAAAATCTTTTAATGTTTAGTTCTCATGATGAAATAAAGAAGAAGAGTGTTATCTTTTTAAATGTAATATTCATTCATAAGTATAGAAACCATACTTCCGTGTACCTGCTTCAGAAAGCTGCAAAGCCAAACAGTTTTCAGTGAAACATGTACTTCACTTACACATATGTCATACCAGTGTCACAGAGTTCATGTAAATGATGGAGAAGCCAAAGTTGATGAAGTATAGAAAACCCTTCTCTAAGAAACACTATGCCAAAATCATAGGTGAGTGTTGATATGTGAAGGTGATATTAGCTGTCTTGATTATTATGTAACATTCCATTTTAATGTAATGTCAACTTTTGTAAGAGGTGACATCACATGTTGGCTTTCCTGGACCTGTAATTTAGCAGATGGAATTTGATTAGATCCATGCTCCTCATGGAGAAATTAATGCTTCCAGAAGTGTGTTTCTGGCCTAATTTTCTTCTCTGTTCACCCTTGAACCATTCATAGGCAGAGAAGTAGTTCCTTCACCAGATGGATGTAGGATGATTGAGGAGATACTTCAACCTCAATAAATGAAATTCGAACTGGTAGTTCGGGGCAACATTGAGTGTTCACATCTATTTTAGTTATGGTTACTGTTGCTGTGATAAAACATCATGATCAAAAGCAACTTGGGAAGGAACTGGCTTAATTATAACTTATGTATCAAAATCACAGTCAATGAAGTCAGGGCAGGGACTCACGGCAGGAACACGGATGCAGGAGCTAAACCATAGAGTTGTTCTGTTTACCATCTAACTTACTGTCGTAGTTTTTTCACCCTTGTCTCTTACAACAACCAGGACCACCAGTCCAAGAGTGTGACTACACACAATGATCTGAGCCCTCACATACTTCATGATCCCTGTCATAATTTTTAAGAGTTCCTTTAAAGGAATTTCTGTCTGACCTGTTTCTTTTTTGAAGGGTGTATTACAGGGAGTAGAGATTGCTGACACATTAGATCATGAAAATGTGTGAGCTCCCTTCACTTTATAGTTTATATAATTACTTATAAGTGAGAAATTAAATAGTCAATTTCTACTCCATCAGATATATTATGTGCAAAATGGATATATTTCAACATTTGTATGTCAGCATAAGAAATGCTATCTAAGAGATTATATTAGATAAACCAGAATACATTAATCTATTACAGCCTTTCATAGGTTTCAAAATACTATAATCACCTGAGAGGTTTTATTTTCTGTTTGATACTCAAGTTTCATACTTCTCTGTTGACAGGGTACCAAAATTAATTCATTTTCATGTATGTGTGATGTATGTATAAATGCATATATACATAAATGTTTTATAACAGACATTTGAAACTCACATTCATTTTGCTTAGTGGAGAAACCATTTTATCACCCCTTAACAGTGCTTCCTGCTTCCATGTATTTTGTTTCTTTTATTCAAGGGTAATTTTGCAAATCACAATGCTAAACTTTTTTTCCAAGAAAAACAACTATACTCTCTCCCTCTTTCTTGGTGTGTGCCTTTAGGAAAGAGTTCACTTAGAGGGGTTGATAGTAAATTACACATTCTGAGGTGTTCCTAATTGAATTTGGTTTGTCTTTAAGACAGTGTTCATGTAAGTCTTGCTTGTCATGAATCCATTACATAGTTCAGGTTGCACTCTTCATCTTCTTGCTTCTACCTGTTGAGTGTTGGGATTATACATGTTTGCCATTCTTCCTAGTAAATGTTGTGACTTTTATTGTTGTTGTTTTGTTTTTGTGTTTTTTCTTTATCACATAATTCGAATATCTTCTAACAGGAATCCTTCCTTTCCTTCTCCCTTCTAGTATCTCCATCATTCTCTGTCTCTTGGTCATATTTCATCGCCCAATCTCTCCTTCCAGGCAACACTGCCTAAGTAAAACCTACGAATATTTACTCTCAAAGTGATATAATTGGGCATGAAAACACATATATTTTAACGTGCTAATTTTATACTTCTTAACCTGTAGCTACTGCTCTGTAAAGCATATAATTTTCTCATGTTTTAAGAACCTATGCCAAATAACAACAATAAAATGGGATGATTGTCAGGGAAAGACTTGACATCATTGAACAAACCCAGGACATTTTATTCCTATTGATGGTAAATCAACTTCAGATGATCCATGTGTATAAACAGAAGTTTATAGGCGAAAAAAATATTCCATTCTGCAAGCTAATTAAGATTCACATCGAAGGAGGTTAGCGAAAATGATGTGGTTTCTTTAATTCCTTTATTTGAAGAGGCTGTAATCCAAGTGGCACTTCCAATTATGGGACTCAGTTTTAGAAGCATGCACTTGGATTACTTAGGCATGCACTATGTCATTGTACTTTCCTTTGTTTGCCTGTCATTAATACTATCAGTGGCACAGTAAATATTTGGGAACCAAGCACTTCAAATAAAACCTCGCAAAGATGAAGCAAAAGGGAGCTTTGAGGGGAAATGGCAAAGGACTCCAACAGAAACACATTGTTAAAAAGCTGCTACAGAGCAATTCCCCCCAGCTATTGGCCTTACACATGTTCTATGAAAGATGAGCAATATAATGCACAGAGTGTACATCTTAAAGGGACAAGAACTGTGGCTAAGCTCCACCTCCTTCTTAATGGCTGAACTCATTCATGATGTCTGATCCAACACAAATGCTTTTCAGACATTACCAGGAGTGAAGTGAATTTGGAGAAGGGCTGCAGCATTGAGGTTGTGTTGGTGATGAAGTTAGGTCATTCTGTCCTAAGTTGCAGGACTAGAAACTGACGATTGTTTCTTTCCCTGTGTGTACTTCTTGGCATCCTTCTTCCTGCCTCACCTTCCTCCCTCCCTAAATGCCTTCCTTCCTCTCATAAATACCTTCCTTCCCTGCCCCCATCTTTCCTGGCCTGACTAACTCCCTCCTCCTTTAATACCTGTTTCACTTACTTTGCATGTGTGCTCAAGGATATCAAAAGTCTCTAGTCAACTGTAGGCTACCATATTCTACAAGACAAAAATTACTGAGACCTTGTATCTTTGTTTGAATAGTTGGTTTGATTTTTGATGCCAGTTGTTAAAATCCTAACTTTCATGCTCCAGTGAACATTGTTTCTTAGGATTAAACCACTAGAATGATTTTTTTTCCCCTCAGAGATCTATTTTGAGAATAAGAAAGAGTAAAAACAACAACTAAATAATATGCTTTTCTATTTTTCTATAGTGACTGTAATCTTTGCATCTCAGCATTCAACTCACAGGTCAGTTTCTCTGCTGTGTGGAAGCTTCTAGTCAACACCCACAAAGCAATATATATATATATATATATATACACATAATAAGCCTATACATCCCCTGCTCTTAGAAACACATTCCTAAGTTTTTCTTCACAAAGTAATCTAAGTATGAGCATATAATTTCTATTTCATGGTAACAAGTTCCAATGAATTTTCCTTTCTTTGTGGCCTCAAGTGAAGCTATTGCATCCCATCTTGTCTTCTAATTGCAGTGAAGACCCTTGCCCACCTCAGCTTTCTAAGCAGGAGGAAGCCTAAAGCACAAGAATGGATGTCTGGCTTCCTCTCATGCTCCCTTTCATTGCTTACATGTATGAGAATTCCACATGTATCCTTCATCTCAGATACCATCTGATCCATAGAAGCATTAAGTTCTTAGCAGAAAAACTAATCTGGGTTGAAAACATACCCACAAGACAAAACAAAAAAATATTATAGCAACAAAAACACCCCTCTAAATTTCTTCTTTCCTGTTATTTTTCATATTTCTTTCATGAATACTCCTTCTCAAGTTTTTTCTTTCTTCCTTTCTTCATTCTTTTTTCATCTTTTTTCTTCCTTCCTCCTCCTCTTTTTCTTCCTCTTCCTCTTCTTTCTTCTTCTCTTTCTTCTTTTCTTTCTTTCTTTTCTCTTTCTTTCTTCTTCCTTTTCTTTCCTTCCTTCCTTCCTTCCTTCTCTTCCTTTCTTCCTTCCTTTCTTTCTTTCTTTCTTTCTTTCTTTCTTTCTTTCTTTCTTTCTTTCTTTCTTCTTTCCAGGGATCCTGCTTGTAATCACAACCTCATGCACCAAAAACCACTCAAGATTTCTTCCATATATAATTATATATATTAAGATTTTGCTTTTTGTTATTTGTAAAGAAGGCAAAATTGCCTTTGGATTTTTTTCTTGTCTTTCAGAAATATTTATGCTCTTGATGACAAATGTAAACTATAGAAACAATGGTATTTTGGGTAAGAATAACACAAACAATGACTACATTTATAGATATTTATGTACCAGTGTAATATTTTACACTGAATAATATAGAAATGCTTTATATATTACGGAGTCCAGCTATCACTACAGAATGAAAACCTATTTTAGCACCAGTATAGAATTTTATGACAAATATAGAATCGTGTGTGTGTGTGTGTGTGTGTGTGTGTGTGCCCTTGGTATGTGTTCATTATTATAGGTGTTTGTATGTATGTATGCATGTGTAAAATGCAGAGTGTGATATTGGGTATGGTTCTCTATGTTTCCCATTCTCTTTTCTGAGTCATTGTCTTACACTGTAACTAAACCTCACCAATTGCCTATGCTGTCTTGCCACTAAGTCCCAGAATCCTCTTGTTTTTCTGTCTGAGTGATAGAATTTCAGGCATGTGCTTTTATGCCAATTTTACATGGGTACTAGGGATAAAAATCCAGGCACTTCTGCTTTTGGAACACACATTGTATTCTCCAAGCCATCTTCTCAGTTAATGATACCAAAATTTACTTGTAAAAACTGTAACTTCTACTGCAAAGTTGATATAAACTCCATTGAGATGAATAAAATATTGGTAATTTAAAGATAATTTTAAACTTATAAACATATTCATATATATATGACAAATTATATAGCATCTAAACATCTTAATTTGAAATTTTATTGATTTTTTTCTATTGGCTAGTAGAAAATTAGCACAAAGCATGTGATCCACAAATCAAATCATATAATATTATGTCAATTACCTGTCTGCTTTTGTTTTATACATGCTTCATTTAGTCACATTTATTGCTTTTGTTATTCATTGGTAACAATGTCAATAAGACTAGCCATAGATGCCCCATGTAAATCCATTACTTAAGGCTCATCTTTCTATTCTGTAACAATTTTCTCCTTTACTACTCCACCTATATATGGTCCATTTTCTCTTATTAATTTTACCTATTGCCTTTATCTGCCTCTAAAGAATACATAACCCTCATAAGGATGCTCTGGTATTTATTATTCACATTATTGTTTTATCTTGAAGTGTTGTTACAGCCTCATGTTTTATGTGCTGTGGTGGTTTGAAGAAGAATGACTCCTATTGCTTCGGATATTTGAATGATTAATTATCGTGGAGTGGCACTACTTGAGAAGGATTAGAAAGTATATAGCCTTGGTGTCAAAAATATGTCACTTGTGGGTGGGCTTTGAGGTTTTAAAAGCCCAAGTTAATCTTGATGGCTCTCTTTCTCCTGCCTGCGGATTTGTATGTAGAACTCTCAGTTTTTTTCTTTAGTACCATGTATGCCTGCATGCTTTATACCATGGTGCTAAGGGAATAAACCTATGAAACTGTAAGCCAGCCCCATTATAATATATTTTTTATTCATAAGAGTTACCATGGGCACGGTGTTTCTTCACAACAATAGAACTCTAATTAAGACACATGCTTGGTGGATGGTTAGTGGTGCTCTTTAGGGGCTTTGGAGCCTTTAGGAATTGGGTCCTGAGCTGATAAAGTTGGTGATTGGGGGCAGGCCTTGGTTACTTCCTCCTGCCTCTCCTGCCTCTCCTGCCTCTCCTGCCTCTCCTGCCTCTCTGCCTCTCTGCCTCTCCTGCCTCTCCTGCCTCTCCTGCCTCTCCTGCCTCTCCTGCCTCTCCTGCCTCTCCTGCCTCTCCTGCCTCTCCTGCCTCTCCTGCCTCTCCTGCCCTCCTGCCTCTCCTGCCTCTCCTGCCTCTCCTGCCTCTCCTGCCTCTCCTGCCTCTCCTCCTGCCTCTCCTGCCCCTCCTGACTCCTGCCTCCTGCCTGTAACCTTGTCAATAAGCTAATGCTGTAACTTCTTCCCGCATCTGAGATGCATGCAGCCAGGCAGCTGGCATGCCTTCCTGGACATGGTAGACTGTAAACCTTGTGGCACATGAGCCCCCAAATACCTTCACTACCTTAAATTGTTTTGTCTCTATTAGCTAGTTTGTTATTTGTATTAGTTGAAAGCAAGTAACTTAAATACTTACCAACTCTTAGTCCATTGCAACAAATAGAGTAAGTGTCCAAAAAATATTAGTTACACCAGAATTGCCTACTGATTATGGAATGTAGAGATAGCATAGAATTTGGATACACAGATTTGTTAAAAGTTATTTCCTTCCTTATGGACTCTGTATGTTTTTACTATTGATTTTCTTCTTATGAAATCTTTTGATGTAATATAAGGACAGGGAGGATGCTTCAGGCAATGGTGAGGAACTCAAGAGCTGACAGGGGACCTGATTATATGATAAGCTGGTATTGAGTGGGGCTGGTTAAAATGGCTCCAAAACAACTGAGACATGCTTGATGGCTTGGGTGATTTCAGTCAAATGTGTGTCTAGTCTTTTCTCTTGTCCTTGTGTGCTTTGCTCTAATTTAAATCTCCCACGTTTCTATGCACCTAGTAAGATATCCTAGGGAAAATGCTAAAATTTCTAAGACAAGATAATACTATACCTATGAGGGTGTCTTTTAGGCAGTACTCTGTAAGAGTGATGGAAGAAAATGAAATCAGAAGGGGAAACTTTCTATGGAAAGAAGCTCTTACTAGGCAGCTTGGTTTGCAGATGATTGTGTATCACTCATGTTCAAATTTTACCTAATTATATTTCCCAATAAAGGAATCATTCTCCAAAGTAATTCATATATGGTGATGTTCCTTGTAAGTTTTCAATCATATACAAATTAAAGCAGGAAAGCATAAGCTAGAGAGAGAGAGAGAGAGAGAGAGGGAGAAGAGATGCATAATAGGGAAGATTTGACCTTATCCGTCAAGAATTGCAGTGATGGAAAACTGAACATGAAAGGCTGAGAAGAAAGAAGGATCAGGGTCATGTGTTGTCTTAGTCGGGGTCACTATGGCTGTGATGAAACACCATTGAGGTATTTCACAATGTATGAAATGCTTAGGAGAATGATTCCTTCAATTGAAGAAATAAAATTATGTAAAATTTGAATATTAGTAACGCACAATCATTTGCAAAGGAACTCAGGGAGAAAATGACGTTATTAAACTTATGTTTCCTGATCCAGATACCACCAGAGTGAGGCTGCTTACTGGGTTGCTCAGAATGCTTTTTCATAGAACCAGGACCAACCGTCCTTGGGTAGCTCCATCCTACCTTGGTTGGCCCTTCCTACCTAACATGTGCTAAAGACTTCTGTATAGCCTGATATTATGGAGACATTTTATTAATCGTGGTTCCTTCTTCTAACACGACTTTAGCTTGTGTCAAGTTGATTAAAGACTAGCCAGCACATGTGTGGTGAAATGTATGAAGATAACATGAGGGGTAAAATCCTCACGTTTTCCAGGTTTTATTTATTAATTTATTCTTTAATCCTTTTCACTTCTCTTAGTTTTAAAACTAATGGTTTGAGAAATTTGGAAGAGACATTGGAGAGTATCTAGAATTTAGAGAACTGTTATTTAGTTTTAGCCACTCAAAATTAACAGTTTTCAAACATGTTTACAATTTTTTTGATATATTTTGTTGGCTCCACTAATTTTTAATGACCCTAAATAGGAGCTCTAGTCTGTCTTTGTCTCTTTCATTTCTGACCAACTGTAAGGTAGAGATGAGTCTAACAGCATTATAAGGAAGAGTGAATTAGTCATCTTATGGGTATTTCTTGTTTTCCATTATAGCTTTTATTTATGTACCCAACTCCGATTCCTGACCATCTAACATTATTCACACATTTCCTAGTTAACTTAGTACCAAACAAATGTAACTCAGAAAGAAAGCTCTTTCAAAATCTTAGGAAATTATATAAAAAACATAAGGTGGCAAAGAGGAAGGCAGAACATTCTGACTGTAACTTTATTGAGCTAATGGTGAAAAGGCTGAGGCACAGCAGAATGCCTCTAAGCACATCCTCAGCTCATCATACCAAAACACATACCTCTGAGCAGAATTTTAAGATGCTACTGCAATGTGGAATAGATGGAGTTGTATAGGGTACTACCTGGAAATCACACATGAGAAATAGATCCTATACAAATGAGTCAAAAGTTTACATTATGCTATGCACAGATAATAGGCCACTAACATAAAAGTTCTAAGACTTTGCATAGCAGGAACAGATGAGCTGAGAAGCCTTTAACTCTGCTTCTAGTTTATATCCTCCTTTGCAAGTGTATCTTTCTTAATATTGTTTTCACTTTGCTTGCTACCATCTATTGTCTCTGTCAAACTGATCAGGATATATTAATCTGGGAAATCCCAGGTTCCCACTGGACTCCAACATTTACTGATAGCATTAGTACATTTCCCAAATCTACAGTCCTCATATTCATAGTGACCATGGATTTCCAGTGTGAGCCTTCCATTATCCTTTCTCACTCTGTACCAAGGAAAATATAATCCTAAGTTCTTTTATTGTCTTTCACTTTTTCTATGACATGTAACATTTCTGAATTATTTTCAAAATTAATTATATTATCATTACTTATTCATTCATTCTAATAAGAGATAGCCAAGTAGCCTCAGCAGGATATTCTACTTTAACATAAAAAGAACAAACCAAGGAGATACCAGGCTGCATTGGTTTCATACCCACTTCTGGTGGGAAATATTAGCTATCATTTAATATCTATCAATTAAATAATCGCCTTATTGATTTAGAGACTTATTAAGTATAGATATCAGAATAAACTATTTAATGATATAACTTTACTGAGGATTAATAATGATTGATTAAAAACACAAAATTGATAGCATCTATAATCATTGAAGAGGTACACTTCTGAGCACAGCTGTGAGGGATTTGCTACATGGGGTGAATGAAATGAAGTGTGACTGGAATGAGTGAGTGGGTGCAGGGCACCCTCATAGAGGCAAAGGGGAGGGGGAAGAGGGTGGATGGAATGGAATGGGGGATTTGTGGAGAGTAACTGGGAAGGGGGTATCATTTGAAATATAGTTGAATAAAATGATTAATAAAAAAAGTCTAGAAGACTCACATTACATATAAGTGGACCATCAATGTTCTGGTAAAAGAATGCAATCAGAGCACGGCACTCACCATGGTCTACTTCCTAATGATGGATATGCCATCTCATCTTCTGCTGTCATGAATTCCCAGGCATGCTGAACATGCAGTACCCTCAAAATATGAGGTGAAATTAGCTGTGTGAAGTTACTTTTGTCAGAAACTGTGTTTCATCAGTATGACAAATAATTAACATGACATTTCTAATGAAATTATCTGTTAGTCATTGTCTGGCATTGAAACAAGTTAGACATTACATACTAGGATATCTATCAATTTTAGGACCTTTTGATGTGGAAGAAATTAATCAAGGAATTATCTGATTGAAATCATGTTTTTATTTATTAATGTCTAATCAAAGAGGGAAATGCAAACTGTTATCCATAAAGGAATGAAAATGACACTAAGTTCTAATATCACTTTGGTGGTGATTCAGGATGAAGACATCTAAATGTCTCTCTCCCATTTCCCTGCAGTAAAATAATGCTAAATACAAATCACAGTGTGAAGTTACCACACAACTGGAAAGCAAGCTGTGTTTTCTTAGAGAGAAACTTGGCATACAGACGAAGGGAATGCACAGAAGAGCAACACTTGGGGAGCCAAGAACAGATGTGAAAAATGAGATGGAGCCTTTTGGGTCTCTGAGGCTTGAGGCACAGTCCCATCTGTCAGGCTCCTCTCTTGGCTCTCCCCAAGGAATCTGCCTCCAGATCTGCAGCCTGTCCTGGCAGTTCAGCCTGCTCAACTCTGCCACATTCATCATTGTAAACTGCCCACAGCAGGCTGCTGCTGGCATGCTGAGGTCTGCTACCACCATGACCATCCTATGCCCTGGCTATGACCTCCCTGGCCTGCATAGACTTTGTGCTAGTAAACAGAAAACTTGGCAGCCAGGATGAGAGTCCAGCCACCCTAAATGAATTCCTTCTCCATTTCCTATTGAACTTGCAACACAGGACTTGAGCTACTGAGCTGAGCTTAGGACACAGAGAATTTTTCTTTTATGTCATAAGACATAGATTTTTGCCTTTTGTTGGCTTAGTAAACTTAACATTGATTGTTACGAGGAAAAACATTCATTCATACATCTGAATTGAATTGCACGTATTTTACCTCTTAAATCTAATGATCTGTCTCATCCATTATTTAACTAGAAGGAAAATGGCCATACCTTTCCTCACTATATTAAATGCATATCTGTGATGGGCTGTCTCTTGCAGAAATGAACCTCCCATAGCAGGAACCACTAAAAGATAAAGTCTGTGGCTAAGGGGATAGTTTAGTTGATGAAGTACTTGCTTCATAAACATGAGAAATTGAGTTAAAATCTTCAGAAAAGAATCCAGTGCCATGGCATACATCTATAACCCCAGATAATATGAAGGAGGGAGAAAGGTTGATGCTCTGAGCTCACTGGTCAGCTAACCTAGCTGAATCAATTTGCCTTAACTTAGTGAGGGACAGTGACTGAGGAAGACATTCAACATTGACCTGTGGCCTCCACATGCATTCATACACATGTGAACACAAACCTGCAAACACACACACACTCACACACACAACACACACACACACACTCATACTCACTACTAATACATACAGAAGCACACACCATAAAAGCAAGGAGAATGGACTAGACAGGCTGATAGATCTGAGGCATGCCCAGTTCTGTTCATAACTGTAAGTGCACAGCCAGGGAAAGGGTCATTTGATCTCTCTTTTCATTCTCAGTATCTTTAGCAGAATTCCCCACATTTACATTTGTGACCATTGTGGTACGTAGAGTAAGCTCTGTTTAACTATTTGAACACTGCCAAACCTCAGTTCATTGAAAAAAATAAAACAAAAAAAGACAGTAATTAGCAGTTATTTCCCAGTTTTCCCTATCTTTGAAGATGATCACAAAAGCCTACAAAGCAGCAATAGGATAAATACTACAGTTTGTAAGGTCACCTGTCAAAAATCAGAGTGCCCTCTCTCCCTACCACTCAGATATATTCACGTACCTGAAGTCTACTCACCACATGATTTCTTTATTGCCACTGTATTTTTAAACATATGATTTATTTTAAATTTATCCTATGTCTCCTGGATAAAAAAAAATAAAGAGAATTTTTAAAATGGTTGTAAGAACTATTCCTTAAATATTAGAATATAGGAAAGCTGGATGCTTTGTGGAGTGCAATCAGCTCAAGAGCAAGGAATCATTATCCCAAGGTGAAGGAATAAGTGACCCAGTGAATTCCTCACCACCGCCTAAGCAATAATGAAACAGATAATTAACCAGGAATCTGCCTTCTTAATGAAACAAACCCTGTGCTTTTAAAACAAATATTTTTATTATGCTTTTCATATTCTTCTTATTGGTGCATGCATACATTTTTAATAGCATAACACTTTGTTTTCTGCACACTCTTATTTATGTTTTTATCAAAATAATTTGATGCTTTGCTGAAAAGTCAATGGAGATGCCTGTTTGTGCCAGGATAAAGTACATGTTTCTCTTATCCTGAAAATTTGGTAAATATAAACTGAAAAATTCCACCTATAATTAATGCAGATCTAAACATGTGTAGCTTCTGTAAATATCAAGAAATTTTTAAATATGGAATTTTAAGCTTTATAGTTTTATGTAAATATTCTCAGAACAGATTACAGGCAAGAGATCTATGCATTTAGATTTTCAGGGTGTACTCACCCTCCATGCTGTTACACAAAAACTTCATTTGTATCTTTTTTTTCTAACAAGATTGTCAATCTGTGTGCCAGCCAACATTTTATTTATTTATTTATTTATTTATTATTTAATTTTGGAGAGAAAGATGCTTTGAAGTGTACCCCAAGAAGCCTAAGTTAGGTGGGAGGTCTGCTGAGTGTCTTCCCTTGGAGCCAATCCAGCTGGCAAGGATCATTTTATAAAACACATGCACCTGCTAAAGATGTACTTGTTTTCAGAGTTTTCTATGTGGAATTAAAAAAAAATGGTGAAGAGACAGAAACGGATGTTTACACCCTATTCATAACCTTTCCTAAGCTATAAATCACAAGGAAACCAAAGCAGGAGATTTGAAATTGAGACCAGTGTTGAAACCACATCTTCACTATTCCTCTGTAAATAATACCTATGACTATTTACTTCACTGTAAGATGGACGATGTGCACCAACACAGATAATGTGTGTTACTCTTCTCGCTGTGTTCAAATCTATTTTATATAGTCTAATAGTAAAAAATGATATTGCATAAAAGAAATTATATACTTTTGTTAGTTTAGATGTTTCATGAACACTAAATATTTTTATAAGATGATTTTATTTTTGAATCGTATACATATAATACACTGCCACATAGATTTCCTTCAATAAGTACATTCTCTTATATACGGATTTCAGAATATTACAAGTATTTTAAGTTAAAACTGATGGCATTGTTTCTTGGTGTTGAATCAGAGATTGTGACCAACATATTGTGAAGCTTTCAAAATCTAACTCTAAATACTATCCAGTACCCAGGACTTGGTATCTAATACTCAATACCCCAAGTCCAATACTCAATACCTAATATCCAATACTAAAAACTCAATACTCAACCCTCAGTCATATCATGTTTATGCTTAATTTAAACATGGTCCTATATGTACATTAAATCATCTCTACATCATTGGTAATATAAAACATATTGTAAAAAACTTTGCAAATTACTCTGTATTTTTAAGGAAATGAGGATAAGAAAGAAAGAATACACATGTTCTATACAGATGCAATATGCTTTAAGTTGAAAGATAGGTTCACAGATGCAGAACTCAAACATAGAGAGGCCAACTCAATGACCATCATCGTCATGTATACATAAATGTCTATGTTTAAATATTTTCTATACATTTGTATAACTTAACATTTTCTTCTCAAGGACTTTAGAGAACATCTCTTTGCTCATTTTAAACATTGCATTTATACACATATAAATAAATATATTTAAACATTGCATATATACTCATATAAATAAATATATATATTCCACATAGAGTACTGCACAGATAAAATTAAAAGACTAAAAGGAGAGGATCATCTAGAGGCAGCATTTACTTCTCTATGCTTCCTCTCCAATATCTTCTGCCACTAGTTCAAACTGCTATGATTTTCTGCTCAAGCATATGATACCAAGAGAATATGAATTGAAACTTCAGAAACTGTGAGCTAAAAACCTTTACATTGTATTCCTCAAGTGTTTGATTATGAAAATATAAATAACACATACAGGAAGGTGTATAATTTAGTTTACAACCTTTTATTAAGGATTCAGTGTTGTAGTTTAAGGCATTTAAAGTTGTATAGAAAGTATTAATTTTCGGCTTATAGTCCATGTTTGCACAATCTTAGATTCAAGTTTGTCAACATTTGATTTCTTCTCTGTCATTATCAATACTGAAGTTTCAGGATCATATTTCATTATCTATTCAAGTTAGAAGGAATAGTAAAACTTATGAAACCAATAGTTACATTAGAATTGGAAGTGGGAGCTAACACTCCGCCAACAGTAACATAGACTATGAATAAGGTATCATCATTTGATTGAGCAGGTCTCCCTGAAACATTAAATTCACCCAGAAGGACTGGGACAGAATAAAAATTTACCATAATATACATACATAGAAATCATTCACGTCCACCCACTATTACACAGAGCTCCAGCAGCAAGATGAAACTATAACTCTTTCATAACGAAGGTTGTATGGAACTGTTTCCTTATAATCTATTACCCCTCTCTTGTTACATATTTTCCTTTTTTTTACTCTAAAATTTATATAGATATAACTTCAATCTTAATAATACTAACTACTAAAAGGATTAACAAATAGAAATTTTCTTTTGTTATAAAATATTTAAACTCTGTTTAAACTTATTTGTTTTTACCACTGATAAACTTGATGTTTCTGGATTAATTTTATTATATGCTCAAGCAGTGAGAACTACAAAGATAGAGGAATATATATCCATTACTTGTATGTTCTTTAGCACTAAAACAAAATTATCATAGATTATTTTACTAATAAAACAAATTTGAATGAAATTGTTCTGTTTCTGTGTCTAGCTAAACATTTCTGTGTCTAAATAAACATTTTCTTACAATAAACAATTACTGTTGAAGAGTGATTCAGAGGAATAAACATTTTTATGTAAAACTGCCTCACCTTCCTGGAGTGTTTCAGGGATTTTTTTTATTGACCAGGTGAACAACTAATAGATAACTCATTATTATAGGCTGTCTGTTGCCACGGTAATAGTGCAGTGACATCTTTCACAAAGATGTTTTCTGTTCTAAAAGCAATAATGAGTAATATCCTGCATCCTCCATTCAATACCAAAGGTGAGAAGCTTACGTCGCTCTCCTAATAGATAGTGGTAGTACAGAATCCTGAGATCACACCAAGGCATCCTCCCTGTTATAGCCACCTGCTTATTCTTCAAAAGTAATCTCCTGTCATTTCTATAAATTATTAGTTATTGTATTCCCTTTTAAGACATATTAACAGAGTGAATAACCTCCATTGATTTTAATTGAAAAGCAAAATTATGAACTTACTTTTAATAACAATAAATTTTCTGGGTAGATTACCTTTTAAATCCATGCATCATATACCCACATAAAGAGCAAAAAAGAGGTACCTATAGACTTAAAGCACCTTAATGAAACCACCTCAAACATTACAAAACCACCAAATTTTCCTCTTTAAATTTACATATATGACCCACTGACCTACATGAATGTATAGTGTTCATGCTTTAGTGGTTCTGTTTGTGATGAGTGCATGCTTTTGACCACACCTGCAGATTTACAAGAGTCCTTATAAGGATGGAAGGGGGTAAGCATCTATATTTATACCACTGAGGAGAAACTCTGCCTTAGGTTGAATAGTAGATATTAGATGTGATGCCTAGACTGTTCAGTGGTATAGAGAAACGTAAAAATGTTTAGCCCAATTAACCTATCTTTCTGCGTGTTGGACTAATACCTAGATCTCATGACAAATCCTGTTACTAAAGGGAGAAAGAATCAAAGAAGCTCAGCTCAGAGGATATTTGTATCTTGTAGGCAAAACTGTCAAGCCAGTAAGAACTTAATTAGAGCTGAAGGCTATTGATCACCATCCTCTGCTGGCTGTTAGTCTGTAGTCTCAATATTCCTCTGCTTAATTCATCTTTATATATCTCTTACCTTGTTTCTCCTCCTTTGTTTTTCTCTCTTCTCTTAGATATCTCCCTAGTTCTATACTCAGGTTGGGAAGTCTGCATGAGAGTTTGCTAATGATATAATGACGAAGAAATTTCTAGAATTTAGGAAAAATAATTCTAAATTCTGTAAGGAACTCCCTTAAATTTGTTCACACAACCATTGGTTTTCTGACTCATCATGTTTGTAAAAGACCTTATTCATTCACTCATTGGGGTAGTACAGTATGTAGGAGAGAGCTGTTGCATTTGTGAGGAAGACAAGCATCTGCTTGGCACTCAGGATCCACCATGTTCAACTTTGAACTCTTTGTCTCATTTAATTACAGTATTGATCACTCATCTAAGTATTATTATCTGTATTCCAAAAGTAAAAATTAAAGATGAAATCTATGAGCACTCATGAATTGTCTAAATTATTCATTAATTTTAAATTATTTCAGCCTAAAACAAAACTTTAATAAGCTATGCAGAAAGAATGAGTATGTTTATGTGACTTTTGAGGAAAACCACTGTAATCTTTAAATACCCAGCCCCTATATTCAAATTTAAAATACAGTAAGATATATATTAAATTACTCATATAGTTCAGTGAAAAATCATTTTATAATTACATTTAAAATCAAGTGTATTATTCTTAAAATTATAAAGATAACTCCTACACAACTCCATTTATTTTAAAAAACAAACATAAGAATATACTACTTCCATGTGATTTATTAAATTACATGTTTTTTGATAGAAGTCTTAATAATCTTTTAGCAAGCTTACTATTTTCTTTCACAAAAATGTAAGTGGGACTAATTCATTGTTACAAAATAGAAATAATAAGTATCCAAATAAAATGTACACAAAATAATTTAAATCTTCAACCATGTTATATTTTAAATGGTTTAATTTTTGCTTAAATTCAATGTTATGTAATGTTCTTCAAATTGAGGTCCTGGGCCATAAATACATTTACATAAATTTTATATGACCATATAATCCTCCATCTTAAACTAAAACTTGGATTTTCCTAGTTATGAATTGAATATAAATGATTGTAGCAAATGTAATCCTAAACTAGAAATAACTATTTGATTAGGATCATAGTCGAGACTTCATATAGGTCCAGTGACAAAATATCTCTTGTGGTGGCATTAGTTCATTTTTCCATGGATTTAGTTTATTGTCATCACACGACTCTGGATGTGTGAATGAATGGGTTTTCAGAAATTCTTCATGAAGGAGGGTGAAGGACTACCTTCAGTGTGAGTGCTACTCCACAGGGTAAGACACTTGACTATGTAAAAAGCTGAAAGCAAGCTGTGTTTGGGTCTGCATTCATTTCATTTCTCATGTGAAATTGATGCATTCAGATGCCTCATATGCAACACAGCTTTCTCAGGATGATGGGCTGTATCCTCAAAGTGTGAGCCCAAACAACGCTTTTGTTCCCTCTTAAGTTGTAGTTGCTGGGCATTTCGTCTCCATAATGGCCAAAGTAAATGGTGTAACCTCATGCTTCAACCATTTCAGAGTAACGAATAGTTCATGCATGACAAGAGTACAGCAAGTTTATGTTGGCAATATTGCTATATAATGAAAAGTCTGTGAGGATTCTGATAATCTTATTTCTCATATTTGCTTAGGCCATATAATGCTTTTGCCATTGGTTCCCATTGCTTGCAGGTCTAACCCCTGATCACTTTAGCAAATAACAATAATGATAACTAATATTGAAACTGATGAGTTTATTTGGAGGTGGTGCTTCATAGGAAATACTCAAATATTTTTTAAACTAAGAAGTGTCATCTCAAAATGTATTAAATCTTTGTAGATCGTCTTTTCTAGAGTTTAAAATACCCAATCTGAATCTGTTTTGCTTAAATAGATTACTTTCATTCTAGGTAGACATTTTACATACATTAGCAGTCATTTTCAAGGAAAGAACAAATATTTCTCCATCCACAAACACACTCAGTTCCTAACAAATACCTTCTCCTTCCCAAAATGAAAAAGAATAATGATAATAATTATAGTTATACAAAAAGTGAAAAATTGAATGCAATCTAATTTCTATTGAGAACATAAATACTAGGAATTGGGTAGGATTCTTTTATTTTCCATAGCAGCTATGAAGTATCTTCAAAAGTGGTAAGCCTGGACAAAAAGTATGTAATTTTTCTTTTGTTGAAATTTTGGATATGAAACAGAATTGCTGACGAGTCTAAACTGCTGCAAGGTTCCTTTTTGTGTATTGTAATGAGTTGGCAACAGACACTAAAATCTGAGTCTAAATTAATTCTTGTGACTAAAGATGAAAACTGCATTTTATGAAGCAAAGGAGGAGTAAAATAACAATGGAATTAAATTTTCTTCTATTGGAAATTGGCCACCATGTCCAGGTATGCATCCTTAGAGGGCTACTAATAGGAGTATCTTTCAGACAGTTCCCCCTGGTTTTACTCAATCACCATGTACACAAAAAACTGCACTGCTCTCAATTCTGACTATGTGACATTTTATTTGAGTTTCATTTTGACTGAGCTTATCCTTAAGGTATTTTGAGTTTCTAAAACTTAAAACAGAAATTTGACTGAAATGCATATTCTTTCACTTGCCTAAGAGTTCTTTCACTTTTAAGTTAGCTGCCAGTTTTCGCTAACATTGTTAGCTCTAATACCCTGGCCAAAAACCATTGGAGCTATTTTTGGGTATTGGAAAGAGTTAAAGAATGATCAAGTGCTGTCAGCTGAACATTCTTCATCTATCTCAGGTGCATTCATTTTTCTCCATCCCTCCTGTCACCACTGTGGTATGGGTCCTTGTCATTTCCTATTTAGATGATTGCAACTGCTTACCAGTGATCTCCCATCTATCAGTATCAGTCTTCCAATCTAGAGTTCATCCTACTCACTGCCAAAGGAATCCTGCTCAAACTTCTATTTAATCAATACACATTTCTTTCCAAAACCTCACTATAATTTAGCACTACCATATAGAGATACAATCTTGTCATGAAGGCTGTATAACCTAGGTTTGTCATTTAGCAATTCCAAATTAAGATACCACCATTTATTGAAATGTCTCATCTTATCCTAAGATGTCCCTGCAATAAAATTTTATGCTGGATTTTCTTATTCTATGCTTAAGCTGTGTTTTTGCATTGCCACTTCAATTAACATTCCTCTTTTTTTAAATTATAATCCAGAAAGCTTTCTTTAAAAAATTCTGTAACTAGTGGTCTAGTCCACTAGAAATACCTGTCACCAGTTAACTAAAAGCAGCAATAAAATACATATAATAAAATATTCATATGTTCAACTAAGTTTGGTCTATGATATCATGGAATACTTTAAATACCTGTAATTATAGAATTTATCTATAAGAAATAATCATATATATATATATAATATATTTTATTAATAGGTGTATGATATGTATGCATGTATGATGTTTGTGCATATGTATTCTTATTTTAGATACAAGAGAACAAAAAACATCAGGCTTAGAAACACAGTCATATATTCCCAGTACCATAATGTTTGCAGTTAAGAACCTAAGACATTGGTGATGGCAGTGTCCTGCATTCGTAGTGACAGCTAAATCCTGGACCCACCATTCTCTGATACAAATATTGATAAAAAGTAGCACTGGTTAAGCAATACATGTATATCTGACAAATGTACCAGCATCATCATTATCAAAATCCAAGTGCAAATGTATCTTCTGTTTTTTAGTTTGATCTTCAGATTGGTTGGAGATGATGTCATCTTTCTTGTGTCAACACTGTGAAGATAAAGCTATACAAAGAAATACAGCATCGTCTACCTTACTTGCAAAAGTTAATGGGGAATTATCAAAAGTAAGTGATCATAACAAAAATAAATTGTAACTGAGGAATCTGGAGAGATTGGAGGCATTGGAAGTAGAAGAGTGTTCACTGGCTTTGTTTGTTTGTTTCTGTTTTTTTCACAATATCCAAGCTCAGATTCTAGCATGAATATCAGGAGTCCTATAACCCCAAACCCCGGGGAATTAATACACTATTGTTAAAACCACAGTCACCTTCACATATGTGGCATCCACCACCTCTGTCTCTGTATATCTCTGTATGCCTTTCTGTTACTCTGTCTGAATCTCCTCCACCGCATGCACAGACTCTGCATATGCAGATAGACATAAACATACAGAAGTAAAACAAAAATAATAAAGTAAATTTTAAAGAAAAGAAATGCTGCCATTTGCATTATGGGTTCAATTCTGCAACTAATACTATAGGAGACAGAATAAATAAGGATATAAATAAATTAGTTTTGTGAATGTTAATTTTAGAAGAATTAAACCTATGAAACCCAGAAGATTATATCTTTTTTGGATTACTTAACACAATAGCATAATGAAAAACAGAATAAAAATATTTACAAATATAGCATCTTTCAACAAAAAACAAATGTCTTAGATTCAAATAAGCTTTGTTGTAAGAATAAAGAAAAACAACAAAAACGTTCAAAATCAAAAGGAATTAATGGGAGAAAGGAAGAAGGGAGAGAGGGGGAGAGAGGAGAAAGAGAGAGAGAGAGAGAGAGAGAGAGAGAGAGAGAGAGAGAGAGAGAAATACTTTTATCCTGTATGTCAGTAGACTGATGCAACTGAATTAGCTCAAATTAACCAATGAACAATGTGATATCTTGATGTACTAGAAAGATGTAGATGGAGTGAACATTCCAGATGTTTTCAGATTAGAAAATAAATGCACAAAGAAGGAACAAGTTATGAAGAAGAGAAAAGAAGATAGGAGGAAGAAACATCTCTAAAATGATAGATGGACCTTAAATATACCATGGCAGATTTGATTGCCTTAAATAACCTCTGTTGAGAAATCACTAAATGAGATGAGGTACCAGTGAGTTTTACTAATGACTCAGTGACCACTTTCGCTCCTCTGCTTCAAAAGTTACCCATACACAATTGTTGGGAACTGAAGGAGCTGTGCCTGGGCTAAGCTGTGGAAGATTCTATGATGAGATTTATACTTTAGGTTTCTGACATCTCAATACCCAGGGTGCGAGAAAAATGTGCACTTGATCTCCCAATGAATATAATTATGCCCCATCATCTCATTACATTCATAATGCTGTACAAACAGGAATGGATACACATGCAATTTGGCTTCATTCTCTACTATCCCAATATTAAGGACATAAAATCTATTCTTCACTTAAAATAAAATGATGGGAAATTATAATAGAAAAAGAATGTTAATGTCATTGAGCTCGAGTTACATCTGCATTTTTTTTTTTCCAAATCATGACCAATCAAATATGTGAGAATCACAGCTAGGTTGCTAAACTTAAAAAAGGAAAAGGAAGTCAAATAACAGGCTCAAATTGGGATCCAGCTCATGGGGAGGCCCCAAGGTCTGACACTATTACTGAGGCTATGGTGTGCTTACAAACAGGAGCCTGTCATTACTGCCCCCCAAAAAGTCCATCAAGCACCTGAAAGAGTCAGATGCAGTCATTTGTACCCAGCCAATGGACAGAAGCTGGTGACCCCTGTGGTTGAATTAGGGAATAGCTGGAAGCAGCTGAGGAGGAGGGTGACCCTAGAGGTAGACCAGAATTCTCAACTAAACTGGACCCCAGAGAACACTTAAACACTGAGTTACCAACCAGGCAGCATACAGCATCTGATATGAGCCCCCCAACACATATACAGCAGAGGACTGCTGGGTCTGGACTCAGTCAGAGAAGATGCACCTAATCCTCAACAGACTTGGAGCACCAAGGAGTGGGGAGGTCTAGTGGGATGGGAAATGCGGTAGGGACAGCCTCTTGGAGATTAGGGGAGGAGGTATGGGATGTGGAACAGTATGAGGGTGGCCCAGGAGGGGACTAAAATCTGGACTGTAAAAAAAGATTAAAGAATAAGTTTTTTAAAAAGAAAATAAATTAATCTTGAATATAAAAAATGTTTAATTTATGACCAAAATGAAAACAAATATTTTTGTAACATTTATTTTTAATTGAGGAGAGATGTGAGATATAATATTTGAATTTGCTGATGGAGTATCATTACATTTTTTAAGTTTACAGGCAGAGATTACAGCTTTCATACCAATTGTTTTATGTGGGTTTTTCAATAGTTTGAGTTTTAGCATTTATATTCTGGTTTATATGAGTATGTGGTTATAATACATTTTAGGTAAACCATGAACAAATAAATAAAATTGATTAGAGCTATTGTGGTCTTGGGTCCTAATGCTTATCCAAGTGTAATGCTTTAACTTGAAGGCTGCATGTTATATTTGGTTCAGAAATCAGTTTTCTACTTAGAAAGCAATTTTCTACAGTAGATAAGATGTGATTTTTCTTTAAAACCTGGAACATAATAGGTGCAATTATTTGGATGGAGGAGATACAAAACGTCACTGTAAATGATGCATAAACGTGGCCTCGTTTGCATTGATTTATGAGGCATACACAGTGCAGCCCACTATATCCCCTGCATTAGGTATAAATATATTGATGTACAACTATGCAGTCATATCTACCCATTGTGAAATAAAATTACCTGAAACACTGTACAGAGCAGTGGCCCACGTAACAGTGCATTTACACAATGAAGCTAATGTAGGAACGTTCAATCGAGCTACATAAAATGTTTATAATATTTCTTCAAACCAGGACGCCCATGAGAGCTTTTATTTTCAGTCCTGTGGGGCCATTTTTATCCCAAATAGCAAGGTCATTTTGGATTCTTAAGAAATTCTAAGTAACTAAAGAATCTTCTGGAATTTTCTTTATTTAACCATTTATATTGGACTCAATATGCCATAAGAAGTGGTCTCTGGAATTAAATGTTATCATATAATTGTGCTCTATTTATAAGATATTTGTAATTATATTTTTTGTTGTTGTTTTTAGACAGTTCGGGTTTCTCTGGGTAGACCAGACTGGTCTTAAACTCAGAGATCCATCTTTCTTCTGCTTTCAGAGATTTGGATTAAAAGCTTGCACTGCCATGGCCCAGTTTGTAATTCTAAGTTACGAATAATAGCCAACATTTCATGATAGGAATAAAATTCAAGTTTTTGCTGATTAGAAATATATATATATTAGTTCTTAAGGCAAAATGCATTTGAGTTACATGATGAATCGTGATACATTTTAATTTTGCACTTATTATTTTAATTGTATGAATTTCAAGTATATTGATAAAGGACTTCATGAAGAAATGCACTTATGCAAATGAACATAGACTTAGAGCAGATGGTACTCTTTCACACGGACTCAATACATATTTGCCACCAGAGGGATCATTTTAGGACTGGCCAAACCCCATAGCTATTCCTGCATTGCAATCCACAGTTGGAATCTTTTGCATCACACAAGCAGTGAAGCAGTAAGATACCTAAAATATTGTCATAGAAACCCTAAACCTAAGATGAAAAGCCAGTACTAACTCTGGAACTCTACATAGAGCAGTATCCTCTGTGGTATAGAATATGCAGAGCATATAGGTTATGAGACTTTCTTCAGATATCTCCTCCATTCAGTTTTCTAGTGCATTTAAAAGTGCCTCAGGTCCATTCAGAATTGTGTTTATAGTTTATTTTAGTGTTAAATTATGAATCAACATATTGTTTTAGAATACACATCCAATTCTCATTCCATTTATAATCATTCTATGGATATGATAATTTATGAATGAACTATGAAGCCCGATGAATTGCAACCTTCCATGTGTACCAATACATACTCATCACTTCCATTATGTATTCATAGTCATCCTGGCATCAGTATTTGGCCTGAGACTTCCCTGTAAGGGTACATTTGGGAATATATATATGTATTTCTGTTCAATTTTTAAAAAAGCCAGGCTAGAGTGAATTTGTTACAGAATTCTTCTTCATTAAGACTGATTCCATCTATCTATAGTACTTAGTTAAATATATGATTTGAATTTAGATGATAGACAAAATGTGAACAATATAGAGCAGAAAACAATGCACAAAGGGTGCGAGAAAAATGTGCACTTGATCTCCCAATGAATATAATTATGCCCCATCATCTCATTACATTCATAATGCTGTACAAACAGGAATGGATACACATGCAATTTGGCTTCATTCTCTACTATCCCAATATTAAGGACATAAAATCTATTCTTCACTTAAAATAAAATGATGGGAAATTATAATAGAAAAAGAATGTTAATGTCATTGAGCTCAGAGTTACATCTGCATTTTTTTTTTTTCCAAATCATGAACCAATCAAATATGTGAGAATCACAGCTAGGTTGCTAAACTTAAAAAAGGAAAAGGAAGTCCAATAACAGGCTCAAATTGGGATCCAGCTCATGGGGAGGCCCCAAGGTCTGACACTATTACTGAGGCTATGGTGTGCTTACAAACAGGAGCCTGTCATTACTGCCCCCCAAAAAGTCCATCAAGCACCTGAAAGAGTCAGATGCAGTCATTTGTACCCAGCCAATGGACAGAAGCTGGTGACCCCTGTGGTTGAATTAGGGAATAGCTGGAAGAGCTGAGGAGGAGGGTGACCCTAGAGGTAGACCAGATCTCAACTAAACTGGACCCCAAGAACACTTAACACTGAGTTACCAACCAGGCAGCATACAGCATCTGATATGAGCCCCCCAACACATATACAGCAGAGGACTGCTGGGTCTGGACTCAGTCAGAGAAGATGCACCTAACCCTCAACAGACTTGGAGCACCAAGGAGTGGGGAGGTCTAGTGGGATGGGAAATGGGTAGGGACAGCCTCTTGGAGATTAGGGGAGGAGGTATGGGATGTGGAACAGTATGAGGGTGGCCCAGGAGGGGACTAAAATCTGGACTGTAAAAAAAGATTAAAGAATAATTTTTTAAAAAGAAAATAAATTAATCTTGAATATAAAAAATGTTTAATTTATGACCAAAATGAAAACAAATATTTTTGTAACATTTATTTTTAATTGAGGAGAGATGTGAGATATAATATTTGAATTTGCTGATGGAGTATCATTACATTTTTTTAAGTTTACAGGCAGAGATTACAGCTTTCATACCAATTGTTTATGTGGGTTTTTCAATAGTTTGAGTTTTAGCATTTATATTCTGGTTTATATGAGTATGTGGTTATAATACATTTTAGGTAAACCATGACAAATAAATAAAATTGATTAGAGCTATTGTGGTCTTGGGTCCTAATGCTTATCCAAGTGTAATGCTTTAACTTGAAGGCTGCATGTTATATTTGGTTCAGAAATCAGTTTTCTACTTAGAAAGCAATTTTCTACAGTAGATAAGATGTGATTTTTCTTTAAAACCTGGAACATAATAGGTGCAATTATTTGGATGGAGGAGATACAAAACGTCACTGTAAATGATGCATAAACGTGGCCTCGTTTGCATTGATTTATGAGGCATACACAGTGCAGCCCACTATATCCCCTGCATTAGGTATAAATATATTGATGTACAACTATGCAGTCATATCTACCCATTGTGAAATAAAATTACCTGAAACACTGTACAGAGCAGTGGCCCACGTAACAGTGCATTTACACAATGAAGCTAATGTAGGAACATTCAATCGAGCTACATAAAATGTTTATAATATTTCTTCAAACCAGGACGCCCATGAGAGCTTTTATTTTCAGTCCTGTGGGGCCATTTTTATCCCAAATAGCAAGGTCATTTTGGATTCTTAAGAAATTCTAAGTAACTAAAGAATCTTCTGGAATTTTCTTTATTTAACCATTTATATTGGACTCAATATGCCATAAGAAGTGGTTCTGGAATTAAATGTTATCATATAATTGTGCTCTATTTATAAGATATTTGTAATTATATTTTTTGTTGTTGTTTTTAGACAGTTCGGGTTTCTCTGGGTAGACCAGACTGGTCTTAAACTCAGAGATCCATCTTTCTTCTGCTTTCAGAGATTGGATTAAAAGCTTGCACTGCCATGGCCCAGTTTGTAATTCTAAGTTACAGAATAATAGCCAACATTTCATGATAGGAATAAAATTCAAGTTTTTGCTGATTAGAAATATATATATATTAGTTCTTAAGGCAAAATGCATTTGAGTTACATGATGAATCGTGATACATTTTAATTTTGCACTTATTATTTTAATTGTATGAATTTCAAGTATATTGATAAAGGACTTCATGAAGAAATGCACTTATGCAAATGAACATAGACTTAGAGCAGATGGTACTCTTTCACACGGACTCAATACATATTTGCCACCAGAAGGGATCATTTAGGACTGGCCAAACCCCATAGCTATTCCTGCATTGCAATCCACAGTTGGAATCTTTTGCATCACACAAGCAGTGAAGCAGTAAGATACCTAAAATATTGTCATTAGAAACCCTAAACCTAAGATGAAAAGCCAGTACTAACTCTGGAACTCTACATAGAGCAGTATCCTCTGTGGTATAGAATATGCAGAGCATATAGGTTATGAGACTTTCTTCAGATATCTCCTCCATTCAGTTTTCTAGTGCATTTAAAAGTGCCTCAGGTCCATTCAGAATTGTGTTTATAGTTTATTTTAGTGTTAAATTATGAATCAACATATTGTTTTAGAATACACATCCAATTCTCATTCCATTTATAATCATTCTATGGATATGATAATTTATGAATGAACTATGAAGCCCAGACTGAATTGCAACCTTCCATGTGTACCAATACATACTCATCACTTCCATTATGTATTCATAGTCATCCTGGCATCAGTATTTGGCCTGAGACTTCCCTGTAAGGGTACATTTGGGAATATATATATGTATTTCTGTTCAATTTTTAAAAAGCCAGGCTAGAGTGAATTTGTTACAGAATTCTTCTTCATTAAGACTGATTCCATCTATCTATAGTACTTAGTTAAATATATGATTTGAATTTAGATGATAGACAAAATGTGAACAATATAGAGCAGAAAACAATGCACAAAGACTAAGTTATGGCATCCAAAAAGGAAAGGGATAATAGAGAAAGGGTGGGAGATCTGTCAGGTAGTTGGAACTGCCTGAAGTTGCAAAACTTCTTTCAAGAGCGACAATACTAACCAACCAGAGCTTCCAGAGTCTAAACTTCCAGCCCAGGAACACTCATGGAGGGACCCATGGCTCCAGCTGTATATGTAGTGGAGGATGGCCTTGTCAGGCATAGGTGGGAGAGAAGGTCCTTGGTTCTTGAAGGCTGGATGCCCCAGTGTGGGGGAATTCGAGGGCAGGGAGGGAGTAAGGGGGTGAGGGCATACCCTCATAGAAACAGCAGGAGGGGGGATAGGATGGGTGTTTCTGGGGGGGGAATGGGGAAAAGGGATAACATCTAAAATGTAAATAAGTAAAATATCCAAGAAAAAAATAATTAAAACCTTTCAATCGTAAGTTGTTCCTCTCCCTGCCCTTCATTAATACTGTTTAATTATTCTACAGTCTCTACATATTTTTGTGGGTATACTTCTTCTTTGTATTCCCTTGTAGCTTCATCTGTTTTACTAGCAAACATAAAATGAAAATAACATCAACAAGCCAATTTCATGTGCATAAGTTTCAAAACTATGCCAAATAAAACACAAATGTTTACAGAATAAACATATACACTAAAGTATGATTATATTCATAAAGAAAATATAAGAGGATGTAAGCACAAAGCTGACTTGTAGACGTTTTCACTCAATTCAAAGGGCTACCATGGAGTCAAGAAACAATGGAAGGGTCAGTGTATGGAGGGGATTTCAACGGAAACAGTTTTAATGCTTGATGTGATAGGTAGTGCCATATTTACACTTTAAACACTGTCTCAAGGTAGGCTCTTAGGAAAGTAAGCACTGAGAATGTACAAATGTGGATATTAACGAGAGCCTGTCTTTGGAACAAGCTGTAGTAAAAGGGAGAATTAGCATTACCGGCTTCCTCTAGGGAGAGCCCAGCTGAGATGCAACCTGCCATGTGCAGCCAGACTTATTCATCACTTCCATTCTGTATTCACACAGTCATCCCAGATCAGCATTTGGCTTGAGATTTCCCTGTAAGGGTACATTTGGGAATGCTAAGGTTGTCTCAGAAGGGGTAGACAGGTGCAGACTGCTACCTCCTTTCTCACGGTATAACCACAAGTCTTCCTCTGTGCAGATATGAGGAGTGTGTGCAACAGAGTAAACTTTGCTTCAACATTTCAATTTATTGCTTTTAGAATACTTTTACATTCTCTCTTGCTTGAGTACAAAGAAAGTAAGTCTGTGTAAACATTTTCATTTCTATGTAAGTTTGTTATGCTTGAATGTATTATGTGTACAATATATACATGTAGTTATCTCGAGAGGTCAGAAAAGGGTGGTGGGCCCAAGGACCTGAGGTCACAGGGCATGTGAACTTCTTGATGTAGGTACTGAGAACAGAATCCCAATTCTCTGAAACAGCAACAAGCTCTCTTAATTATAGAGTCATTTCTGCAAATAAAATCTAGTTTATACAGAAATTGGCACATATTTTTGTTATTGAAAACACAATGCCCTTAGCCATAATGTCACAGTTCAGTGGCCACTTCTATGCCTCTGCTTAAGTAATACTGTATTTCTGCTTCACCTATCCCATCTATGGTTTCCATTTTACAAGGTGGTTAAATTCCCCGTGCTTATTCAGCCATTCTAGGATGAAGGGTGGTTTAGCATTTGTCTTCCTTCCTTCCTTCCTTCCTTCCTTCCTTCCTTCCTTCCTTCCTTCCTTCCTTCCTTCCTCCCTTTTTTCTTTTCTTTTTCATTCTTTTTCCACTTTAGTTATTTGTTCCTTTGGAAACTTTCTTAGCAAAAGGGTTTATTCTTCTTTGCCACTATTAACAAAAAAAAAAACAACACAACATAAGGCAAAGCAAAGCAAAACAAAAAAACTAAATATATGGTTAGTATTTTTCTCTCAAAAGCCAAGCACAACAGCTTGACGAATTCCTAGTGATAGTCATCAAATTCCACTCAATCAGATAGCCTTGTGACATTTGCCTGGTGCTGTGAGACCAAACTACCTGCTGGCTGCTTGGGCTGCGTTCTCTTCATTCTCTTTCTCTACAATGCCTTTCATGATTTTGATGCTAGCCATATTTGTTCTATTTTGAACTTTGTGATAATTTTGATATACTTTATTTCTATCTTAAATGTCAAGACCTATTCTTTCTCTTCCTTCACAGTTTCTCCCTGTGTCTTTGATTAAGACTTCCCCTCTTTCCCATGGCTTCTTTTCTCTTTTTATGGTTAATTAACAAAATGGCCTATTCCATACATGAGTTTTCACTTAATTCTCCAACACTTTCTCTCTTAAATTATAAATAGGATGTATGCAAAATCTATCACTCAGCATTTTAATAAACTGTTATCATTCAAAACCATTTCTCGTAGTATTCTTGAAGTATGTTTAATATTTCAATAACAGAATAACTTTATAATCTGACACTGAATATTGAATAATTAATATGTTTGGTTATGTGAACACTAGAACAAGGTTATTAGTATTAATTGTCTCCATTGTGGTACAAAGAATCCATACATTTACTTGAGATTTATTTAAATACTTATTTCACAAGGAAACTCAATAATTCTGAAGCATGAAATTAACACTATCAAATATATTCCTATATGTCTTGGCAGGAACTAAGAATCCAAAGCTGCTTAATGTGAGAAAGCATTTTCTCTAAAATTGCCCAAATTATTTCCTGTAGGACTTATTGAATGTAGTATTCCAAGAGATGGATGAACACTCTGGAAGAATGCAGACGGATCAATTGAAATGACAACCACATTTAACTTTATCAGAAATGACCTAAAAACCCATTCACTACAGTCATCTTTTCATCAGCCTGTGTAATAAGCTTGTAATGGAAGAGACAAGCACAACTTAACTAATTACTTAGAGATATTAAAATCAGTCATGTCAAAGATTCTTCCTCATCCTTTTCCTAGTTTATATGATATCACTGTTTTGTTTTTTATGATTCGTTACTCTTATTTTATGTTTATGAGTGTTTTGTATATTTGTGTACCACATGTGTCCCTGGTATCTGCTGAGATCTTAGAACTGAAGTTGCAGATATATATGAACCACCACACAGGTTCTAGGAAGAAAACCCAGGTTCTCTGCAAGAGCATCTGAGGCATGTTTTGAATCCTATATTAGTTTTTCCTTAAAGACTCCATGGCAATGAAATAAAGTTTTACAGATGAAAGAATACAAGAACAGATAGTAAATATATATTATAACGTTTAGTGCAAAAGGAAGAGTAAATGGAGAGTCAGTGGTGTGTGTGTGTGTGTGTGTGTGTGTGTGTGTGTGTGTGTGTGTCAGTTTGTGTGTGAACAATAAGTAAATAGAAAGTAATCATGAACTTGAAAGGGAGGGGTGGGATATGAGACAAGTTGGAATGGCAAGAGGGGTGGATAAAAGTAACATACATACAGTGGTCATATGGAATTTTCAAAAATTACAAAACAGAAAGTTTGAATTGTTTTGAAACCCCTTGCTATAGATCATTGTAACAGAAATGACCAAAGAGGTTTTCTGTCTGTTCGTTTGTTTTATTTTTAAATAAGAGTTAAATAAGCTGCTGACAGTAGACGAAAATACTGATGTCCTTCATAAAAATTGTTTTTAAATCTTTATTCTTTTATTAATTACTTATTTACAACCCAAATGTTGCCCACTATCCAACTCTCAAAGTTCTTCACTTGTCCCTCTCCTTTGCCACTGAGAGTGTGCTCACACACTCCATTCCCCTCCCCTGCGGCATCAAGTCTCTATAGGATTAAGTGCATCCTCTCCCACTAAGGCCAGACAATGCAGCAATCTGCTACACAGTACTCTGGGGTGGCTCAGTCTCTGGGCGTTCCCCGGGGTGTTGGGGGAGGGGGAGTCAGTGTTAGTTGACATTGTTGGTCTTCCTATGGGGTTGCCATCCCCATTCAGTTCCTTCAATCCAGTATCCTAATTCTTCCCTTGAATTCCCAAACCTCTGCCAATGCTTGGTTGTGAGTATCTGCAACTGTTTCAGTCAGCTGCTGGTGGAGCCTCTCAGAGGACAGCTATGCTAGGCTCCTCTCTGCAAGCACAATATAGTATCAGTAGTACTGTCAGGGATTGGTACCCACCCATGGGATGAATTCCAGGTTGGTTGTTACTGGTCAGCCCTTTGTTCAGTCTCTGCTCCATTTTTGTCCCTGAATTTATTTAAAAAATGTTTTTAAATGATTTAAGTAATTGGTAGTCTTAAAAAACACTTTAAGAATCCTTCAGTCTGTGTAATATCAGCATTTTCAAGGATTATTGATCATAGGAAATAAATTACTATGAATCTATTGCTTTTCTTTATAATATGTAAGAACTTCACTTTACACTTTTTACCCTGGCAAAGCTCATTCTGAATCATTGCAAGTAAAATGTTACTATGGAATGGTTACAATGGAGAGAGAACTGGTATTCAGCCAATGGACATCCAATGCTTTATACTTGAACCTGCGTACCAATACTTTGCTTGGGGCCACACTACAATATGCATGAGTTTTGCTATCATGTCCCATTTAAGCCACTTAACAAAACAAAATGTAGAGCATCATATGACTCAGCTATTAACATGGTAGAAAGAGTGGACCAAGTCCTGATTCCCTAAAATTGTTCCCTGAACTCCACTGGTACGTACACTAGACACACATGCACCTCCTATATAAATAATGTACAAAAAGAAGGTCTAGAAAACAAACAGCATAATTATTACATAAAATGGAATGAAAACAAATAGCATAATCATTGCATAAAATGGAATGAAAAAAAAAATCATCTATATACTATTCTTTTAGTATTGAAGAATCTTGAGCCAGAACACTGAAACTCAAAGATATGCTTTGGACAAGTCTGAGGTACTTTTATTGAGGATGTTTGGATCATTTGTCTGAGCTTCTTCATGTAAGTAGACAAATTAGAAAAAAGGGCATGTTGAGCAGGTATCACACTCAATCTAGAGGCTCCAAACTCAAAGATTGTGGACAAAATTAACCCTAAACTGCAGGAGGTAATAGGGTTCAGTAATGAGACTATGAAAAATTCTTAGTATTCAGAAGAACAGTGGGGATCAGAAACCAAACTCTCAAACTCATTTCTTCTTCTCCTAACAGCTGGGATCAATGGCTCCTTTATGTTTTCTGAGTAAATTCATGGGATTTCTCAGCACTGCAAAACAAGTGCAGAAGTAGGCTGCTTGTTTATCTCTTGGGCAAATAAAATTAATCTAGAAAAACAAAGCACAAGATATTTATTAAATGTGTGATAGATCACTCCAGAATAGCAGTTGCATTATTGAAAGTAAATTAGAAAATATAGGAAGTATTGCAGGTGTAATTGAAGGAGAAGGAAAAAGAGAAATATAGTGGGAGAGGCATCTCTGAGTTTACACGTTTAATTTAAAAAACACTTCTGTAGTATCTATTATCCAAGCATGTTTAATGGGTTTCTTTTGTTCTCTCTCTTGTGCCCCCCTGTGTGTGTGTGTGTGTGTGTGTGTGTGTGTGTGTGTTGTTGTTGTTTGTTCTAGCTTCTTTTCATGAGACACCTCAAGTTGATTGACCTGGAACAATCACTATTCCTGCCTCAGTCTCCTGATCCCAGATATTGAAGAGTTGTCAGATTACAGGACTTTACTACTACAAATGAATGTTTTTATTAACTAAAATCTCCGTTCTTCACATGAGAAACTAGTTCACAAAAAAAGTTTTCTTTTGTCCTTCAATATAATTCATATTAGAAAATGCATTTAATAGATTTTGATATGCAGGTTTCTTCTGCCAATATTGACAGAATTAATAAATTCCTTCCATATCACCACCACTCTTCATATTCTAATGAGGAAGCAGAGAGGCTATAACCTTCCTTATAATATTTATATATGTACAAATCTATATGTATATAAACATATATACATATGTCATCAAATAATTATTTTTCTAATAAAATATTAGTTTATTTGGAATAAGAGGAAAGTAAAAGAAAACAAATGTAAAATATGTGCTGCCAATGCTGTATTGAAATCAAGTGTGTCCCATCTCAAAGATATGGTTTAAAAAAGTCTAGTTAGGTGAAAACAATGCAGCATAGAAGTTTCTTTGTTTGATGACCTGCCCACGCATTTTAGTATCTTTTCATTCATTTGTATTAGAATGAGGGGCTAATAAATTATTTTGTCAAAGAAATATTGTAAATGCCTTTGTGTTAGATCTCTTCTTCTCTGTCTCTCTCTGTTTTTGTCTCTCTCTATTTCTCTGTCCATTTCTGTGTGTGTGTGTGTGTGTGTGTGTGTGTGTGTGTGTGTGTTGTGTGTACCACACCATGGATATCATGATAACTAGTTGCCTCTATTCTCTCCTTCTCTACCAATATCTCCTCTTCTATACAGTACTCCCATCAGTCTTCTAAAGAACTTAGAAGCTATGAGTCTGTATGACCTGGAGTAGAGGCAGGGTGGACGATCAGTTATCCTTGTGATACTGTGACCGAACACCTGATAGAAACAACTTAATAGTGGAAAAGTAATTTTGACTCAGTTTCAGAAAGCTTTCTGTGTACCATGGTATGGAATACAAACCGGCAGAGAAAAATAAAAGAACATTCGTTTCAACCAGAGGTTGAAATTGGCATCCTCATACAGTGCCTCCACATCCCAGTACAGAAGACCTTGCCTATCATCCTCTGAGAATCAGCTTTTGTACTGTAGCTTAGGCATAGGGGAGGGCTTGGATTCACCATTCTAAATGCAGGATGTGAGATACATCAGGTTATCTGCTTTTGTGATCTCTCTTCTCTCGGACATGTGGGTGGGCTACATTTTGGAGTTCTATGCAGTACAGTTTTCTTGAAGCCCTGTGTATATTTTCTGGTCCTGATTTAGAGGTGGCAAATTTCCTTTAGGGAAGGGATGGTGCCAATAGAAGCTCAGTCTATAGTAATGGTAGCTTTAGGTGGTTGCTGTGTCACATGACAACGAATAGGAACATAGCCATACATGAATCTTGGCAAGGCTCTTAACTTCCAAACCTTGCCTTCAGTACCCCAATATCACCAGCCAGGCACCACTTCTTAGAAGTTTCATTACCTCCCCAAATCACTCCACCCAGGCATTGAACATAAATTCACCACGTGAGCCTATAGGGGACATTTCAGTTTTAATATATAGCCGGCAGTCTCTAACTGTTTCAGTCTTTGTGTATTTGCGAGGTTATTTCCTCTAAAGGACTCTGGGAAACAGCAACCCTGGCTTTGAGTAAGTTATGTGCATTTTAGAAATATTACTCACTGCTGAACTATTTAGAAACAGATGCCACAGGAGATGACCAAACTGTTCTCAGAGATCAATGATGGGAACCAAAATGCTATTAAGGCAACAATTGTTCACCACACAAAGAGCAAATAAGTTTTCGCAATGTCAAGAACTTATGTGGGCCTCATATATATTTATCTTTTATTAATGGTGGATCATGAGGGCAAATTCTGTTTGCTTCAGAGTGTAGCACATATCCTCTGATGTGTCCTATACAATATCCAGCTCTGATAAGGGGGATCCTAAGAACAAACTGCATAAATGATTGGATCTTAAGCAAACACTAGAAGCTGTATTATTTCTACAAGACAAACAAATTGGTGATGGACTACTAAGATCCCTTGAGTAAAACTCAGCAAGGTCAGAAATGAAGGAAGATAAGTATCTGGTTCACAGCAACTTTCTCCCTAGTCTCTTGTGAGGACTAGGAGTGTAGCTATATAGGGGAATAAGGGTTCATCTGTTTTTCTTATCAGAAGTCAGCACAGGAGTCAGAGTCTGAAAATACCTCATTGTAATTCAGACTTGAATAACAAGAAGAAAAATTGTAAAAGGGCAACCCAAAAGAAATGAGAACAGATAAAGTATACATCAAAGTAGGACTCTGTTTTGTGGCTAAAATAGAAATGAACTGGTTTGTTTACAAGGATGTAAAATGAGCCCAGGTAGTGATGTCTTACTTTATGTTTTTATTGGTGTGGGTCTGCTAAACTATGCCTTATTTCATGTATTGGGGAGCACTTCTAACTTGCTCAGACTTCAAAGATTATAACCATTTCAACAGTGGTTTCTTCATTGAAAATGGTGGGCTGGAGAGGTGCTTCCATAAATAAAGGTACCCGTCACCAAACCTGATGACCTGAATTCAATCTCCTGGGAACCACATGGTAGAATAAGGAACCGAATCCTGTATGTTGTGTACTGACATCTGTATGCATGCTATAATATGTACAGACTTACTTAAGACATAATAAGTTGTAATAATGAAACTCAAAGAAAAACAATGAACAGCCAATCCTAAAACTTGTGTGAACTAAGTCTAAGATGCTGAGATATGTGTGAGGAGTGGAAAAGTTGGTTTGAGTAGCTAAAGAAAATTAACATGTTGCATTTCTGGTTTGTACTTAGCCATTAAGGAGTAGATAAACACAGACCAACTGACACTAATTTTCTTTTTCCAGGGCATTAGCCTACAAATGACCATTTGCAATGGTTGTGGGCATTTTAACACTCTCTAAGTGTATGTATTGTGGTATTCTTCCCTGGTATAAGTACATTTTCACAAGCACCAAATTCTAATCAGCAAATGTTTCACACAGAGACAAGGTACTAAGTCCTGGCTGTTCCCCTTGTTTGGGGGAAAGGAGCTGGGTAGCCTGTCCTTACCTAATTGCTTTCATCCACATCTTTCTCACATTTTTAAAAAAATTCAAATAGCATTTTCAAAGACAGAATTGAAATGTTTTACAGAGTAGAAAACAAATGATAATAATATTTTCATTCTAGGTGGCGCACGCCTTTAATCCCAGCACTTGGGAGGCAGAGGCAGGTGGATTTCTGAGTTCAAGGCCAGCCTGGTCTACAGAGTGAGTTCCAGGACAGCCCAGGCTACACAGAGAAACCCTGTCTCGAAAAACCAAAAAAAAAAAAAAAAAAAAAAAAAAAAAAAGTTTTCATTCTAACTGCTAACAGATTTCTGTCAAGTATTTTGAACTACATTTATATTTACTGAAACATTATCAACTTGACAAAGAACAGTTAATAGTTATTGTGTACAATGCTATGTTTAGGGATGTGTGTTTGTGTGTCAGAGTATGTATGCGTGTGTGTGTGTGTGTGTGTGTGTGTGTGTGTGTGTTTGTATGTGTGAAATGTGACATGATCATTTCAAGTGAGTTGATACTTCAACCATCTCACATACTTCTGTGGTGAGAATCTTAAAGATCTAATGCCCAAACAATTTTAGTATGACTTAACTATATTTACTATACTGTATAGTAGATCTGAAGAAATTACTTTTTCCATTTAAGTGAAATTCTTTACCAGTAAATCAACATCCCTTCATACTAACTCCCCAACAACAGCCTCTGACAAAAATCATCCTACTGTCTCTATTTCTGAGATCTATTCTGCAAGGTTCCACGTGCTTGTGAGATTGTACCGTATTTGTCTTTCTACATGTGGCAAATTTTACTTAGCATCCTGTCTTCTTAGTTCTCTCATGTTACTGCAAATGACAGTATTTTCTTCGGTATGGCTGAGTAATTATACCATTGTACATATTCTTCTGCATTACTTTATGTATCCACCCATTACTGGATACTCAGATTGAGTCTTGGATACTCTACACATCCTGTAATACTCAGACTAGATAGATGAGAGATACTTAAATAGGAACACAGAAATACACATACATATGTCTTGATATATTCAAAGGTATTGTAAGAAAGTATTATGGTGGGTGAAAAGTTCCAAATTTGCAGCAAAATGTGAGTTTTTAGGTAGACAAAGAAAATCAGTTTTTCTGGTTTAAGTTGTTCACAGGCTAATGAAGAATTCTTTTCGAGAAAACTGGATCTATGACCTTATGGATATTACATGTTAACAGCCTAACATGCGTCCTCACTGAAAATTTTGGAATGGACTTCATAACCTGTGGCTCTGGTGAAATGACACCTAAAGTTAACCATAATGGAGTGTATAAAACTGACATTTAAAATAAATCAATCATTTTGTCAAGGATCCTCTGCAGATATCAAAAACTAAGCATGTTAAATTCCCTTACATAAAATATATGGTATTTTCACAGAATGTATCTACATTCTCCCATAAACTGTAAAGTGCCTCTAGATTACTTACGTGTCTACTAAGATGCAAATATTATATCAATGCAATGCTTAAATAAAAATTATCAGAATAAATAATGAGATTTAGCAGAACTAATCATTTCTTTTAATGTTTGGTTTTGAGAACCTAAATAGTACTAGGCAAGTGTTCTACAATGGAGCCATATCCCATGCCAAAATACAAGTTTTAAAAACAACATTTTTGATTGATGTTTGGTTGAATCTGTCTATATGCAATCCATATATATACAGGAACAGTATGTGGGGGGGTGTGGGGGTGTGTGTGTTGGGGTGTGTGTCTATATGTGTGTATATCATGTATATGAGATATAAAATCTAACATTCTGAGGAGAGTATTGCTCCATACAAACCTGCTTCCTAATTTTTCTAGAATGTACAAAAATATAACTATAAAATAAGTTAATTTATTATAAATTTTTGGGAACCAATAAGCTGCCTCAGTGAATATATGTATTTCCTGTAATCCACATGGTAGACAGGTTCAAGTTGTCCTCTGAACTCAGGATGTGCTTTTGGGCACATGCATGTCCCCCCACACAAGAGGCACATTTTAAGTGGAAATATTATTTTGATTCACCTGTAGTTTCAGAAGTATGAGTCTTATCCTATATCTTGACACATCTCTGCTGAAGATTTTTCTAGTTATTAGTATTACTCATCATGCAAATTCCCTTGATGATATCACACTGTGCTTTACCTTCTAAAACTATCATAGCTCTGTCTACATCATGCCTCTCACATGTTCATGCTTCCTGTAAAGATCACTGAAGTGTCGAGAATATCAAATTTAATTCAACACCTCTAAAAATACTCCCATGATTGCAGAGCTGTCTTCCAGGCATTTATCTTAAATTAAAGTTTGACACTGCATTTAGCAAACGACAAATAACGATTCTAATCTCTCAGACTCCATTCCATAGGGTTTTCTACATCAAAATATTTAAGTAATTCATCTGAATGAGGTTAGTAACATAAACACTAAAGTCTCACATGGTGTGACTGTAAAGATAGATTAAAATAATCCTTAATTAACAAAATAATATTTTCAGTGAAAAAAAAAAAGAGTGGAATCTTGTCTTTGAGACCTTGATTTAAGATTGTTTTTATGAATGGCCTTCTTGCTTATTTCCCTTCTATTGTTTGTGAGCTGCTCTTGGTCCTATTAGATCAAAACCAGACATGACTTCTTGCATATATAGAAAAAGTTTAGGACCTATGAAACATATCTGCAGAGAAAACCCAAGGTTTACAGTGAACTGGTTACAGGTGACCTCTTTCAATCTGGGTACAGAAAAGACAGCCCAGAATAATAATACATCAAGAAAAAAATTCCAGGAGCCCCTAAAAACTGGAGAGTTAAGGAGGGATATACAAAGATCAAATCCTCAAAGGGAATAATCTGAGCCTAAAATGATCCCTTTGGAGAAATCCAGAGAATACAATTCTACAATTCTACAATTCTATTCTCAGTAGCAATAAGGCACATGCTAGGATTTGTGAGGCTCAGAAGACTTTATAAGAAGACAAGGTCCCAAGCAGAACAAATTCTCTCTATCTAGGCTTTCAGGTGGAATTAATCCAGGCTTTACATTCTATTTCCAGTCCTATTAAGTGGCTACCTTTGACAGCTGCTCCTGAGTTACAGGGCTGCATAGATATCTGTGCAGTTCTTCCTATGAATTGAGAGTTGGCTACATGGAGTTTTGAGTTTCCAGATGGTTTCTCCCAATACATTGAAGTCAAGAAATAGCATATAATTAAGTCATATTGCTCTAGATCTGATGATCAGCTGTTCTTTACTTTTTTAAAAATTTCAAATTATCACAGTTAACCTTATATGACCACCAAACCCTCATTATGAAAATGAATAATAGATTTCATGTATTAGTAACAAGCATATTGAAAAAATAACATATTTTTCAACAATTAAAACATAAATTATTCATGTGCACAAAGCTGAGTGTTTATTTGTCCTTAGATATCATTTTATTTTATCCAACACAATATAACTTCATAGGATTATAATGTAGAAGGGCAAATGAGATAGTTAATTGAGTAAGGGTGTTTAATATAAAACATGACAACCTAAAAGTTCCATATACAGAAATCATAAGGTAGAAGAGCTTTCAGCTGATCTCTACAGGCACAGTGACACATGGTCCCCAAGTTTAGAATGAATGGATCTGATGCTCTCTATATGCCACCCATAAAGTTATTTTAAGACCACATTTGTATAATGCTTCTATTTTAACTTTTTAATCCCACTTCCAGTTTGCATTAATGAAAATACAAAGAGCAACTGACCACTGTGTTCTTTGTAATGAGTTTTCAGTCAGTTTTAAACATCATTAAAGCATCCAGCTATCTAATTATATTTCATTTATGCCCTGAAAACAAAATACCGTGCATACCCAATAATTTACTTTTTCAACACTACAGTGAGTTTCATTTCCTATTACACACAGGGACAATTCTATCCCCCAACAGAAGATACGGTGAGTTCTAAAATCATACCAAATTTGTTGATAGAAAAAGAAATTCTTTGATGAATTAAATGTAAAATAAACCAGGATGCTACCTGCTCTATTAACCAGATGTTTGACATTACCTTCAACGTTTATTCCCTGTAAAGGACACACATACTTGTTGCTAAATAACACCCATTCTCTGATGCTTGGTTCCCATGTGAGACAATGTAGCTACAAATTTTAAAATTGAAAAGAAAAGCAGAATTTAGCCTTACCAAAAAAAAAAGAAAAAGAAAAAGAAAAAGAAAAAAGAAAACATGCTAAGAAAACATGTCAGGCAGGAGTATACTTTAGTAAGAGAAAGAACAGCCCTGCATTTCTGATGACAAAGTTGAGACCTCTGTTTGGTTCCAAGGATCATAATATGGAAGGAGAGAAACTATCTATCACAACTTGTCCTGTGATTTCCACACATGTGCCATGGAACATGCATGGTCCCCAATTTCCATGATAGTGAATGAATCAATAGAAAAATTAAAATTTTAAAAAGAAAATTAAGGAAGGAAAAAAATTTGATGTCAGGAATGAATATTATCAGGCATCAATTGAAGCAGAGTGCAGTTGTTTTCTCTATATACTTATAAAGATATTCCCTGGACCTGGTGCTTCTCAGATGAAATATGAAAGGAGCTTAGAATAAGTGAATACCTCATGATTGCCCTTTAACAGGATTTTTTATACAACCCTCTAGAGCCCCAGAAACATGTCAAAGATGACACAGAAATAATACAAGATCTTGGAGACAGGAAGATCTTTGAAATGCTATCTTCTGATCATTACACAAAAGTTGTAAAATGATCTCACAGCAAGTACAGATGCCTACACAAAACTAAGACTGTCAGCAGCCAAGTATGGATCATTAAGTAATTCTAAGGGCCCTACCTATCTCTGATGAACTACCGATGACTGATGGACTTGGAAGGGCAGCCATTGTCTTCAGTTGTACATCGATTCACTGAGTTCTAAACCCAAGGTTAAATAATGGCCCTGGTTAAAATCTTTCAGTAACAAGACAAAAGAAAAAAGATATTAATGATCAAAAGGAGCATTTCAGGGGTAAGTTATGGCAGGAGTAGGAGGGGTGAAGGGTAGCAAGAGTTAGTGGGCATAATAGAGGTCAGTAGGTGAAGAATAAACATTGTTCTATATACATTTATGGATTTGTTAAAAAACAAACTAATCAATATAAAAGAAAGAGAATTTCTTCAAAGTTTTGTAGGTTTTTTTTTCATAATTAATTCTTAGGTGTGTTCACATAGGCTTGTTATATGATACCTTAATCCTAACAAGGAGGTATAGATTAAGAGAAAATAAAGGAACTTGATTACTTACTGAGAGACAATCTCTAGACCTTTCATGGTGTCAAAAATAGAACTTTTGAAGCAAGGAGAGATACCAGTAATATAGTGAACTCAGAAAGGACAGTTGTATTAGTATTGGGCATTGTCAAATAATGGTTTCTTTTAGAGACTGAAAGGAACTATGAGGGAAAAGTACCATCCCTGCACAGAAGATCATATTTGCAAGTTTGTAAAAATTAATTATGTTCATTTTATTCACCAAATTCTTCACCAATCTAGCAACGTATTTATCAAATAATCTCATTTTGGTTTGGCATCATTTTGGCTGCTCATCAATTTAACTACTACACTTGCTTTGTGACTATATTTCTTCAATGTACCTAATAGAGGCTTATGTTGATTAGCCAGTTAGTACTCTGTCCATATCATAGCCCACGATTAAATCATTAGATTTTTATTATCTTCTCAAGTTTCTGAATATATCATGAAACATTTAAAAGAAGTATTATCTATTTGAAAGCTATAGGTCTGTCCTCATTGGAATCCCATTATCTAAGGGTCACTGAATTTTATGAATACATTCATAATTTATTTCTGTTATAATTGGTATGGTAATAACTTATATGCTTTATAAGTTTAATTTGATGAGTTTAGATATATGTACATATCTTGCCACAATCAACATAATAGATACATCTAATGCAACTTAAAGGATCATGGTACTTTACTGACTATGTTTAATAGTTAAAAGTCATGATTACATATAATTTCTCTGGATTTGTGGCTGTTTAGTAAACTTTGGCCATACTTCTTGAAGGATTTGGATCAAGCTAGGAATATGATCAGAAAGACAGAAAGATCAGTGAGAAAAGGCAGAAAAGCACTCCAGGAAAAGGTAAGCTGCTAGCTCCTGTTGGCTTAGGAGATACAAGCTTAAAGATAGAGTACAAGTGATAATTTTATGGAGAGTATGGTTATTTTGATAATAATATAGCAAGCAAGGAGTAAGCCAAAGTATTTACAAATTTTTAAATCTACAGTGTTAGGCCAGTGAGATGAGTTAGTAGGTAAAGGTGCTTTTCACAAATGCCTGGAAACTTGAGTGAGCCCTAGAACTCATGGATAAGAAAAGAATACATCCCCAAGAGTTACCTTCTGACCATCACATGTGTGACATGGAACACACGCACACAAGACAAAATGTAAACTAAAAAACATTTAAATTAAATCTATGATATATGCTCTCAATATTTCAAAGACAAAGATATACTCATTGGTTATGTTCATTTGATCACTTTTCTTTGAATTAATTAGATATTTAATATATTTATGTTTTACTTGCCATACTGGAAATTTTACAAAGGCCATAATAATCAATAAATCATATTTTCAAAGTTCAACTCATTGTGAAGAAACCTGAATGCAAAAATAATAATTTCTTGCAAAGTTGACTCCAAGTGATACAGAAGCTAAGGTTCTTAGGTAAATAGTCACATGGCTCCTTCTAGAAATGGAATTCGGGGCTCAGAATAATTTTCAGAGACAAAGTGATAAATAAGCTGTCTTTTAAAAATGTAAGTAAAGTTGCCAAATGGAATACTATGAGGAACAGAAAGCTCACCCTTGATGCAAAAGCAGGATCTACCCATAAGGTTTAAGTGTCCGTAATAGATGAAAATGTACATTTTATCTTTCAAAAGTATTAAGTTTAAAGTAAAAAGAGCAGAATATCGAGCCAAATGTAAAGCTCTTCTGAGGGCAGGATACCAAGTAACTGCTCATACCAAGGCTCATGCGCTGGGTTTCTCATGTTTATAGTGGAATTAGCAGCATGATAGAAGAATCAGAGACAAGCATTTTTGAAATAAACAGGATACACATTCTATAAATGCAGGAGAAAAGGGGTGGTGCAGTTTACAGAACAGGACAATCTACCCAAAAAAATATACAGTGTTTATTGCTTCGAGTGATGGTCAAGAATGGTATTTGAACCTCCTCTCTCAAAGTGTTGTCATTTTCCTGTCTTTTTTTTTTTTCAAATTAGATATATCTGCGATGCATATACAACATCTTAAAAATACTAGTGTAAATAGTATGTGTCTACATTATAGGAATTACAAATTCTACTTTATGTTCTCACAACATTCACACTTAGACCTCTCTCTTGCCTCTGAAGAACTAATCAAGGGAGAGGTACTGTTGAAGTTATTAGACACCTTCTAAAGTAGTAGTATTCTCTAAAGAAACAAAACTGGTAGAATGGCTGTATATGAAAAGGAGGATTATCAGATTAGCTTACAAGATATGACTTAGCAAGTCCAAAATAACAATTGATAGTATATTAGTTATTAAAAGGAATAGTGACTATTATAATTTTATAGATATAAAATCATAATATATAAACATGAGTGCTTCCATGTTTGGTGTTACCTGAAAACATCTTGAAAAAGTTCATGTCTCATAATATAAACCTGTACTAAATGATATGCTCAAAATCAAGTAATATAGATTGAATTGTTGACTAGAGCAACTGGCTTTGTTTATAGGAGTCAGGTCATATAGCCTAGTGTCATCTCCCATAAAAGTGAAGAATGTATTCTGAGCTGAAAGCATGTCAGAATTTCTTACTTGAGACTATAAGCAACCCAACTTAATCAGTGTTTCAGAAGAAGAAGAAGAAGAAGAAGAAGAAGAAGAAGAGGAGGAGGAGGAGGAGGAGGAGGAGGAGGAGGAGGAGGAGGAGAGAGAAGAAGAAGAGAAGAAGAAGAAGAAGAAGAAGAAGAAGAAGAAGAAGAAAGAAGAAGAAACCTGTGACCACTTTTAAAGCCTTTTATTTCATTAACAAGACTGAGCCTGTCATAGGTCATTCTGCCAAGAATGCCTTCCATACCTGTAATGGAATATGCATTATCCAAAGCAATGCACTTCTGCCTTAGGTTGGTAAGGCTCTGTGCAGAATCTTACCTGTTCATGGCTTGCCAGGCTGTTAATTTAATAACTCTGTCTGGGGTCCATTTTCAGTTTCAAGCCATATACTTTGGCTACCAACATGTTGAAGTTGTTAAAGACAAGCTTTAACATGATGGGCAGGAATTAAAGTATTCCCAGAACAAAAAAGGACTAGCATGATTAAGCTATATATGTCACTGAACTTCTATTCGTAGAATAATTATTCTGAAACATATATTCTCAAATAAGAAATAAGAATTAAGTCCAGAGCAGCATTCAAAACCATGCTAGTATAACAATTTATCTCTTAAATTTTATACTCAGCATAAATATAATAAAAGTATATGAATTTAAAATGTAACTTGATTTGAATAACATGACTTATTTACTACAGCAAAGTGACAAGTACCCTTATAAGATATCATTATATTATCTTATCTCTAAAATAGATGATTTGGATGGAGATTCACTTCAGTTGGTATAATGCTTGGGTAGAATGAAGGGTGCCCTAATGGTAATTCTCACTACTGCATAGACAAGGCAAGATGATAAATACTTAGAAGCTCAGTTTTTGATATGTGGGAATTATAACATGGCCCTTGGGATGGTTGTGCTAATAAGGACTCTTTCTACCAGATCTGAAGAGCTTGAAACTGGGACCCATATGATAGGAGAGATCCACCTAATAAGAGTTTTTCTCTTGAGGGATTGGGAGTCAGATGATTCTTTTAAATAGAGACACATTGGGAGAAGGGTCATGACATGGTTAGAAAGATGGCAAACTTCCAAGATAGCTTTCTCCTTCCTCATTCCAATGTCTTGAAGCCAAAACCTGGTAGACTAAAGCAAAGGCCTTGTGGCCATTTTCTACTGCCAATAAGACTTCCTGTTGATTGACTGACTCAATAAGTTCAGGATCAGATCAAGATATGTGGTCATCAGATATCATTTCTTCAAACTTACCAAGCTTAAATTAGTGGAGGAGGAGACCCTGCCAATACTTTTAAAAACACCCAGCTTACAGGGAGATGCTGAACTTGGACTTCCTGCGGTCCCAACCTATGCTTTGCAGAGTGTTTTTCTTTCTGTGTGCCTGTTGCCTGTGTATTTTCCTCAGCCTCAATGAAAGTCCCTCTATACAGACTCATTTTGTTTGCTGCTGTCTGCCTTGCCTGAGATTGTCTCTGATGCTTCCTGTCCCACTGTAGGGAATTTTTTTCTGCCTTTTAATTCTATAATCAGCAGGAGAGCAAACCCAATCAAGATCCCTAAAGGTAATTATACTTTACCTGTCCACACATATACATATACCCATACACACACATACACACACACAAGAACATACAAGCACACACAAAATAAATAAACATAAATAAAAATAACAATATGAAAATATGTCTTGAAAAGAGAAAGCAAAATAAACATAATAATCATGTTTTAGATTAAAACTATTGCTTTAGTTTGAAAGCCTAAAATGACAGTGATTAAAATGATTATTCTCTATATGTAACTTAATATGAATGAGTCTTGTGAGGAATCTGCTCCTATATCTGCCTCTTGGGATTTTATATGACATAAAACACTAAGAGAAATGGCGTGATTTGGTGAACCAGAAGACAATGCACAGTTGCCTATGCTGTGCCCTTCAAGTCATTTTTTTTCCCCCGAAGCTCTTAAGTCCTTCCAGGAATGCTTGAAAGTTCTGTGTGACAATAAATATTCAATGTTGAGAATAAATCAGCATTTGGACAACACACTCAGAGCCACCTTAACCAACTTCTCATCAGCTCTAAGCATTCTGTGATTCGCAGGGCTTCTTTCATTTCTCTCCTAGAACCAGTTAGCCTTTTTCTTAGCTCAGTGACCAAAGAGGGAAGGATAATAGGGATTTGTTATAAGAATAAATGTTCACTGAAGTAAAACTGATACCACGGTGCTCTAATGTGAGTGTGGGTGCAAATAAGATTTTTTCCTTTTGTTTCTGACATAGCTTTAGACACCCAGGCTCAGAGATCAACATTATACCTTAGGCACAAGATTTCTCTAGATAGTTTTCAAGCTGTGTGAGATATGGAAATGTTCCCACCTTGCTATGCTTTTATTTGATTTAGTCCTTAACAATAACCTAGCAACTGTTACCAAGATTGTTTTGCAGTCCACTGTGCTTACCCCACACCATACAATAATACCGTGATTATTATTAAAGCACAACAGTTTTCCATTTAAAAGCAGCATTTTGCATTCAGGTAGCCTCAGGATTTCAAGTTAAATTCCTCCAGGCTATGTTGCCTCTGGCAATCTTTCTCACTTCATATGCAAGGGCAATTAATTTTGTGACACAGATCTTGGATTCTCTGCAACTCCTGAGGTACTGTGCTTCTTATTTTTCACAAAGCAGGAATAACCAAGAAGCAACTTAGCCACTTTACCAAAATTGATCTGGTTCCCTGCACAATAGTTCACATAATATAATTTTCCAAGTGTTGTCTTCAATCAATTTCCTACCTAAAATACAGGGATTCTCTTTAGTAAAAAGAAAAGCTACAGATATTTGATCCAACTTAAAGTGAACCCACCCTTCAGAATAGCCTCTATTTTCATTGCCACAGGAAAAGTCTGAATGAATGTTCTTCATGCTCAGCTTTGCTTCCTGCTCCAACTCTTGATGTGATTATTTCATATAAATTTTGAACATGCTTCTAAAATAAGTGTAGAATATTGTACAATATCTAAATAATGTAAATACACAAAACCAAAAAAAAAAAAGATCTATATACCTAACAATCCTCTCTCTTCTCTTCTCTCTCTCTCTCCTCTCTTCTCTCTCTCTCTCTTCCTTGATCATTTCTCCAATGCATTACTTTGCACAGGTATTAGTTTTGTCAACTGTCTCAGTTAAGGTTTCTATTGTTGCAGTGAAACACCATGATCAAAACATAAGTCCATAGGAAAGAGTCTATTTGGCTTACACTTCCACATCACTATTCATTATCTAAGGAAGTAAGGTCAAGAATTCAGATAGGGCAGGAACCTGGAGTCAGGATCTGATATAGAGGCCATGCACGGTTGCTGCTTACTGACTTGTTCCTCATGGCTGGCTCAACCTGCTTTCTTATAGAATGAAAACCACCAGCCCATGGATGACACCGTGCACAGTGGGCTGGGCCATCCCTCATCAACCAATAAGTAAGAAAATGCCTTACAGGCTTTCCTACAACCCAGTCATGGGTTGTAGACATTTTTGCAATTGCAGATTCCCCTTGTTTGATGATTCCAGATTGGGTCAAATTTACATAAAACTATCCATCACATTATCTCATATAAAATATTCTATTCTAGTTTTATTTGTAGTCTGTTATGTAAATTAAAATGGCAACATAGCCTATGAATTTCCAAGTATTTAATGAAACTGAATAAAGGTAGTCTCAATTACCACTTTAATTTTTGTTTTTAATTAACCTGACTTTAAGTGAAAAATTCTACAGAAAAAGTACTTTTTCAATGGGCCCCAAGGGCTTCTTCCAGGTCCGTCTTCTCCCTTATACTCCTATCACCACTAACACACACACACACACACACACACACACACACACACACATACACACACACACACACACACACACACAGCTAACATACTTTAAAACATATGGATCAATGTGTTGGTGCAGGCCTACAATCTCAGCACTTGAAAGCTGATATAGTAGTCTGAGGATGCCAAAACAAACCCAAACTACATAGTCTACATCCATTTCAAAACATATCAAATTACAAATTGTGTGTGTAAATTAATACAAAGTACATATATAAACACAACATTATATGTAATAAACAATTACATACCAAAAATAACATTAATATATATAATATATTAAAATTTGTATATGATGTTTTCTTTAGAGACATCAGAAAACTAATTATTTCATACAATATAGGTGGAAAATATAGATTGTATCAATCACTAACATCTTACATTTATATGATATCTAATTCCAAATAGATTATTATATAGTTCTTTTTAATTTATTTAGTTTTGAAATTCTTCTGAAGATACTACAAAAATCAGAAGTAACCAATTATGGAAAAATGCAAATGAACAATGCATACATCTTATTACCTAGCATTGCTTTATGCATAAGAAAGCGATTTGAAGTTAAAGAGGGGAAGGCTAAGAAGTCTCTGTCTCCTCTATTAGGATCTTAAAAGAAATAAAACCAAACAAAAATGATTGACAGAAGAACATGAAGTTTTAAGGTTTATGATAAGAAATCTCATGTACACCTTTTTACCCTAAAAATAATTTTTTTTTTGTCTTTTTTTTATTTTTAAGTAAGAGATTTCATATTAAGATTCAAATAAAGGCCTACAGCACTTGAGACATGATCCTTCTGTTTTATTTGGCTTTCATCAAACTCTTGTGTGAAATTGTAGATTATTTCAATTACAGTTTTTTTTTTTTTTTGAGAAGTTTAGGATAAAATGTCAATGCAACATTTGATTTACATTCAGTGAGTTATAGAATAATTTGTAAGAAATCCAAATATTCAATCAACTGTCATCCTAGTTAGTTGGTAATGAAGACAATTCCTCACTGAAGTAGCATCTATGTCAAATTCCAATATTGAGATTTCCAATTATCTGAACAAGATATTGAGATGAAATAATGGCCGAATCTGAATATGTTAATATCATGACAAATGAGTCTTTAGGCTCTTCAAGATTGTAGTTTTAAAAATTCCTGTGTAGTATTAAAAATATTGAAGACTTTTCATTATCTCCTTATCATCAATCTTTAAAACAGTGTGAAGCCTTGGAATGCTTATACAGAGATATTCAATCAGTGGGGACTGAGATGACTTTACGATAAACTACAGGGAGAGAGATCAGATATGTACAGTGTGCCTTTAAATCTCCTCATCTTCTCTCCATGTTAGACACATATCTATTCACTTCATTAAATGTCAGACTATATTGCTATTTCACAGTCATTATCACAAGGACTTTCATTACATACTTTGGATTTTAAATTGAATGTCAAATAGAATTTAAGCAAGAGAGAAATGCAAAATCAAGACTTTCTCATGAGACACATTAAGGGCACATTTTAACATTTTAGATGATTGAACGTTAGGTTTGGTAAGGATTATCTGAGCAAACTTTAACTGAAATAATCGAATGATCTTTATTTACTTTTAGTAGTCCTGAGCTTCATATTACTAAAAGGCATATTATACGTTTTCAAAATTGTTTAATGTAGGTCAACCATTCTAGCTAAATTTTTATGCCAATTTCAATAATGTAACAGAATATTTGTGAATATAGGGGTGTTCATGAATCAGGAACTTCTATTACAAGCACATGCTATTTCATGAAAGCAGGTTCTGAAAGCAACCCCTATAAATCATACATCATATACAATCTACAGTACCATCTGGTTCCCACATACACAAAACCAAGAAAAGGGATTTGATTAAATAAATTTGAAAAAGTAAACTTAAGATTGTTTCTTAAAATTGTAAAACAAGAATTGTAATTTTATTTTTATATCAAGGAAGCCAGTAGCCTCTATATCAATATGAAAGCCACCAAGTTATTTCAGAAGCCTTTTAGCTTAGAAAAAAATGATAACATAATCTTAGGGCATGAATGGGAAGAGGAGGGTTAAAAAACATATTATCATAAACCCTGAACTAAAAGGAAGACAGGCTATTCTCTGATTACATGTTCTAACCTATAATCCCAGTAGAAAAGTGTGTGAACAATGAGGAACACAGCTATGCAAAGATTTCAGTATTATATTTTATTTTACTTTTTCTTCAATTTTTGAGATTATTCTATAATTGCATCATCTTACTTCCCTTTCCTCTTCCAAAATTTCCCATATATCCCTATTTGCTCTATTTCCTACTCATAGATACTTTTTTCATTGATTGTTTTTTAGACATATGTGAATGTGTGTATCCATAAATTGTTCTAATATAATCACGTTATTTTATACACACACACACACAACACAGACTGATGTGGTGGAATCTCAAGGTTTATAAATTATTTTTCTGTATGTACAATATGAAGCTCATGTGGGAAAATGTTCTCAAGCCATAACAGTGAGATCATGAATAAATATAATGTTACAGACATTAAAAACCTGTGCTCCATGGGTGCTAAACGTGTTGCTCTGTCACAGAGAGAGAGAGAGAGAGACAGAGAGAGACAGAGAGAGAGAAGCTTTATAAACCTGTGGGATGAAATAGAGAAATTGAATTCGTATTTTGTTTGTGATCCCTCGTGATCATTCTCAGATTTTCAAATATCAAGAGTAGCTCAGTAGACAAGGCTAACTTATGTTTAGAGAAATATCTTTGTATAACATGCTTTGTGTCATTACTATGAGCTAAAGTTCAGTGGAAATTTTTTAAGAAACTAATCAGGTTAGGAAATTCACAGAAATAAAAGAGAGTCGTTTAGTAGAAAATGCTGTTTGCCAAGTTCAAGGCTGAGAGAATATTTGGCTAAATGCATAATGATAAAGGAAATACAGGTAAGTAATTACATTCACTACAAATCTGTGCTGAGGAACTCAGAAAGTAGAGTACAGATAGGATGCATGAGAGTGGATTCTCACTCCTTTCATCTATCAACCCTGCAGAGTGACTGATCATACAGATAAAAAGTATCCTAATATAAGTAAGATTAAGATGTATTTTGAATCAGCATTTCATAAACCAATTCCACTGAAAGGCAGATCAAAGAGTTATGGGCAATTTCAGAAGAAGAAGAATAAAAAACAAAGAAGAAATTTTTTATAGTTAACTTCTAAGGTCAGGATATGAGATAAAACTAAGAATTCCCTTTACTGTGTGACATCTGAGAGATTTTATTATATAGTATATATTATTTATAATTATATGATCCATATCAACTTGATTATATTTTGATATTCAGCTCAGAACTCCTAGTGCTTTAGTATATTAAAAGTTTACTTGAAGTTTAACCTGTAATCTCACCACAAGACAGAAATTCTAGGATGTTTCATAGAGACCCCTGGCTGATGGAGATGCTGTCATCCAACACAAAAAAAAACCTCTGCATCACGGAGTACCCACATTTTTCCAAGAAAGGAAAATAGGACCAAAGAATAAGGTTTAACATATTGATGACTCTTTCCAGTGTCTCCATCTCAACTCTACCTCTCTTGTTATTTGTTTTAACTGGTAATAATACAGTGTCATAGAGGGTGGTAAGATATGAAGTTCAAAGTGAGTATTTGGACATTTGTGTCCTTTTGATGGTACAGATACGGGACTTTTAAAAGCTTTATTTTTTAAACTTGATTGAAAAAAATAGTTTTGTGTAGCATTTTATAGGCTTACATATGAAGTATAATTTAGGAAATACTGATGTAAATAAACATTCATTCAACGAGAAAATTATTAAAACATTATCTTCTTCATGAAAGACAATTGAAAATGGTGTTTTTCACATTATCCCTAGCCACCTTAAGGATGAGCTATTAGAGAACACAGAACATTTTTTTTGCATATTACAGTTTTCTCTGTTAATATTCTATGGACAGCCCACACTGAAGACATTGGAGGTACTTAGAACTTTGCAGGAATCATATAATTACCCAGCATACATTTTCCAGGGACCCGTTTTCTTCAAGCATTTCTAGAGTTTTACCATTAATACAAGCAAGCTTTAAGATCACTTGTCAACAGAGAGGTTTATTAGCTTCTTGTGTGCTTTACTTCTCCATTTATACTATGACTGGACCACATGGATTTGACAAAGTGCCATGAATCTCAGACACCAAGTGCTTTATGCTGCCGTATATAACAAATTTCAAAAAATGCTTTGTGGTTCTTCCTCCAAAAACAAAGGTACATGCTGTAAACATGAATTTCAATAATTTTAAATACTCAGAATTAAAGTAGCCGTTTTACATTCCCCCTACTAGTTTTTGCCCCATTCTGGTTATATATACAGTAAAATTCTCAAAATTATAACTCAATGGGGGAGTGGTGGCTCATACCTTTCATTCTACTACTAGGGAAGTAGAGGCAGGAATATTTCTGATTTTGATTCCTGACTGGTCTACAGAGTAAGTTCTAGGACTGCTGCTGCTACACAGAGAAGCCTTCTCTCAAACAACAATGACAACAACAACAATTAGCATTTAGATCATCTCTTATATTTACATACTTGTGCTAAATTATTGTAAATTTAAATTTTTAGACTGATTTCAAGTGCATAAATATTCTCTCTCTCTCTCTCTCTCTCTCTCTCTCTCTCTCTCTTTCTCTCTCTTTCTCTCTCTCTCTCAATCTGTGTGTGTGTGTGTGTTAGTGTATGTACCTCTTGTGTGCCTGGTGCCTTCTCAAAGTAGAAGATAGCAAAATATCTTTTGGAACAAGAGTTACCAATGGTGATGGGTATAAGCTACCAAGTGTGTGGTTGTTGGGAACAAACCCAGGTCCTCTGCAAGGGCACTCAATGCTCTTAATCACTGAGCAAACTCTACATACCTTCAATAATTTTCCTTTAATTGTATTTACATTTGTAATATAAGTGTTTATTTTTCATATATGTATTTACTTACATATGTAAAATATTTCAACCTAAGACATTTCCTACTTGCTGTATGTATAACTTCTAATTATCCTGAGTAAATAATAATCTACATCATTATAACATACACAGTCTTAATTTTCTATTATTATCAATTAAATTTACTTATTTAATCTCCAATCCTATGTATATTCATGTATAATAATGTTAGGGGCATGAGAGGACATTTATTTTGTAGAAACTGATACATTATTAAGACAAATACTGTCTGGTTTCAAAATAGGAAAAGATAATACATTGTTTTACATTATAAAACAAATTCTATGAATCACCAAATCATCATGCTGACTTAGATCTAGGCTTCATCCTGTCTAATTCTGAGAGAAATCCATAGTGTTGGACACATGTAATTAATAATCTCCTGTACCATATATTTAAGATTATATGGACATTCCATAAAGAGTCATAATTTCCCCCAGAGAATTGATTTATATCATAGAGGCACATATTTAGCAGTTAGACTGTATACAATTACTATGCAAATTTGGTGAGGTTGTGCCAGTCTTAGCAACTGATTTACTGCAATGATATTGCAATGTATGTTTCCACTGTTAATTGCCCCATTTCTGACATTAACCTTTTCTTTTTCTCATATACTGCTTTGTGTAGAGAAAATGATTGCCTAAAATATATCTTAAAATAAAATAATAAAGCAAAATGAGCAAAATGCTTACAGTACAAATCTGGGAAGGAACAATATATATATATTATATAAATATATATATATATTATATAAATTATATATATTATATAAAACAAATAATTATGAAAGACAATGTCTGGCAATAACCACACACACACAAATCCAAAACTAGAATTACACTTTATTTATTTATTTATTTATTTATTTATTTATTTATATTTTGGGGAGTCTAACACTTTGCTGAGTTATGTCATAGAGAAATGTGAGCTCATATCATACTCCTTGTGAATCATGCCCTTTAGGTCCTTGAACTGTGGAGTGGTGTTAGACTTTTTTAAAGTTTCCATAAACACTTTTGCAATCCATTCTATAATGCCACAATTTTTAAACATAATTTTGTATAAAACAATAAACATTGAATTTCTAACTCACTGCAGAATATCATACTGATTATTATTTTATGATTGATGTATTCTCTCTTCATGCTATTGCTTTCATCCACTGCTAAAAATGGTCAAGTATATGCTACATTATTTTGATATTATTACTAGCAATATTTTCTCATTCTTTTATAAACATCATTGCAGTTTGATTCAGAGACGGTTTCTAATGTCACCATTATGGAGAAAAATGTATCCCCACCTTGTCTGAAGCACAGCCTTCCGACACATCCTTTTATGAAGAAACTTAGATTGCTGATATAAATTATGCCACCCCAGTATTCAACAGGCCCCAAGTAGTTTTAATGAAAGCTTGTATATTTCACATTGCTACAAAATTAGCTGTGAATTCAGAGGATCTTCTGCCAAAGTAACTTTATATTGCTTAAAGGCCTGTGAAAGCAAATTATAGCTTCAGTCATACTAATGATCAGAAAATTAGTAAGACTGTCTCCTAGAAATTCTGGTGACTACAGTGGCTCATCCCTTTATATCACTTGGAGTAGACCCCAATTGAGCGAGTGCTCACACTGTAATCATTTCAGGAATCTTCCTACAGATTTAGCATAGACTCATATGTGGCCATTAACAAAAACAACAAAACAAGTTAATGCCAGCGTTAGCATTGTTCACCAATCCTCAAGAGTATAAATCGTGAACTTCAGGGTTGTTGGACTAATGAATGCCTTCTTGCATTTAAGTATTCTGAAAAGACACAATCTAAAATGCTTATTCAAGTCCTTTGGAAGTTAAAAAGAGTCAGAATGTTCAGGAAGCGTATTTGCATTGTATTCCATAAAAGCAAAACACATTTTGTAATGAATAAAAGGGAGGAAATTTAGAAGGACAGGCTGGGCTAAGCTTGCTACTCATAAATGTGTGCCCGAGATGGCTTCAGAGTGATGATATCTGTGTGTAAACATCCATTTGTCCTGTATAAACTATGACTGAACTTTCTTCTGTTTCAGGCAATAGATGATAGAACCACCAGGCTCGGCCCCATGTATTTCATAGGTGTCTGCATCCTCCCATACAGTACGGGAGGCAGAATGGACACCATAAACTAAAGCAGGCTGATGCTTTGGCTCCCACTCACTCTATGGGCAAGTGATAAGTGGTTTTCAGTTATTATGCAAAATAAATTTAAAGAATAACCAAATCCTCCACTGTATTGCATCCCAGGATGTTTTCTACTGCAAGTTTCACTGTGTCACAGTACATTCCTCTTGTTAATATTGCTTTCTCTTCATACCGTGAGCGTAATACCGCAGAACAAATGGAGGACTCCAAGAAAAAGAAGTATGACCACCAAGTAAGCGTGCTGATTTTTATTTTGAATTTTCTTTTGATTTCCATGTATACACAAGCTGCAGTGATCACCTGTAGAAACCACTCTAAATTCAATTAGCAGAGCATGCCGGCATGTTAAGATCATTGATTATCCGACGTTTGCCTCCCAGCAACCATTTAGAGTTAGAATGTAAACCATTAAAACAGATCACTGAGGCTTTGCCAAGATCAGCCAGATCTTAGTAGAAGTAGGAAAATTTAGTCACTTCAGACAAAACTACCTGGGAGTTGTTCATTGCTTTCGTTTGTTACTCAATTTTCAGAGAAGCACTGGGGCCATTTAATGATCATTGTGTCACAGGAGCATCTACACCTCCACTGTCAAACGGTGAAGAGACTCAGATCCTAGTGAAGCGACACTCGAGGATGTTAAAAGCAAAGAGCTAATTACTCTTTGCAACTGTTGCTTCTCTTTGTCCTTCAGACTTCAGAAAACCATTCGGAAACAACAAAATTATGTCTCATGCCACACCTTAAGACCCAAGAACAATCTTTGTCATAGGTAATTATTAGTTTTAATCTGCTGAGAGGAAAAGGCTAAATTGATGATGAATATAATGTAAAATTCTCATTTTCTGTCTTCCTAATACTGTTTCCACTAGGAAAAATCTCAGTATTATATGAAAGACATTATTTCTTTTTTTTTAATCATTAAAGATAAACATACATAATTTTTAGTTTCATCATTTCCAGGTTTGCAGTCCTTTATGATCAGAGTTACTGGTTTAAAGAAAATTCACTATGGCAGATTTATGAATGATAAGCAATGACACACCCTGGTCCAGAAGATCTATAGAACTCTCTGTGACAAGAAAAACAACACTTTAATTTTTAAGCATGTTAAAATAGTAAACATGACTGAAGAGAACTCACAGAATGATGTTTTAGAAAAGAATTTTAAAGCAATTCTCAACTTGGTCATTATTTAGCAAAAATATGTAATCTGAAAGAGTGATTTTCTTTTTTTGAATATATACTCTTACACTTAGGAGTAGTTAAAATTTCTTGGAAGATTGATCTCCCTGTGATTGTTAAAAATAAGTGTATTCTGCAGGAGGTAGATTCTTTATTGGCCTTACATCTGCAAAAGAATATCACATAGAATTTATTGTTGTTACTGCCAGTCTATACCTAGACAATAGAGTGGTAAAGGGTACCCTAGGTAACTTTAATAACTATGCATTTATTGTATTTTTAATGCATGGAAACCCAAAGATTGAGAAAAGACAATGTCTGAAATAATAATACTTTTTATGATACTGGTAAAATTATTTTAAAGATTTTGAAGTCATAAGGATGTAATACAATAACTATATATTCAATAAAATGAAAATACGTTTTGCCTAGATTTCAGAAGTCTGTCTCTCTACTAACTATGCATATGGACATATGACTCTCTGTTTATTATATATATATATATATATATATATATATATAATATATATTATATATATATATATATATATTACACATACACATATATATTATATACATTCTCTATTACTCTAGGTTGTTATCTTCTCCAAGTTCCCTTTTTCACTTTCCATCTATTCTACTTCTATGTCCACATATGTTTAAATCGTTGTCATGAGATCTTCTTTTAAATACTAAAGTTTCTAGGCCTTATTAGCTGGTCACATGCCTTTGGCATCTTCATTATAAGAACAAACAATACATTCCACAGTTCAACCAATGTGTATGTTATAGATGCTAGCATATAAATTCATGTTAAGAATGATAGGATTTGATTTGATAAATATTGCATACCTGTACCTGCTGCCTAAAAGTCACTGTGTAATGATTTATTTGCAGTAAAGAATAGATATGGTCTTTATATAAAGGACAAAACTAAACTTAGCAAACAAAAATCAGGACAAAGACATAAGAGAAGTCAATGAAACTGTTCATATTGTTCCAATTTTATATTACAATGTTTCTATTGGTCAGAGCTTCACAATCTGAAACTTCTTATGAAGAGAGTGTTGGCTAGCCCTGCAAACCAACATGTCTTTTTATCCAGATTGCTATTAGATAAACATTGTGGGTACCCTTCTGATTCTAATGGTTTACATGAGAAGTGTAAAAGAATGTCTTGCCTCAGTATGTTTATCAGTTGGTTCCCAGGCTAGCCAAAGCTTAGGCCCTCATTCCAGAGAGAAAGATCATTCTTTTTTTTTTTTTCTTGGAAATTTTATTTACATTTTAGATGTTTTCCCCTTACCCCATTTCCCCCCTCCCTCCCAGGAACTCCCTATCCCTTCCCCCCTCCTCTTGCCTCTATGATGGTGTACCCACACCCACCCTTCCCATACCTCACCTCCCCACCCTCAAATACCCCCCCACGACGCCCAGCCTTCATGGGACCAAGGATCTCTTCTCCCACTTATATATAGCTCCCTTACATATATAGCTGGAGCCATGGGTCCCTCCCTAAGCGCTCCCAGGCTGGTGGTTTAGACCCTGGGGGATCTGGTTGGTTGGTATTGTTGCTTTCCTCATGGTGTCATGAATCCTTTCAACTCCTTCAGCCTTCACTCTATCTTCTCCATTGGGAACCCCATGATCAGTTTGATGGTTAGTTGTGCGCATCTGCCTCTGAGTATGTCAGACTCTTGCAGACTTCTAGGGAGACAGCTATATCAGGCTCCTGTCAATATGTACATCCTGACATCCAATCAACATCTACCTTTGGTAACTGCATATGGGATGGATATCCAGGTGGAATGGTCTGTAGACAGCCCCTCCTTCAGTTTCTGTCCTGCACTGTGTCTCCATATTTGCTCCCTTGAGTATTTTGTTACTCCTTCTAAGAAGGACTGAAGCTCCCCCCCCAACTTGGTCGTCATTCTTCATGAGCTTTATGTGATCTGTGAGTTGAATCTTGGGTATTTCAAGCTTCTGGGCTAAAATCCAATAATCAGTGAGTGAATACCATGTATGTTCTTTTGTGATTGGGTTACTTCACCCAGGATGATATTTTCTAGTTCCATCCATTTACATAAGAATTTATCAAATTCATTGTTTTTAATAACTGAATAATATTCCATTGTGTAAATGTACCATATTTTTTGTATCCATTCCTCTGTTGAAGGGTATCTGGGTTCTTTCCAGTTTCTGGCTATTATAAATAAAGCTGCTATGAACATAGTGGAGCATATGTCCTTGTTATATGTTAGAGCATTTTCTGGGTATATGCCCAGGAGTGGTATTGCAACCACTATGGAAAACAGTCTGGTGGTTCCTCAGAAAATTGGACATATCACTACCTGAGAAAGATCATTCTTAAAATGCTTATTTCAAAACTGAGGATAATACTATTCCTTTTTGAATGTACCCATGGAACAATTTCAGATTTTCAAAAAATGTTAAGTTCAAAATAGTAGCAGAAGTTTCAGTACATTTAGTAACTCAGACACTAGCAGAATACTCATGCTTCCTTCTCCACATAGAGGAATAGGTTGGCTCACCGAATCCCTTTGCTTGGGATAAAAATTCTACCTACTGAATTGTAATTATCTAGGTTTTTGATAATGAGGCGCATCAAATGTTTCCATCATTAAGTAATGGAAACATAACCATAGTATAAGAAGACTGATGCGAATTACACACATACTTTCCTTTTGTTAAAAGTCAATATGATGCCTCTTGTTTTAAACTCAAAGACATTTTGCATGCAGAGTAATAGAACCAAGTTATGTAGATACTCCAATGGTTAACTGATCAGAGAGCTTTGATAAAGGTCACTGATGATCCCAGTCAATGCCTTCTTAAAATATAGATGATATCTGGATTTGCAGATATATTGTGTCAGTCATTTTCTTCTGACTCCTGTGACATGTCATAGAGCTGGTGAAAATTATATCTACTAACCTTCTGAAGTGTTGTCTTCCATCAACACCATCCTAACCGTCCTAACCTCACTACACTTCAGCATCTTAGGAAACTTATTACTCTCCTTCTATGACATTGGGGTTTTTAAACAGTAGTGTTGACATAAGGTATTACAAAACAATTGGCTTAAAATAGGTATATGGGATTGGTACTTGATACTCAGCCTAATACCATTACACATACTTTTACTGTATCTACATAAAGAATTATACACATACAAACACTAAAGTAAAAATAATAGTTTAAATAATAGAAGGCGACTTGAGGCCATCCAGTGTTAATGGTTGGATGTCTTTTGGCCTCTGATAATGATAGCTTTAAGGAGCAACCCTTAGCTCAGTTTCTTCATTCCTAAAAGGTGTAATTAATTATCACCATAAAAATCTACCTCAGAGGCTCATTTGCAGAGTTATGTTACTGATACAGAATACTTGGAATAGATATTGGTACAAATAAGTCTATCCACAGTGTTCATTAAAACTTATTCCTGTGAAGATTTTTTTTATGGCTTTCTATTTTAGCTAACCAAAACTGGTTAAAAATAAGAAAACATGAAAGATGTACATGCATTCTCTCTCTCTCTCTCTCTCTCTCTCTCTCTCTCTCTCTCTGTCTCTCTCTCATTCACACATACAGACACATACATGAATGTACTTCTTAGAAGTCTTCTATTATTCTTTATATATATATATATATTATACCATATATACCTAATATATACTGTATATTATTACATAAACAGTTGTTTGGCTTTTATGTATACAGATATATATGAGGTGATTTTAATTTAGTTAATGATATTAAAATAGATATTTGCAACATTCCTAAAGTTGTTCAGATTTTAAAAATTACAAGCATTTAAATCATGTTACTTCAATTTTGCTTTAAGTACTAGAAAGCTAACATATAATTTCTAATTTTAGATTTAAATACTTGTTTTCTGAATACCATTCTCTATATGCCTTTAACCTAGTATTAAATATGATTTAAAATTAATATTTAATTTTATTGTGTCTACATGAGATTTTTGTATGGATATGCACATTAGCATTATTCTAAATAATCATAAAAATCCATCAGTGCATTGGAAGTCAATCAAGCAATGTCTGTAAGATTTATATGTAAAATTTTCATGTCTATTTCTACAATCCATTATTTCTTTATTATCTCATTAGTAGTATAATTGATAGTCAAGTTGTGTTATTGACTTTTTCTCACTCTATGTCAATAACATGAGTTACATATTTTCGAATTGTAGTCAATAACAAGTTAAATTCCACTATATAATCCTATCATTTTAGTACGAGATGTAAAAGCTTACCAATCCAGTAATTTCACTAAATCTCAAATTCTAAATTCAATTTTATTCTTCTCCACATGATGTTCATTATCTCCCATTTCTGTGATTGCTCTTTGATTTAAGGTGCATTTTCCCAACAAATCTTCACATAGATACAGAAAGGATTGGTGCAAAGAATTTCAATGTATGACACCCAGTTAGAAAGTTACCACATGAGCATACTGCACATGTCAGTGTAAACTCTCTTTGCGCGGTACGTTTTAACCATATACCAACTCTCAAAGGTTCTGAGTACACCGACAGCAATGTATACCATCTAAGTGTACAGCTGTGGCATCACATTTCTATTCATTGGCCCTGAATAAAACTATGGAGTTATTCTAATATATTGAGTATTTTCAGGCATTTCATGCTGATCTAACACAAAGGAACTCCCTAGAGAAACTTTCCCTATCAACATAACATTCAATGAGGATATGAATACTTATACAGAAGGATTGCTTAAGGATATATTTTGCATAGAGCAAGAGAGTGAGCAATGTAAATTGGGATAAATTTCTGTTTGTAGATATATTGCTGTGTCTGCTTTTCGACCTATAAATTAACAATGCTCTACTAGCATTAATAAGCATACTTTCACCTCAAAAAAAGGACATTAAAATTAAAGTTGAGGAAAAAGACCTCATTGTGTGCAATCTGCAGATTCATTTATTGTCACTCTCTGCATCTCTGCTGGAGATCAGAAAGGCAGAGGGTGGGCAGAGACATTTGAGAGCAGGAAGTGAGAAGGTTGTTGGGCTGTTTTCATTAAAAGAGACATTTGCAGAGGGGAAATTAAGTTGTTCTGAAGCCAAAGGAGCGGTTACTCCAGACTTTGAAGCTTGAAGGTGAACTGCCAACAGCTGGACTCTAGACAAGTTGCCTGAATTGTTTTATTCAATTAAAAGTTAGCTTCAAAGTTAAGTGCAACAGGAAAAGCAACACCAAGCTTGTCTTTTCTCCCCCTTCTTATGGCTATAATATTCTCAAATGCTTGGCACTAGAGGATTCCGTATATAAAGACCTTGGAACTGATACACACCTCCTTTCTCCCAGCTATTACCAGAGGAGAGTTCCAATGAAACTAGTTTTGTAGTGTGAAAATCTCTGCTTTTTCCTTATCTCCATGTTACTTTTTTAAATGTATTTAGTGTGTTTTAACAAAGACTTTTTATGTTTACCCTACTATACAACCTAAGGCTTTCTTTTTAACTTATCTAAATGATTACCCATTTCACATCAAACCCAACACTCAGAATTCTGAAGACAAAGACCCAGATAATCAGAGACATAACATTTGTAGACTTTGGTAATATTTTCAAGGAAACTAACCTATGGCATTGTGGTGACAGGAGTGTAATCATTTGTAAGTTTAGAATTGCAAAAACTTTTCTTTCAGAGGCTTGCCTTTTGAAAATATGAAGAATTAAATGAACAATTCATATACAGTAACACATCAGTTCCCCCAGACAATCCTTAAACAAACACTGAACAATATAGGCAGCTTACTCTGTAAGCAAACAGTGTAATCTGTCCCTGAATTATGGAAACAGCATCAACATGTTTTATCTGGGGTGATTAATGTGTTGTAAAGAAGATTCTTCTTTAAAGAGACTGTCTTCTCCCTTGTCTTCCCATTGTCTTTTCTTTGTATATGTCTATTTTCTGGGCAAAATTTCTTTTTATAAGAGCATAAGGCCTCATCTCAGGATTATATGCAGAAATCATCTATTTACAGAAAGTCACTTATACAGGGAGAATAAAAGACTTTGTATCATTTTATAAGACACAATTCAACATAGCATACTTTCCCAAAAATTGTATAACTATCTTACTTTATGTAGCATTCGTATTCTAGATAAGTAGGGAAACATACTAAGATATACATAACATATATATTCCTATATGTATTTTAGAATATTTGAGACCATAATTATAATAGAATATACTTATAAATATTTCCTTTTTGTTTTGTTTTTGTTTGTTTGTTTTTGCTTTTTGAGACAGGGTTTTTCTGTATAGATCCAGATGTCCTGGAACTCACTATGTAGACCAGGCTGGCCCGGAACTCAGAAATCCACCTGCCTCTGCCTCCCAAGGGCTGGGATTAAATGTATGAGCCACTACTGCCAGGCTTTTAAATATTTCTTAACTTGAGAAAATCTACTATCAGAAACATAGTCACCAGTGGCAAATTGTCAGTTTCTGCAATGACCAAGAACATACATAAAATTTCGACACAAACACAGTTAGTAGTAATAACCATGGTGAAGGGAAGCTAGCTTGTAAAGGGTGTAAGGGAATATCATGCTTTGGGTTTTTTCCTCTTTCATTTCCTACTCAAAATATTTATAATTAAGTTTGTAGAATTTTTAAAACCCTCTTTGTAGTTATTTAAGGATTTTAAGTCAGTTGGGGCTGCAAATTGCAACTTAGCAAGTTTATGATGAGTGACTAAAATCCCTACAAACTGAGAGTAATAAGACTCTGATCCAGCATCACTGACGAGAGATCAGGCTCCAAACTCTGAGATTCAGTGAAAGTTATAATGTTTTTTTTTTTTCCCTATGAAACAGGACAGTCACATAGTCATTTTTTTTTAATATGAAGATGAGTGTATGAGGAATTATACAAAATTTACATTAAATTGCCTTTTGGGGTTCCTCTTAAATTCTAAATCATGTCATTTTAACCAAATATAGATGTTTTTGTCCTTATAATTTTAAAACAATGGATAAATATAACTACAGACTAGGATAATACCTGAAAAAAAAAAGAATTGGAAAAACTCACACAGGAAATGGTAACTGTGGCGCTAAGTAGAGTCCATGCTTGACTTAAGCTAAGCACCTAGAAGCATCTCCATGTTTGACTTGGGTCTGCTTTAAAATTCCAATTTAAACACAAATGGTGGCATAAACATGCTGTCTCTGAGAGTTCCTCTTGCTGGAGAGGTACTTAGCATGCAAATCTACAGCATAAATTTAGTGTACAAATGGCACTGCACAAAGATTGCTGCTACATCTCATTCTCTAGTCACAATAGATGTGAAAAAGATAACTAGTTAGTGAAATAACGATAATTCAAGTAGAAAACTGACAGGCAGTTCCCCAAGCTTCCCTGCATAGCTTTCTTCTTTGACAGTGTAGAGAGTTTTGTACATATATATCTTTTGGCCCAAGACAGTTTTACTAGAATAAAGGATGGACAAGAATTAAAGTGCCTTAGGGTGGTTAAATATGAGCAGACATAGTAAAGAATTCTTCTTCCTCTGCTGTCCTCTAAGTTCCAACAAATATCAAACTTAGTCCATGCAAGAAGTGTGTGTCTATGGCGGAATATCTCAGAAATGTGCTGGATTCTCCCAACTCATATGAGGGGAAAAGATGGCTCATCACATTTCAGAAATGGCCACTTCATTTTTAGACATTTATCAATGGCACTTTATTATATTGTTTTTAAATAATTTCTCTTTTGTTAAAATGTAACTACATCATTTTTTAGTATATAGCTTTTACACAGCTTAACAACACAATGAAACTAATAAATTGGCTCATAATTGTCTTCACATTAAAAAATAATAACAAATGGTAAACAAAATGTGGTAAAGACTTCAAGTAAAGGATATTTGAAATATACCAGAAAGCCATTTCTGAGAGAAGGAGCTATGATAAGCAGAGACCAAATTAGCCTCATGATTGTAACTACAGATTTCCAGTAAGTTATCATGGCTTATAAGATGTTACAGTTATAAACTGGATGGATACAAGCTGTGCGTAGTTTCTTTGTTTTCGAGAATATTCTACATAAAAATTCCCCCATTAAAAGTAGAAACAAAATCTCAATGAACACATACGGCATTTTAAATATTTTTATTCTAATAATGCATCTTCAAATGTATGTTCTTATCTTTTGTGTGCTGAAGATGTCGTAGCATCAGAGAAGCTCAACTTGCTTCCAGTCTCATATACACAATCAAGTAAAAACCATTTGATATCTTGTATAGATGTGTACAACAACCTTTTTTTTTTTCAAAAATAAGATTTGATAGGAACAATTATAGTTGTAAAAACAGTTTTCTGTGATCAACACATGTGAAGTATTTTTACGTGTTAGGCTATTTTTATTCTGTTATGCATATACAACCCAAGCACACTAACAGAAGCACTAACACATCATTGTTTCTGTGCACTGAAATTCGTAAAAGCACTAATATGAAAAAATAACATGATCATGTTACACAAATATTTTACATGCTTGTCTAAACTTATAAGGAATAAAAGTATGTGATGTTTTCTTATGTAGCTACAAGGTAAAGGATCTCAATTATTGATATTTAAAATATGAGGAGGTAATACTAAAGGATCAGGTAATGGAAATTGGAATGAGTTGCGTTAAGGTAACAGTTGCAATTTCCAAAGAGTTTATTAAACAATACTCTTAATTTTCCTTTTGGCAATAACAGCCAGTAGTTTCATGTTATTAGCTTTAATGTATTTGTAAGTATAAATTTAAAATTTTACTTAATGTGTACTACCCAATTATTTTAAGTAAAGTAGCAATGTGCTTCAAATTAATTCCTAATATTGTAACAAAGCGCAGCATAATCAAAGTGAGTGCACTGAGGTCAGAAAATCCAGAGAAATACAAATTAGAACTCATTTTCAAAATCCACCTTCTTCTTTCCTGGGAGCTATCATTTTGTTCTGAAGTGAGAGGAGTGTTCGCCAGGGAAGGTAACGTCTTAATTATGAACTGAAGCTTTCAGCTTGATTTTTGCAGTGGAAGCACCAGTAGAAACCGGCTTGCTGTGCTAGGTACACAGTAGACTAGACCAGCATAAGCAGGCAGCATTTGCAGTTGAATGGTTCCTGACGGATATTTTTTTCCAAGTGCCAGTTATGATAGATTTGCCTCTGCTTTTCCAGTTTGCTCCTGTTCATCTTCTCTTTTCCCACAGACTTATATCTATATCATCCTCTTGCAAATTGCTTTCTTGTGAGAAAGTGAGGTGGTAATCTTACCTTAGTTTATTATTCTTGAAAAGCAGAGAGGGAGATCGGGTTTAGAACAGAATTGCCATCAGCTTTTAAACGTATCCCTCTCTTTGCACAACTTTTCCTTTCCTGATATTCAGCCTGGTCCTGGAAAGTACTTTCTTAGCATCCTTGTGGCTGGAACAGGCTGTATCAAAGAAGCCTCACCATCCAACTCCCTTTTTGTAGTTATTGTTTTGTTTTGTCACATTCTGTACAACTGTCCCCTTTATCTGGTTGTTTTCTAAGGAGGAGGAGCAGGAGAAGAATTTGAGGGGTTGCACATTTAGACCTCTTAAAATGCTGTGGCATTCGTGTAAGACTGAAACCATTATCCACCTAAAAAAGCTGAGGGAGGGCTTTAAAAAATGTTCTATTCCAACAGAAGAAAAAATCCTGCATTTCTAACAACATATAATGTATCTTTGCTCAGATTCTTTATTTTTTTTCTCAGTAAATGCTATACTGCTTTTTAATTTACTCACCTCTTTGTTTTACAGTCCATTTTTGAGAGTTTGAGAATGTGCAAGAGCTTCAAGCTTTTGGAGAAATGCCACCTGATAGAGTAAAGAGGCATTCTACACAATGTGGACATCTGATGCTGGTCCTACAACCTGTTTCACTCTCCTGAGACCACTGTGTGTCTTCCATCGGCCTCCTTCCTGCATCTCTCATGTAAATCTCATTGAAAAAGCATCATGTCAGAGATCCTTTTACCCGTGTACTGTAGAAGCCTCCTTCTTCTAATTGTTTCTGTCTTCAGGGATGAAAACGGAGAGAAGCCTGAGAAAAGAAGTTCCAGCGACAGGCCCAAAGTGGAATCCAACTCAAGGGGAGGTCCCAAGGCCTGACACTATTACTGAGGCTATAGAGCTCTCGCAAAAAGGGACCTACATGACTGCCCTCCAAAAGATCCAATAAGCAGCTGAAAGAGTCAGATCCAATTTGTACCCAACCAATGGACAGAAGCTGCTGACTCCTGTGGTTGAATTAGGGAAAAGCTGGAAGAAGCTGAGGAGGAGGGTGACCCTGTAGGAGGACCAGCAGTCTCAATTAACCTGGAACCTGAGATCTCTTAAACACTGGACCACCAACCAGGCAGCATACACCAGCTGATATGAGGCTCTCAACACATATAAAACAGAGGACTGCCGGATCTGGGTTCTGTCAGAAAAGATGCACCTAACCCTCAAGAGACTGGGAGTTTGGAGGTCTGGTGGGGTGGATGGTGGCTGGTGGCAACATCTTCGTGGAGACAGGGAGTGGGCGGAGATATGGGATGTGGAACAGTTGGACGGTGGACCAGGAGGGGAATAAAATCTAGAGTGTAAATAAATAAAAATAAATAAAACATTAATGTATAAAAAACCTTATTTACATTCTAAATTTTCTTTCCTCCTCACTAAGTCTGTTTTTTGTCACTGATAGAGTTCATTTTAGCTCAAATAAATCCTATTTCATGGCCAATTCAAACTTTCAAATGTTAGGAGTGTAAAATTCTACGTGGCTAGAGCAAGCGAGATATCTCCGTTTTCATTCTAAACTATGAGGATAACACTAGGACAGTGGTTCTCAATGTGTGGGTCATGACTCCTTATGGGTATTAAATGACCCTTTCACGGAGTCACCTGAAACCACTGGAAGTCACGGAGATTATACTACAATCCATAACTGTAGGAAAATCATCGTTATGAAGCAGCAATGAAAAGAATTTTATGGCCTGGACTCTGTAACATAAGAAACTATATTAAAGGGATGCAGCATTAGGAAGGTTGAGAACCACTGGCTTAGGAAGATATTAAGAGCTTTTATCTCCCAGCCTTATGTCATAGGAATGTTAAAGGAGCCACAGAAAAACCGCAGCCTTTCCAATCCTAAAAGCACTGCTTCTGTGTCAGCTGTCTTTAGCTGACGAGTTAATTTTAGGCAAGATATGACAAGGGACTTACAGCTTCTTCACACAAGTAAGGCATGGATGCCTTAATATGAAGCTCAGGAATTTGTTAAAATAACATTTAAACTTCTTTATCATGCAACTTTAGTACTTTGGGGAAAAGAATGATACACAAATATCACACATAGGAAAAGGAACACATGCCAAGAGTAGGCAGTACTCAGAGAAGGCAGTCACATGTGAACCCTGAAGTAATCTAACCTTCGCCTTGATCTGATTCCCCCGCCCTGACTCCAATGAACTCAAGCAAGGAATCTAGTCCAGAGATGCTTTTAACTTTTCCTTGAAGAAAGAAATACAAAGCTAAGGGAAAAAAACCAAAACAAAGCAAAGGAACTCTTTTTTTAAATGAAAAGAACTTTCAGAAACAGAAACTTCTGTACCACCTTCTAGATAAAGAAAAAAAGAAAAAAGAAAAAGAAACAAAAACCTAAAACAAAACAAAAACAAGTGTACTGGAGCGCCCCCTGCTGGCCAACCTGAACTGCACCCCAGCTCTCCAGGAAAGGCTGCAGGAAACAACCAGTCACTTAAGAGTTCATGCCATCATTTGACCAATTTATCTTAGATCTATGAATGCCTACATTTTGCTGATGTAAACATAAATGGTACATTTCTTTAGCACTACATGTTGCCACAGCTGTTCGTTGAGTTGAATAAAAGAAAATGTAAATTGCCATGCCTCTAAAGTGAATGCAAGTGTGCAAGGGTGCTCAAGGTTGCTGAAAAAAATGTACATATTTCAGAACTCCAACAATTAAAGAGAAAAAAAAGAAGCTCAGAAGCTCACCGATCTCTACTAAACTATTTTCCCGGGATTTTGATTTGGGATTATATTAACTCTTTAGATTTAGAGATCCATGGGCATTTTTTGTTCTTTGTACTTTGTATTTTTCATACTTGATGTGTGACTTGTTGTTCCTGTTAATAATGCTTGGATATGTTCTGAAAATCACTCCACCTGAGTTGTGTACAAAGTCATGTTTTGAAATAGGTATGTACTGCAAGGTTATATCTCATTGAATACACATAAAAAACTCTGAATAAGGAAAATAATTAAAATATTTTCCCTCGATGAAAAAAATAACTCTCCTTCAAAGCTGTAGTTGCACAGACCACAACGCCCAGGTGCCACTGATTGAGGCTGATCTTATCAGGGTCTAGCTTTTCTTGACTCATTTATGCATGCTGTACTCACCATAGAACAAAATTATAATAAAATATATTTGCATTATGAACAAAATGAGTTCATTCCAAATCTACCTTAAAACCTTCCATATATGATAATTTCAACCTTTGATTAATGTGTGTGAGTCTTGGCATGACATATGTGGAATCATTATTATTATAAATTCTTGTAATAAAAATAATGTTACTTTGATGGATAAACAAAGTTCGCACATATTTAAAGTGTACATCATGTTTTGTTGAATGTTTGAATTTTGAAATGGATAAATGAAACAAATTAGCATACACATTATCCTACTTGTGTGTGTTCCCTGAGAATGATTAAAGTCTAGTAGAAAACACCAATTGTGCGCACTGTGATGGTTAATATTAACTATCATTCGGAGCATCTGGAGACGAGCATCTGGATGTCTAGATGTGCACTGAAGTGTGACGATACAGTTTAGCTGCAAGGAGCATGACTAGCTGCCTCACGTTGTTCTGCCATGACACTTTCCCCATGATGGAATGTACTCTCCAAGTGTGAGCCAAAATGAATTCTTCCTCCTATAGTTCGTTTGTTTCAGGGATGTTGCCCTGTCGTAGTCATTATGAAGTGTCATATAGCTCATGTGCACCACAGCACTGTTCTTCCAACAAGAACGTGGAGTCAAACTAAGGAATGTCAACAAGCCATGACTCAACAAGTGATGAGCAAAGAGAATGTGAGTGTATGCTTACACAGGCACATAAAACAATATATATATATATATATATATATATATATATATATATATGTTTACATATATATTGTATAATTCAACCTTCAAAAGGAAACCCTGTCATTTGTGATAACATACATGAACAAGGAGGACTTTGGAATGATCTTAGTTAGGCACAGAAAAACAAATATCATATTATTTTACTGACTCATAAAATTCAATAAATCAAACACAAAGAAGAGTATAATGGTGGTTTTGTCCATCTAGGGATCTGGAGGGATAGAGATGTTGACATATGAAATAGTTTAAATCAGGCAAAAATTGATACTTGAAGAAGTGCCCTTTGGAATTCTGATAATATTATTTCATATATTAATAAATTCTATCTTTCATGCCAAATTCAGCCACCATTTTTTTGTTTTGAAAATCAAAAAAGCAACTAGTCATATTCATAATAAATAACAGAGAGAACAAATGTTTACGTGCTTAGTACCAATAACCTTTTTCCTATTCTTATCTAGTTCAGAGCCATAAACCAAGGATAGTATTTCAGATGTATTGCCATAGAGACTCTGTTCTGAGTATTTGGTTTTTCCTTTGTAGCATGAGCAAAAAAAGCAAAGAACTAATAGTACAAATGGATGTCACTGCATTCGAATGAAATTTTATTAACAAGAGAAGTCTAAGGGTTTTGGTATACAGGAAGCAATTTGTTCTTTCTTATTCTGGGGTACAGTACTGATCATGTCATCAAAATCTTTCTGGATGTTTCCAACTCAGAAGATATGGAAAACTCTAGCACAGAAAGAAGAGAAGGGAGATGTCAGATACAAGGAACCTTTGGTTTCCTCACCTGAGTGAGGTCTAAGGTTGTGGCCTCTTCCTGAGTCAGTTTTACAATTGATGGGAGACAGGAACGTATTGACTAGTCTATAGTGTCCTTGGACAAAAGGCACATAAAACACAGATGATTTGTAAGGTCCTTAGAAGCTACCTCACCCTCCAATAACCCCCTTGGCTCTAGTAAGACCATAACATGCTGAAGCAAACTATGTACAAATCCGGAGCTCTCCCTGTTGGATCCACACCAGTTTTTGCTCAATCATTGGTTTCATTCCTGATGCTCTGATAGGAAGATAAAAGCAGCTTAGTGTAGAAAAGGCTAACTTTTAGCTCACAATTCAGTTCACAAGTCATCATCATTGAGAAGTGAAAGCAAGACTCTGAAGCAACTAGTCATATTCACAATAAATAACAGAGAGAACAAATGTTTACGTGCTTAGTACCAATAACCTTTTTCCTATTCTTATCTAGTTCAGAGCCCTAAACCAAGGATAGCACGCCTCTTTGGAGACGGGATATTCATACAACAATTAAGGTAATCACCTGTAACCAGGTTTCCTGGGCCAGTCTGATCTAGACAATATCTCAGTGAGACTCTTGTCCTAGGAGATAATAGGTTGTACCAAGATAGCAATTAAAAATTAGCTTCCATAGGCCTTGATCTAGGTAATTACCTAAGAGCAAGTGAAAGGTGGATGATACGTATATTTCGATTAGGGATGAAAACACTTAGTGGACAGCTTAAAATTTGTGGAACGAAAGGTGAAATAATTGGCATTTAAAAGTAAACTACCTATAGACTTGTGAGAAAATTGGGAGAAAGGCCAAACTAAGTATTTACCTTTTAAACTCATGACAAACTTTCATGATGGTTGTGCTATTTATCACTTGTATATCATGCTGACATATGTTATTTTAAAGTACAAGATGTGCAAAATGTTTAATTAAGCCAAACAGTTTCTATGTCATCTCTTGAATGATTCAATCCCATATTTATCTTCAGAAAAATGCATGATACATGCATTGCCAACTTTTAAAATGTTTTGGATGTATCATTAAAATAAAATTAATTTTCAAGAGTGTTGTCACAAATCAAGAACCCCACCATTTGAGGGATTAAGAAAAGTGTATAGAGAATCTGAGACCTCTACTACAGAGAAAGATTCTAACTCAAAATTTAATAATTTTATTAAGCAAAATACTTGATTAAAAACTTGTAAAATTCTATGAGAACCATGTCTTCTAAAATTATTTGTTATTTCATTTGATTTAAAGTGACTGGCTTTATTGATTATTATTTTTCTACAAATAAACCCATATTCAGCCATATTTACTTATCAAATGAATTGGATTGCTTCAGATATATAACACAGCATTCATTTCCTGGACAAAAGAACTATATGGTTCAAAACTAAGATTCCCTTTGAAACCACTTTATGGATGATGAATAAAAGTTTGTAAAATACAGAGGAGGCTGTGAGATTTTGATACAAAAGACAGATTCCTGCTAACAGCCAAGGAAAAACAGCATGACAGAGGAAGAGACAAAGGTCACAGCTTTCTGCAGTGATTGCAGTGAGACAGGAAGGAGTAACAATGACTGCCTGAGCATTGAAGATAGGGATGAAGAGACACACTACGACAGACCAATTGACTGGTGGGTTTTTTTTTTTCTTTTTTTTTTTTTTTTGGATAGTGTTTTTCTATGTAGCTTTGGCTGACCTAGAACTCACTATATAGACCAGTCAGGCTGCCTTCAAATTCAGAGAGTATGCAAAACTCCTGACCAGCTATGTTTAATCTTTTATTTATTTTATATTGAGACAAGAACTTTGTTGTATTCCAAGAAACTGAAAACTATTTTAAAGACAATGGTTTAAAATTAAAAACTAATAAAAATAAAATTCCAATGTTCTTATTTATATCCAAACATATTACATAGTCAGAAATATAAAATTGGTTTGGAGAAGGCTAAGTTAGGATGATACTTCCATTCCGGAGTACCTTAGGACTAGATAGTAGCTAAAAGGTTCAGGAGGGAAAGTCTGGAGTCTGGGTGAACGACAGAACCTGCTCTTGAGACAGAGAATCTAAATTAGTGTGTGCACACTGTACCAGCTGAAGGTGTCACCCAAACAGGATGAGTCTGTATCATAAACTCATTACTTCTCCAGTCGTGCTTGTGGTCCTTGCTCAAGGTCTGGGAAGAGTCCAGACCTATACATCTGATACAAGCATCACTTTTTCTGCCAGTTTGCATCTATAATTTCCAAACTTGAAGCTTCTTGGGAAGCCTTAACTCTATGGAAAAAGTTATCAGCCTTTCCCAAAAGAAAGTCTAATTGAAAGCACACTGCTTAAGATTCCCCTTATTATCAAGCTATTAAAATGAATATAAATTAGTTTGTTCTCTCTGAATCAAAGATTCAGGGGTATAACCACATTCTTAGCTCAGGAGAAACTGGAAGCTTAATTGCCTCAATAGAGACAAGGTTAAATTCTAGTTATAGTTCTGTGCTTGAGTAGATACAGAGAGAAAGGAGGAATAGAGATGGGGAGGGAGGAAAAGAGGTGTGTGAGAGCGTGGGTGCATGCATGTGTGCCTGTGTGCATGCCTGCTTGTGTGCCTGTGCGTCTGTGTGCACATATGTGTGGGCGCGTGCTTACGTGTTTGCCTGTGTGCATGCGTGCGTATGTGTGTGTGTGTGTCTGTGTGCGCATTTGTGTGTGCTTGCACTTCAGTATCCAGTGCATGTATGTAGAGGTAAGAACAATTTTCGGAGGTTGGTTCCCACACTGCCCTTCTATATTTTTAAGGCATAGTCTCTCAGGCAAGCTGGTCTGTGAGCCTCTATGATTCTCTCGTTTCAGGCAGCTTGACCCAGTAGCATCTTTACTCACTGAACCATATCCTTACAGGTGGGATGATTTATGTTTAAGATTTCATTTGGTTAGTAGTATAAAAAAATAATACTAAGTAGATTTAAACCAGTTTCAGATTATGTACTTTTGTATTCCTGCTAGGTCAATAATTTTGCTTATTGTGTACATTTTGCTTTTGTTCTCTTATCATTAAAACATAGAATCAATATTCTAAAAGGTATTTAATCAGTGGTAAAGGCAACTGATGCCGCTAATGATATACTTTTCCTTGTCAAAACAGTATGTGAACTGAAAGACCCAATAAAACCTTTGAAAGTATATAACAAATTTATATAATCTGAAATACTATGATTAATATTTTATTGCAAACTTCAAAAGCCACATGGGGTGATACACCTTTTTGTGTTAGAATATTACATTATTATAACAAAAAAGAAAATTGCTCACTTGCAAAATAATTAAAGCTTGATTAATTTTTGAAGATCCACTTATTTTATGTATATGAGTGCATAGATGTGCACACCTGGATGTAATACCTATGAAGTCCAGAAAAGGACTTTGGAAGCCCTGGAACTGGAGTTACAGGTGGTTGTAAAGAATCGCCTGCATGCTAAACCTTGTTCTTACAGGGGCAGCAAGTGCTATCTGGGCCATCTCTGCAGCCCTTGATTAAAATTCAGTGGAAGACATTATAATTATTATCTCATCTGAGTGTGATAGTAGACACCTAGTGGTAATAAGTAAATTATATTATAGGAATTATTTTATGGATGTCAAACTTTATAGAGCTGAGACTAGAATTATTTTCCAAAACAATTTAATAGCCTTGTAAGTAAAATGAAAATGCAAATTGATTAAGGTGGTCATATCATAACCAAAATATACAGAGTACATATAAAATAAAACAATGGATCTATATGCCAAGAATAATTCATTAAAATCATTTTTTCCTTTTGGATACACATAATGACCATAAGCCAAACAGATACATTTAAAATATTATGTGATCATTAATTGCACCTTAGAAAAATTAATACAATTTTTCTTTAGGTATTCATACAGAGAAAATATTGAAAACTAAACATATGTTGATAATTTAGTAGGTTCAGAGATACGTTTTAGTAATTAATTTGAGGAACTGAATCCATGAATTACCCAAAGAATTTAATTAAATATTAAACTGCCCTTTTAACTGTTAATGTTTCCAAAGTTTTAAATGATAGAGCTTTCATTTTGTCAACAAATTTAATCTTTTTCCCACCCAAACCTCTTTTGCTCATTTTTAGATTGACAAGGTGAACACAGAGAAGCCTAATTTTAACTAAGAAGATTTATTTAAGCTTAAGTTATAAAAACAGTTCTGGAGCTAAGAGTGCTACAAACTTTCAGACTTGACGATGCATTATCTTAATGGGAGTAATTGCTTCTCCAGACAGCTTTCTTTCTAGCGTGATTAAGCTGCCCTCATGGATTTGTTTCTTAATTTAAGACAATATAAAGGATAGTAACTACCTGCTTATGGATGCTCTCTGTTCATTATCTGATGCCCAGACTAGGCATGGATGGAGTTATTCTAATCCCATTGGTACACAGAGAGTACAGCCTTAACAAAAAGTTATACTGAAACTAACTTGAATACATAGGAACAGCTGAAATACAAGTTAAATTTCCACATTCTGATGGCATTTCACACAATACAACATCAATAAAACTGTTGGCAATTCAAAACTTCATTGAGATATATGATGTGAAAAACACATATTCCTTAATTAAGGGTATAAGTGTAATATCTACCCAAAATAAATTTTAAAATTTCATTATATAGAGACATATTTTATGGCAGATCTTCAACCTCTAAGTAAAATTCATCTTTAAAAATTCATCTCTAAATTTATTTGTAATAGCAATAGATATATATCATGTGCCAAGTTGAAAATAATACACATTTTTTACATTTTAGATTTTATGCCTTTTAGATCATAGATGTAAATATGAGAAATATATTTCGTGAATTTCTAATTTATGCTATTCTCAATTATAGTTCAAAATATTTTGCATTACACAATTTTAGCTCATATACTCAGCAGGAATGTAAGAAACTTTGGGGAGCGGTTATAAAAAATATAAGTAGCTTATGTATGTATTGTTTAGACTAAACAATTTTGATTTTCTGAATACAAATTCAGATGTCTTAAATGGAAAATATAATTGACATTTCAAGCTTTGAGGATTAAACTGAAAGAAAACTTTTTAAAAAGCTACTCTAATTTATTCATTATGGTATATAGAATGTCAGAATTATCTGACAGGATTCCTAAGATGCTATTTATTAGAGGACATTATACCTGTGCACGAGAAATAACTATGTGTTTTCTGCAAAAGCAGCCACACTACAAATGGGCCAAGGAACAGATGTAGGCTGTTTGGAATGTACATCTGAACATAAAACATTATAGTAGAAAGAAAACTGAAAGCACAGGAGCACCTCTGCCTGTCAGGTTCATTGACTTTACTCTACACGCTCATGTTTTATTCCTTTTCCCCCAAATACACTTACTTTTATTTTCCCTGCCACCCATTCTGTTATCGTACCTCTGCCTAAACCAACTGAAAGGGGAGTTGTGAAATTTTAGTTCCTTTTGCCTTTTCGTGAAAAAACAACAAAACAAAACAAACCCTAAAACACCACAACACAAACCAAACCAAACCAAGCAAGCAAGCAAGCAAACAAACAAACAACAACAACCCTCAGCTCTCTCTCTCCTTTCCCTTTCAGTGTACAGAGTGATTTGGCTGCTATCCAGGTAACCGTAGATTCTGCAGAGGAAACATTGTAGGTTGTTATTGTACATGAAGTACAAAACTGCGTTTTTCAAAGTAACCCCGGGTGTGCAATGACATTCAAATGATGCACTGCAGTTACCCTTTATGACTTATCTCTCAGTAGTTTTAATTTAGCTTTTATAACTAATATAAATAATATGAGCTCTGAATATGGACTGAAGAGAATTTTGGTTAAAACAGAATGTTTAGTTGTCTCAGATCTGCTGTTTCTTCCCCATGACCTGAAGATGAAAATTTGGCAGTGTTTTAAACTCTTCTGTCCTGGATGCCTGTTGTGCAACCATGAATCATTTTTCTTTGTGCTAATCCAGTTTTTGTGGGCACAGCCAACATACTGCTTTCTGATTAAAATTAAGTCTTGTTCCATAAGAAGTAACTCATGTCTGTCACTGTTATGAGGGCCAAGAACATGTGAAAAGAGAGGCCATAAGCCTTAGGGAAGAAGACACCACTATCATTCTGCTAACAAGACTTAGAATTAAATGTAATTCCTAATGTCTTACCATTATGCTCACAGATAAGCAGAAGTCTCAAACCTCATAAGACCACCATGTTCCTACAGTCAGTGGCAATTAAGAAAGAGGCCCAAACTTGGTCTGTATGAGAGAGAGAGAGAGAGAGAGAGAGAGAGAGAGAGAGAGAGAGAGAGAGAGAGGGGCACACTCATGCCTAACATAAGACATCTGGACCACACTTCTCCCCACAAGGCTGACATCATTTTGGAAGAGGAAACAGAAAGATTCTAAGGGCCAGAGACAAAGCAGTGTTTTACAGACACAACAGGGCAAATGCACCTATGAACTCATACCAATCGGTATAGCATGCACCTGACTTATGCAAGTTCAAGTCAGACCAAATCCCAGCATGGTAATCAGTGGGGATGAAATCTCACCTCTAGATATTGACATTTTATGGTTATTGGAGGATGAGAACGCCATTGCTCTTTAAGGGTGTGTCACCTGCTAGGTTGAGTACTCTGCGGGGCAGGGCCTATACCCCAAATTAATGAAAATGGAATTAGCTGGGTTTAAAACAACAAGAACACAGTAATATGAATGTTGGATGAATAGGAAAGTGGTGGTTGAGCCGGAAATGTTTCAGAGGGGGGAGTATGATGAAAAGTATCATTTGGAATGATCAAATAATTAATAAATGTATTATTTTAAAATACTAACTTTATAACCACTCAAGGATTGAGAATAAGGAATATAGTTGAGTAGAACAACAAATAAGTCTGACTCACAGTCTGCTCATCAGTAATAATAAGTGCCTTCCCATCACACTTGGAATGCTGAGAGATTCATTTGAACTTGACACACCCTATGGCCTCTGGGGCTAATTGACAGCAATGTTTCAGAACTTTACACCTTAAAATAACAAATAGCCTTTTGAATGGCATCTAAGGTGAGAGGAATGACAGACAATCAACAATATTTTGCTGAATGGCACATGGGAAGTTCAAAGATAAGTGCAGTGAAGAGAGATTCCTGTATAGTAGAAACTCATTTACATAAATCTTATAGTCTGAGGAAATGGCTCAATTGGTTATAGTGCTTTCCATGCAAGCAGAAAGAGCTCAGTTTAATCCCTAGAATGCACATGAAGCTGACTGTAACCTGCTTTAACTCCAGTGATTCTAGAATCCTATAGTTCACAGGAGTGAACAACAAAATCAAGATTAACCCTACCCCAAATAAGGTGGGTACAAGGATCAATAGACAAAACTATTCTGTGACCTCCACACGTGCACCTTGGCACATGTTACATGCTCAAGTGCAGGCATACACACACACACACACACACACACACACACACACACACACAGATACACACTTGACTTTTAAGCAGCAGAATGGAAAAATTAAGGCCACTACCAATCCCTATGAGGGTATTGGTACAAATAAAGAGAAGATGAGTGTGTCTCGTATCAGACAAACCATTATTTAAGTCAAATATAATTACAAAAGGGAAGCCACTTTAGAGGTAGTAAAAAGAAATATTCTCATGTGGCCCAAAATGCCAAAAAAGCTAGAATAATACTGGAAAATGAAGGTTATGAAGAAATCAGTTCTAAATTGTGAGAAATATTATACTACACTGTCTTAATTTTCTTTTTACTGCTATGATAAATACCATGACTTAAAGCAACATGGATAAAATGGCAACGTTTGAATGTGGCTTAGAAATGCTAGTCAAGTTAATTTTGATGGAAGTCAGGTCAGGAACTCAAACAGGAGCAGAGGCAGTACCTTAGAGAAAAGGGGACCAATGATGGAAGGGGATATCTCAGCGGGCCCATGCAGAGGCATCTCTTCCCCCTGAGGGACCAGCCACATGATGGTATAGCATAAAATAGAGTTTATTCAGGGCATGGGGAGGGGAGACAGGAGGGTAGTAGAGGGAGAGAGAGAGAGAGAGAGAGAGAGAGAGAGAGAGAGAGAGAGAGAGAGGAGAGCAAGGAGGTAAAGGCTGGCCATGACCACATGGGGAGAGGGGGAAGGGAAGGGGGAGGGGGCAGAGAGAACATGCAGGCAAGAGATCAAGGGAGCAAGAGGAAGAGGAAGGGACAGAGAGCTCCTTTTATGGTGGTCAGGCCTACCTGGCTGTTGCCAGATAGCTGTGGAGATGGAGTTTAGACAGAATACTAACAGTAACCATGGAGGAATGATGTTTACTTAGAGAATTGTGATGGTTTGTTCAGCTTTTTCCTTTTTCATCACAGGACCTAGGATTGATACTGCCCACAGTAGGCTGAGCTCTTCCATGTCAATAATTGATCAATAAAATGTTCCATAGAAGTGTTAACAGGGCAATATGATAGAGGTAATAACTCACAAATGAGTTCCAAATATATCCAGGTTTGTATCAGGTTGATAAACATCAACCTAAACAATTGACCCTTTTCAATTTGACACAAAACCTGTGACTTTAAACCATGATCTTTCCTTCCTTGCTTATTCTGAAGAGCTCATATAATATGACTATGAAAATCTAAATTATAGTCCATGTTTAAAGTCTCACATTCTTAAAAATCCCAACAAGTCAAAAGTTCAAATTGTCTTTGGAAATCCAACATATTTTCACTATGGGCTCCTATAAAAATCAAACCCAACTTATATATGTTTTTATTATTATTATTCTAACAAGGAAGACTTGAAGAAAAATAATAACCAGATGAAGATAAAAACAAACTCCTCTAATGTGAACAGCTCAGTGTCCGACATCTGTAACTATACATGAGTCCTGAGCTCCAAAGGGCTTAGATAGCTCCCACTTCCCACCTCTGCCAGTCACAGGAGTGGCTCCTTATTTAATAGACTCCAGTCCACATGTCCTACTATCCTTAATGATTACAACAATGCCTTAGCATCTCTAATATGCTAAATTTTCCACTGAAACTGAGCTTGCAGTTACACCAGTGGTCTATCCTGGCTTCTGAGAGTGACAAGCTTCAGCTGCTCTCTATAACCCCTTCAGTCCCGTGTCTTTGAGCAACCTAAGTTGCTACCATTAAGGACACTTTTGATAAATTACCAAGTCTAGCTGCCTTCTTGAAACATAGTCACTGGACCATGACTTCTCTGTGCTGACCCTGGGAAATCCTTCTCAGGAGACTTCACATCAATAGTACTAGCCCCTTATTAATTACAATTGATTTTTTTTTTAGCTATAAGTAGCGGGGATATATTGTCCTAGTGAAGTAAAGTTTTGACTTGCTCATATTTTTAATCTTGAATGTAGCATAAATAGCCCTGATTGGATCTGTTTCCCTCGGAAACATTATAAGCAAGACCTCCATCAACTACATTTTTCTCAGTAGTTATGTCTTTCATGATTCCACAGAATAGTCCCTTATGCTTTGAGCAGTCACTGGTCTTTCCAGTTCAGATGCTTCCACAATCTTCCACAAAACAAAATGATCAGGCGTGTCACAGCAAACACCTATTTTCTATGCCCATTATGTTATAGTTTGCTTTCTATGGCAATGAAAAACACCATGATGAAAAGCAACTTATGGAGGAAAGGGTTTATTTGACTTATACATCCCACTTATGGTCAGTCACTGGGCTAAGTAGGACAGGACCTCAAGTAGAAGCAGAGGCAGGAAAGATGGAAGGCAGCTTCTTATCGGCATGCTTCTCATAGCTTACACAGCTTGCTTTTCCATACAAACCAAAACCATGTGCTCAGGAAGAGACCACACAGAGGGGACTTAGACCTTCTGCATCAATCATGAAAATACTCCAAATGCCTCACAGACATAAAGACAGGGCTATCTGATAGAGACCATGCTTCTCTGAGGAATCCTTTTCAGAAATTCATCCACATTTGTATCATATTAACAAAAAATCACATTCATCACCTCAAAGATACTCTAAATATATCAATATGAAAATGTCATTGTTAGAGCTAATGGAAGAACTGGTAAAGGATTTTATTTCTGAATTATCAAAGGGACACTTTGTATACTAAAAAACTTTTATCACCCCAAATTTATGCAGATACTTTACTTGCTTGACAAATATATTTTAGTAGTGATTTGAAAGATGCACTCTATATTTTATGAGACTTATATTTTGGACATTCCTCAGACCTGGTATATGACTCAAAAGAACAATTTTCAAAATTAAGGGAAACTTTGAAAATATCATTATTTACAACTCTAAAGCTTTGATCACAGCATACTAGTTCTATAAAACATTTTAACTGCTCCATTGTTCATTCAGAGAAAAAAGTTCATTTTCTTATAATTGCCTAATCAAGTAAACCCTAATTACAATATGTTGTAAGTACCTTTTGTAACATTTGATAATTCTAACTTAGAATTAATGATTTGGTGTTAGTAATTAAGAGTAGAAAAAAAACGTCATGCTTCTTACAGAACAAAACGCAGTGTAATAACAGATGTTTTCTTGCACACTATCTTATTGTAAAATAACATAATTAAATTTAAAGTCTTTGATTTTAAAAAACTTAGATTATTTGAAGTGCATGTTTTATAAAATTATTGAAATAGTACAGTTAATTTTTTTTTCAGAATGTAAAAAATCTTTGGGCAATGTGTTTTTAAAATTTAACAGACATAGAAATTATACAGACAAGCATTGTTTCCCCAGTATTTGAGCAATAAATACATCATTTCATACACATGGTTGCATCTAAGATGAAATGATCTCATCAGGTATCAGGGAAAAAGGGAAATAGAGTAATTGGAGCATTTACTCTGTGGTAGGTAAGTTTAGGGTGATACTCATTTAAATGTGAAAAAGTACAAATAATTATGCTTTACTAACTAATAGAGTTTAAAACCTCAATTGATGGAAATTTTTCATTTTTATTGGTTATTTTGTTTATTTACATTCCAAATGTTATCCCCCTTCCCAGTGTCCTCTCCCCATGTTCCCTATCCCCTCCACCTGCCGATATGAGTGTGCTCCCTCACCTGCCCGTTTATTCCTGCCTCAGTGCCTTAGCGTTCCCCTATCCTGGGACATTGAGCTTCCACAGGACCAAGGTCTCCCCTCCCCGTAAGACCCACTAAGGCCATCCTCTGCTATATATCCAGCTGGAGCCGTGTGTCCCCTCCATGTGTACTCTTTGATTGGTGGTTTAGCTCCTAGGTCTTTGGGGGTTGGGGGATCTTGTTGGTTGATATTGTTCTTCCTATGGGGTTGCAAACACCTTCAGCTCCTACAGTTCTTGCCCTTACTCCTCCATTGGGGTCCCCAATCAGTCTGATGGTTAGTTGTGAGCATCTGCATCTATATTGTTCAGGTTCTGGCAGAGCCTCTCAGGGGACAGCTAAACCAGGCTCCTGTCAAGAATCCCTTCTTGGATCAGCAATAGTGTCTGGGTTTGGTATCTCAGATGGAATGGATTCCTAGGTGAGGCAGTCTCTGAATGACCTTTCCTTCAATCTCTGCTCCACTCTTTGTTCCTGATTTTTCTTTTGTCAGGAAGAATTCTGGATTAATTTTTTTGAGATGGGTAAGTGGCCCCATCCCTCCACCTGGAGCCACACCTAACTACTAGATATGGTCTCTACAGATTCTCTCTCCCCTTTGTTGAGTATTTAGCCTAATGTTTAACCTAGCTTCCAAAAAAACTATTTGACCTTTCAGTCTATCTTCCTTCTCTCTATCATCTATTTATCTATTTGTCTGTTTATGTATCTATGATGACTGCTAATACTCATTGCCAGATTTCTGGATTTAAAATCACCATGAAAATATTTCTAAGCATGTCTATGATGGCTTTCAAAGTATTTAAGTGAAGAGGGAAGGCCCTTATTGATGTGGGAAATATGCCTAGAGTCTGGTATACTGGACCGGATAAGAGATGAGATTCTTGGGAACACTGGACTTCATCTATATCTCCGTAATTTCTGAGAGCAAATGCAACATGAGTAGCTGTCTGCTATTCCTCCCATCATGCCCTCCCCACCATGATGGACTCAGAGTGTAATGAAAATCCTTCCTTCTTCTTTCCTCTTCCCTTCTTTCCTTATATTGTCAAGCATTTTATCATAACATCAAAAAGAATAACTGATATCTGCTTCTTTTCATCTATCTGTTTCTATTTATCTATCTATCATCATTAGTTATAAATTCAAATCTTCTTTCTTTTCATTTTGTGTTACACTTTCCTTGTCTACATGCTACATGTATGGTTAAGTTGTACATAGATTGTGATGAAACAGAAGGCAACCCTTAGCAATCTTGATCTGTGTTTTCCTCAATATCTCTGGATTTAAAGTAATTAACAGTGAAAGGGAAAGTGCCCTCCTTATTCAAATGACTTTTCATAGTAGTAATTTCAACGTGTAACATGGGACATATTTTGTGTCTATGTTAAATGAAGAATATTTAAGATTAGAAATGACTCTAGAGTCACATCTGTCCAACATTTTAAAAAAGATCCTATAAAAGTATGAGGCATTTGCATGACGTAATAATATAAAATATATCAATAGCAATGCTTGCTAATTCTCATGCACATGGAGTGAAAGAGAACAAAACCTCAAATCAAAATTTTTCGTTTACCTCAGCTACAATTTGGGTGTCCCATAAGAGTTCAAGGGATATAAGACTGGTGTTAAATTCACTCTAGTGGGAGACGATGTGGACTTTCAGATCTGAGGTCTAGATTGATGTGATGATGCATGTCTAAAATTAAGTTCTTGATACTCTAAGAAATTAGAAAATATGGTCTGAAGTAGTAGGCCAACTTAACTGCAGAGACTCCAAAACTCAAAACGGTCAGAAGAAAAATGAATCACAGAGTAAGCCTTAACAAGTTACCTTTAGGGTCAGTTTTGTTGCTTCTATAATACAGACCTTATGAATCAGTGATCAGCTGGTTTGTAAGTGTTCCACAATCATTCAAATGGTAAATTGAATAAAATCAGACATTATGATTTGTCTCCAGACACAATAGACACTAATGGCACTCTATGATCTTTGATATAAAATCACATCCATATTTCAATGACCAACAACCATTCAGTACATCTTCTTTAATTGTGAGCTCTTTGAAGCTACCAGTTTGAGCACTTTGGATTATTTTTGAGTAGGTGCTGAGCTTCTGTGTGGGATTTCAACAGGAACTGGGGACCAGGTCTAACTTGATTTATTTCATTCACAAGTGCTGGCATATAAGATTGTGGGTGAAATAGGGCCATGGTCTAAGATAGAAGCTCTGCCATCTGAAGGGTGCAGTGAATCTCAAGGATGTGTGTTGAAAGATATCAAGGTATCTTTGTAAGTCCCTCAATAGTTCTCAAAGGATGGTTAAAAAAAGGAAGTCTGATTCCCCCCTTTTAGGTGAACTGTCTGTTGGACAGTGGTTTTCCTCTCTGTCACTCTCCCACCATGATATCCCAAAATGTACATTAAACCCTCAGTAGAGGCTGAACCTGTAGCACCACCTGCTCTTCTCCTTTGATCTTCCAATAGAACAAGATATAAAAGCATTGATTGTTTCATTACAATTAGTTTTTTTCTTACATAAAGCATATAGAGATGGTTCTGGAACATACAATACATATATTTTTTATCGTTAATAAGGAGAGCTATGGCATACATAGAAGCAAATAGAATAAATAACTCAAGGTAGGACACTTTTAACTTACCTATAAGTTCCTTACATATTAACCATTTCCAAAAAGCATATATGAATCAAGGTCAAATATCAGACCTATAAACAACCTTAAGAAATTAAATATCCCATCATACCTCACAGACTCCAGCGAAGACTACAACTGTCATTAAAATGTAGAATTCAACCTTGTACTCTCAACTGAGTAATAAAGGTTATGTTTCTCTACAATCTAATCAAATTGCTTGTGAAGTCCCAGCTCCTGTAGTGCTTTCGTGTATCTTTCACTTGTGCAATAATATTATCCAATACTGAGCATTTAATTGCCTACCAGCCCCTTAGTGATTCTTTTTTTTTTTTTTTCATAGCTAGCAGATCCCAACCCTTTAAATCTTCAGTCAGGTAATACAGATGCAATTTCAGATAAGATTACCTACACCTGATTAATTTAAGCAAAGCCTCAGGAGTGCCTGTGGCAATCTACATGCCATATTAACAGCAGTGCTAAAACATCCTCAAAGTGTTACAGGTCAGCCAGGTGGCTTAGAAAGAGCTTTCCCTACTTCAGAATAAAGTAATAATAAAAAGTGTTGAATAGCCTGATAAGCTAATAATAAAATTTGCATTCTTGTTGACAAATCCTAGGTTGCTAGTGCATGTCCATGGATCTTTCAAAATACACACAGACTAAGATACTTAGTGGTTATATCATTTTTTCTGTCTTCAGATATTCCTATTTAGCATTTTTTTTTAAAAAAATTAAATACGTTGTCTTTCAGCCATAGAAATAGTCCTGAGAAATAAATAAATTTCAAGAGATAACAAACTGACCCACTGATGCCTCTATGTGAGATTTCAGCTCCAGTGGAGGGTGTAGCCATGCTACGGCAAATTGCGTTAGGAAGGCTCCATTAGAGGATTCCCAAGGTAAATAGACACAACACTTCAGGTCACCATGAGCAAATTGGCCATGAAATGGTATAAAGGCCAGTCATGATTCCTCCCTATTGACTGGCCCTATTATCTTTTTCAAACAATAAACAGAGGAATACACCATCTGAGCTACATGGTACGCTTCACAGCAATTTCCAACACCAAAGTCATTAACCCAAACTTTAAAACTTTAAAAGTGTGTGTTTCAAATGGTTTATTAGAAAACACAAACAAACAACTTAATTTACCAATTATAAATTGGGATGCTAGATACACTATATATACTTAGCACTCATTTGAGATGAGAACTGTAAATACAATTATAATTTTCAGAATGGGGAAAACACTGAAGGATTTTGCCACTGCAAAAATCTATTTAACACAGCAGTTGTTATTTGGCATATTTGATGAGAGCCACTTTGTTAAAAAAAAAAAATCTAAATCTTACAAATTGGAAACCAATGGTAAAGCTGTCATTTTTGTTTTCTTCATGGAAGCTCTATATTTTGGAGTCTCAAAGTTAGACTTCTACCTTGGTTGTTTATCATTCTCTGGAAGTTATGGATGCCAGTACAGTGGACTGTTTTCCCATTCCTTCATTTATATTTTAGATACTGTGCAAACCCCACTTGCATGCTACTGACAACTCCTCAGTTGTTTTTGCTAATGAGGATAATTGAAGATGATTTGGAAATGCTAGGCCAGAATGGTTTCTGTAGATTCACAGGATACGTGTGTAGTCATGACATCTCAAAACCCTCAGAACTTGAAACTTTCATTTATGTAAATTGCTTAAAAACCTATTGCTATATGATGTTTTATTAGGGAAGAATTTAATTTTTTGAAGAAGACACAATAAACAACAGGACTGACTCCATATTGTATAAGCCGAAAGACATTTCTGTATATGGAATTTCTACTTTCTATCTTTTCAACTTAGAAACATGAGCTGTGTGCACAGGATGAAAGTGTGTTGTAGATTTGTTCCGAGACGAGGCATTAAGCATTATTTTAGCTAGGTTTTTGTGTGTATGTCTAAGTTTCATCAATATAAGAGACCTTTCTGATTTCCTGAATTTATATGTTTTGGGAGCAGTCTTCATAATTTAATACATCAGCATGACCTAATAATGAGAACCTATGCTAGCAGGACATGTAACAAGTATGCTACTTTTAATTTTGACAGTGTCATGAAATCAAGAAATTACTATCCTATGTAAGTTGAAAAATTTAAAGAACAGAAAAAAATTAATATATAAGAAAGAAAAAAGAAAAAGAAAAAGAAAAAGAAAAGAAAAAGAAAAAGAAAAAGAAAAAGAAAAAGAAAAAGAAAAAGAAAAAGAAGCCGGGCGGTGGTGGCGCAGGCCTTTAATCCCAGCACTTGGGAGGCAGAGACAGGTGGATTTCTGAGTTCGAGGCCAGCCTGGTCTACAGAGTGAGTTCCAGGACAGTCAAGGCTATACAGAGAAAACCTGTCTCAAACAAACAAACAAACAAACAAACAAAAGAACAGAAAATATAAAAATATTTTGATTTATGTCTTACTACTAAAAAGTAAAACTTTTCAAAGGAGGTTAACTTTAAGACTTCACAATATTTATAAATTTATTTAATTGTCACACAGAAGTTGTTCATATGTATGTTAAATGTATTATACACATTGCTGCAAAACACATGTTAAATATATTACATGCATATATCCTCTTAAATATTCATCGTTTATTTATGCTAGTGATAGTCAACAATCTTCTGTCCTTTTTTATTGGTGAGTATATTATTGCTTTTTATGGTAAGCCTGCTAAACAGCAGCACACCAAAACACCTTGCTCCTGATTTTAATTGATAGTATTCTCCAATCCTGGCCTCCAAACTTGCTCTTCCTAGTTTCTGTCGCCAATATTCTACTCTTGCACATATGTATGGCCATGTTTATTGAAACCTCATTCTTAGTACATAGGAAATTGAAACAACTTAATTATTTATCTACTGATGACTTGATAAAGAAATGACAGTATATTTGCTCAACAGAATTATATTTTACCATAAAAATGATGAATTTCTGTCATTTGTGCCAATAATAATGGGGGCTAGTGTATGTGGAAATCGCTTGGTTAAATAGACCAGCCATGAAAAGACAGGATCTCAGTTATATAGAGTCTGAAATTGTTACTCTTATACAAGAGTCTCTGATATATTATTTGTGCAAAAAAAAAATTGGTAAACTCATTTTGACAAAATATATAAAATCAGTAGAAGAATCAATAATAAAACTACCATATGCTATGGCACACCTGTCGAAGAATATATATATTCAAAGCAAATTAAATCTGCATGCTGAAGATGCATATATACCTTAACAATTTGAAAGGTCAGGTTCAGCTATTTAATGATGAAAAAGGGGATCTAATTTAGACAATATCTTATCTCACAATTACAATTTATGAGATATTCAAACTCATTTAAATTAATTTTAACGAATATATCTAAATTCAAAAAATAGCAAGTTTCCTTCTATCCAATTTGTATCAGAAACATACTTCAAAGCTAGCCCATGATTCATAAAAATGTATTTTTAATATAATATGCTACTTATTAATAGCATATGTTAAGTACTATTAAATATTTATGTATATTCACATTATAATTATTTAATGATTGAATTAATAATGTTTGAAACACTTAGAAACTCAGAGTTCAAAGATACACCAAATCAATCAGTCCATATAAGTCTCTGATTTTTCTCTTTTAAAAGTGCATAATCCTAATATCTCTTTCAATTCAAATCAGATCCTTATAGAAACACTTGCCTGGGACCTAGTCTCAGTTTGTGCTTATGTTGAAATGACATCTTCACTACTTTGTTTACAAATTTTATTCGCAGATGACAGTATTTTATCTAGACAATTCTTCCTTCCCTTCCCTTCCCTTCCTTCCCTTCCCTTCCCTTCCCTTCCCTTCCCTTCCTTCCATTCCCTTCCCTTCCCTTCCCTTCCCTTCCCTTCCCTTCCCTTCCCTTCCCTTCCTTTCCCTTCCATTCCCTTCTCTTTCCTTTCTTTCCCTTCTTCTCTCCTCTCTTCTCTTCCCTTCCTTTCTTTTTAGTCCCTTTCATGCCTTTCCTTTCCTATCCTTTTGGTGCAAGAAAACCTCAGGGTAGCCTCTCCTGGCCTATGCAATATCTGCCCAGAATTCTGTTATCAGGTCAATTGAGAGAACCTCATGTGTTGTCTTGTTTCTCTCATATCCCTGACCTCTGCTTATTTTTATACCAATAGAGATCTTGATGGTGAGATGTATTGGGGTACACCTACTCAGGTCTGTCAGGTGATCTGTGCCTTTGCTAACACCTGAGCATTGCATTTGTATTACCCACTACGTTTGAATTTGAATACTTGTCCCAATTAGAGGTCACCCACCCATCTCAAAAATTTTAACCCAGAAATGTTCCTGTCCAATGGAAAGACAGGGACAAAAAAACAAAAAAAACAAAAAAAAAAAACAGAAACTGAAGGAAAGGCCATCCAGAACTGCCTTACCTAGGGATCTATTCCTTTTGCAGACACCAAACCCAGACACACTTTCTGATGCCAACAAGCACTTGCTGACAGGAGCCTGATATGACTGTTCCCTGAGAGGCTTTAACAGCACCTGACCAAATAGATGCAGATACTCTCAGCCAACCATTGGACTGAGCCTGGGTAACGCAACAGAAGAGCTAGGGGAAGGACTAAAAAAGCTGGAGGTGATTGCAACCCCATAGGGAGAGCAATATCAACTAACTGGACCACACAGAGCTCCCAGAGACAAAACGACTAACCAAAGAGTATACATGGGAGGAGCCATAGCTCCAGATACATATGTAGCAAAGGATGGCCTTATGTGACATCGATGGGAGAGAAGGCCCTTGGTCCTGTGGAGGTTTAATACTCCAACATAGGGAGACGTTAGAGTGGTGAGACTGGAGTGGGTGAGTGGGTAGAGGAGCACCCTCAAAGGCAAAGGGGAGGGAGTGAGTGTGTGTAATGGGGAGTTGTGGAGAGATAATTGGGAAGGATGATATCATTTGAAATGTAAATAAATAAAATAATTAAATCAAACTTCTTATTGTTTCTTTATTAATTTTCTGTCTGAATATTGGCAAATTTTGCTGTTGACCTCAAGTACCTGATTTTAAATTTTCTTGATGAAAGTTTTCTGAGACATTTTTTTTCTACCCAGTTCCATATTGCAACTCAACAGTATAATGTGATATTATGATGCTGAGAGAACTTTAAACGGCTGCTGGGTCTAATGTCAAATCATCTAGCTGTTAGATTCAGCTTCTACATCTGTTTGTCTATCCAAAAATTCTAAGGTTTCTTTTTTTAGTATTATTATTTCTTCTGAATCTGTCACCACAATAGTGGTTTCCTCACTAGGTAGTCTTCTTGTGTGTTTCAGGACTAGACGGAAGCTTACACTTGTTTCAGTCAACGAAGCTGTTCTCTATTGTTTGGAAAAACATTAGCAGAGAATAGCCTATCTCTACTCATCTCTCCATAGAGTCTGAAAGGGCACATGCTATTTATTCTCACCACTGGCTCGGCAGATCTCTTCAGGAAAATGTCAGGTGCTGACCAGTCTCCCCAGGCTTTTTTGTCATACATGTGGCTACGAATGCCAAAAAACCATTTTACTATTAAACTCAGATTTCACCAAGACTTAGACCAGTGATTTTCAACCTGTGAGCCATAATCCCATTGCAGGGGTCAGATATTTACATTATGATTCATAACAAAATTACATAGCATAGTTACAGTTATGAAATGGCAATGAAGTCATTTTAGGGTTAGGGGTCACCACAGCATGAGGAACTGTACTAAAGGGTCACAGCATTAGGAACATTGTGAATCACTGACTTAGATGAGTCTCTGGTAAGGCCAAAGCCTTCACTGTTAGGGTGTATCTATTACTGGGATAGATTCATGCCAAGGACCACTATAATCAGCCATATGTTGTTGTATGCTTCTAAATGGAATACAATTTTGATAGACTGGAGTCGTGAGTCTATGACCCCAAAGCATCCGGGGAGATGAGGGCGATGAGGCTCCACCCACTTTTACGTTTTACCTGCAAAGTATTGAGGTGTATAAGCTGATGTCTTGGGTTTCTTACTTTGTTCTACCTTAAATGACTGGAATTTGGTGGTGCACTGTGCCTACTGAGATTGGAAGAATGTTGATGAAGGTAGTTACCAGGCTTCAAACTTATTATAAGTCAGGTATTAGCTGAGGTTTTAGAAAGATGCACCTGCTGTCTCAGGAAAGCCACAATTCTCAAGGTGGGTAGTCAGTGAAGCAGGTGACTCTGGAGTTTATCTACACGGATGCATATGTCTAACTTAGATATGCTCGGTCATTTTGGAGATTGTGAAAGATGTAGAGCTATCCTTCTTGGGGTGTGAGATGGATGGGTAGGAACATTAATTTGGTCTCCAAACCTGGATTAAACCTGCCTTATAGACAGAAGGTACTACCCTCTCCAGGACTGCCAATGATACAGACTAAAATGAGTCTGTTCAGTAGGTGCATGGTCCTATTCCAGACCTGACTAGACTACATTAAGTGATCTCTGCCCACAATACAAGAATTCAGTTTCTGATAAGTACTGAATCTCAACTCAGGGGGCCAAGAACTTGGCAGAAACAAGATCCTACACTAATATCTGACTCCCCAAAGCAGGGATTCTTCCTATATGTTTTTTGTCTGAAGTTGAGGAAGGAATGGTGACTTCTGTCATTTCCCTAGCTTCACAGCTCCAGTGGACTGGCATGCTGACAGGAGCAACAGGATGGTGGCCAGTTCTGTGTGTCACCACAGTGGTCCTCATAGAGAATTTCCAGTTGAAGACTCTGACATATGTGTCTTCCTGCTTCTAAGTTGAATACCTCTATCTGTGACCTAGGATGCAATGATTGGGCCACTTCCATCCTTCTGTCCTCTCTACTGTCTTTATTTTGTGTTTAGACAAGAGGAGGTTCTATGTATTCTCTTCTGACATCTTAAACTTTGGTGAAAGAAGGTTGCTGTGCAAAAATCTATTTAATTTGCTATTTCTACAGGGAGACTGATAGAGCGAGAGGTCTTAACTGCGGTTTTGTTCATCCTTCATCTCTGAGGTTTTCCCCAAGTAATGAATTCTTTCAAGTTATTTTCCTCTATGCTTCTCTAAGGTCTGCCTCTGGTTAACAAATCTCTTTAAACTTTCATAAAGGGTTTATTCTTATAAATCTCTGATGTCAAAAAGTTAAAAATTTTATAAATATTTATACAAATGTGTCTATACTATGTCTATGCATTATAAAATGTTAACTCATTTAATTCCTGGTTAAAAAAAACAACAACGATGTAGGCTCATTACATCACAAAGAATAATATAGAGAGAAAGGAAGTTTAAGTGAATATCACACCCAAGGATAGGAGGCAGAGCAGGACTCATTACAAGGTATTCCCTTCAGTATGGTACTATTTGATCAATTTAAATCAATAAGCTGATGTCTTGTGCTAACTGATATAATGCCATCTTAGCGATGTTTCAATAAGATCTTTACTCTTCATGAATATTTACTATTAAAATTGAAAACAAAACTGTACCATTAAGGGTTAAGCAAAGGAGTATGTTTTGGGGACTGGACATTTTTCAGGACATCTGGTTTCAAAGCCTTAATTCATTCCCTTAGACATTTGGTCTGGCATTCACGTTAATAAGGGAACAAAGAAGAGGTCAGTTGTATGCAGTTAATGAGGGCTTAGCAGGCATTGATTATATATTTTTTACAACACTGGCTCCTTGGTTAAGATAACAGCAAGTTTTACATTATTTTACCTGCTTAACAGACAATAAGGAGAATATTTGTAGGAGAAGGTCCCAAAATCTGGGAATATGAACCTGTCTGGACCCCCTATTAAAAAATGGGGGAGCAATATTAGAGAGTTGCTTTCAAGAAGGCTGTGCTCTGGCAGCTCTCTCCTTATAATCAAGAAAACAAAATTGGTCAAAGATTAGAGGGAAACTGGAACCATCATATACAGATATTGAACGTGAAAACTACTCTGGCTGGTTTGGAAATTGGTATGAGATTTTCTAATGAACTTAAAACTATAATTACCACATGATCTACCTTAATCATTTCTGGGGATGGACCTGGAGGCTCTAAGTCAACATATAGCAGAAAAACCTGTATACCATGGTGACTGAAGCCTATCAAGTTAGTCAAGCTGTGACAGGATCCTCAATGCTTATCAAACTCTGGGTGAGAGCATGGCAATTCAGTTTTTCTTATCATGTTAATAATAATAATAATAATAATACATACATACATACATACATACTACAAATAATGAGGTTTCATAAGCCATGACACAATAAAGAATGGTGTTGGGGCCGTTTGCCTCTGTGGTACCCATAGGGAGAAGAGTGGGGAATGGAAATCAACTAACTGAAGAAACACTTTGGAAAGTGCCCTGGAATGTTGAGTGTGATAGAGAATTTTAACAGAGGTTAAAATAGTAGCAACTACTTTCTAAGGAGTCTTTGGAATTGAGCCAAAAAGTAGTAAAAAAGATAAAACCTGAGATAGTTGTATGAATAATTTTGTTCGTCTTCCATTTTAGGAAAGGCAGACATAAATTAGTTTTAGGAAAAACAGCTCTTCTAGTTTGTAAGCCACATGTAATAGATCTATTGCCTCATTTCTCTTTAAGTCTTTCACAGAAATATGATCTATGATATTTGTACTAATACTTTAAAATACTCAAATAAAAAGCCATACCGCACAGTAATTAAGTACTGCGCCATTACTTTTTATGGCAGCAATAGGCAATGTGAGGGTATTTTTTCCTGGGCTTACAGGAATATGCTCACTTAAAAAGCAAAATCGTTACAAGACTGATTGAATCCAACAGTTTCTAAGCAGAAATTTAGTGTTTTTCATTCTTATTCAAGAAGTCAGCATTCTCAGAAAGCACATTAAGTTCAGCATATTCAGCTACTTTTAAGCCACCTGAAAAGAAAAGATGCAGCATTTTCTTGTTCTAGAACAATAAAAATAATAAAGGACTGACTGAATGTCTGTGCATAATTTAAAGCATCTTACATTTATAACTTCAGGCTCCTTAAGTGTTGATTATTCAGGAGGAAACAAATGTTTAGCTAAATTTGAAAGCTATAAGAAATCTTGTTATGAAAGTGTTACCCTCCTTAAGCTGACTGCTCATTTCATTTCTGTGACTTATTTAAGGCATCAAGCAAGATATGTCCCAAATTATAGAATTACTGTCCCAAGAGTGGAAGGAAAGATTCTAAGTGATCTTCAGATTTCATTGTCAAGGAGAAGAAAAAATTGGTAGCAGAGTTATCTGCTGAGGAGATATTGTCTAGAAAAAGACTGCATATTCAGATTTTTTTCTCCTTAATACATTATGCAAAAAATAGATGTCTGTTAGTGCTATGGCAAAAAGCCAGATTCAGCTTTTGTGATAGCTAATTCTTGAGAGCCAATGAATCTAGATTTATAATCTAGTTTATTTATAATCACCTAGGAGATAGGTGCAGCACACATCTAGATGTGTCCCTCATGAATTTTCCAGGAAGGATGAACATATGAGGGAAGACCCATAGAGAATGTTGGTAGCATCATCCAAAAGCCTGGAAACCCACATAAAATAATTGGCAAAAGAAAGAAAAGAAGCCAGTTCTTGTATTCCAGAACTTTCTCTTATCTCCTTTTTCTTCGTCAACAATACAATGAACTTTATCTCTGAAATTACTAATTTAAACTGAGTCTCCCCTCAAAATGAGAATGGGAGCTATTCTATACCTGGTCATCTTCAGTCTTCTCCTTGATAAACTCCTCCATTTCATTGATCTAACACAAGAAATGTATAGAATTTGCAGTTGGATTACACTTATGCTGTATGCACTCTGCATCATGGGGGCTTCGTAGAAATGGGATTAAGAGAGATCTGCACCAAGAGTAAGTCACCTGTTAGATGCTCTGGTGTTGTATGTTAATCACTAATGCTCAATATGTTGATATTTCATCCCTCTCACTGTATATCCATCTTTAGCCTTTGTGTTCTTGACTTCCTGAAAGGATTACATTGAGGACATTATACTTGTTTGATCTTCACAAAGTTTATTGTTGTTTCTGCCACATTTGAATTCTATGTTTTCTGTCATTTGAATGATATGATGGGTACCATTAATGTGGTAGAATTGAGAATAAAATAAAAGATGAGGATATTCACAAATCATAAATGTAGATGCATAACTGGTTCTCTCATGAGGCTCCTGATGTGAAGAATGAATAGACTCAGAGACTGAATCACTACTGAAGTATGTTGGACAATAGAAGACAGGACCTATTGAGAGGAACCATGTCTTTGGGAGCTTGTCTTGGGTTTTGTTCTGCTTTAACAGTTTCCTGTTCACTGTTGTGGACAGCACCAGCCTTGTATTTTGATGCTAGTTCCACTTTCCTGGGAGGGGCTGCAGAGGAAGAGTGAATCTGTACACAGGTGTCTTCTTGTGAAGCTTCTGTCCAATTAAATTTGTAAAATAAAGGCTAGAGCCAGGGATTGGGCAGTAGAAGGGGAGGTGGAGAAAAAGGCTTAGGGGAGGAGAGAGGAAGAGGAAGTTGAAGGAGGAGGAAGTCGGCATAGGGGCAGGAGGTGGAAGGACAATGGCGGAGAAGGACGTGGCCTGGAAAAAACGCAAGTTATAAGGGATCTCATACCTGGGGAATAGAGTAGTATAATGGTAAATCTGCCCAATCTAGGCGTGCAGTTTATATCCATAATTATTGAGTTGTGTTTTCCTTGACTGGTCTGATTTGGGTCGGGGAGTTACTGAAGTCCATCCTTGACCATGCACTCTGACCATGTTGATGCTGTGCCACACACAAGGAGCCACACAATTCTTAAAAGCTGTGCATCTTCTATTCTCTTAGATATTTTGGACTTGGGTATGCAAATGCAAAAGCTAACAAAAAGGGTAATTTTGAAATGCCATTAAACATTTACAACTACATTTACAGCTTCCTGATGTATGGACACGGCCAGCATAAGTCAATACATAAATGCTCAAAATCATTTTCCTTGGTCTAAGTATTGGCTTTACAATGTATAAATTGACAGATCCTAGGACAATTACAAGTCTTCTATTTATGTACTTCAATTATCTCATTTTTACTGTAACTGCACTATCTTCTTCAAGGAAATTCTGTATTAATGGAGAAACTTATAGATGTAAAGTTCAATAACATAGCAGAGAGTGGTTATTGCTTTCATGGGAGGATATCATCATCATCATCATCATTATTATTATTATTAATCATCATCATAATTATCATCATCAGCATCCAACACAGTGTCTCTTAACTCATAAAAATTCACTTAAGGAGATGTTTCAAATGGCCATTTTTCAAGCAACATAACCACAAATTTTGGAAGGAGACACAAATATCTGTAATTTCTAATCTTATATCCAAGACTATGAACCTAGGATTACATCTATGATTACAGTAATGAGTGTTGCAGCTATTACCCCCATAGGCACAGTCACGACTCTCTTCTCTGCCAGTGCAAATGCAGGAGACTATTATAGGTTTAGATAGGAAAACAAAAAAAAACCAACCAAACAAAAAAACCCATGGCCATTGCCTAGGTGACTCTGCTGTGATCTGTTTCCACCAATAGTATCTCAGGGGTTTATATGGCTACAGTTACTACTCTTGCTTCATGACTGAGAAGTAGGATGTTAATAAGTTCATTGTCTTCTTCTGCAATAATTGTTATCAAACAGTTTGACAAAATGAATAAATGTATCAGTCCAGGAATTACTTGTAAGAACGTCACACCATAACTGAAAGCTAACCTATTCATTGAATTTTCCCAGGACCAGGAACTTTTAAAATTAGTAATCAGCATAAAGATGAGAAAAGAAAACTTCACAGAAGGTAAAATAAATTCTGAAGTTGAACATTACATAATCAATCTTGCATTCTCTTCACATCATTGTAATATCACTGAAGAAACCTTTAAAATGATCTCACAGCACACAAACTGAACTCTCAGCCCCTCTAATCCAAATGATAGCACAGTCACAAGTAGATTTGAACTTGTGCCCATTTGATCATTTTATGTGCTTTTGGAAATGCTAAAACCCATTATTTAATTTCCCACATTCCCTCTGACCCTGATAAGGAGTCCAAAATATTAGCTTTGATTGTGTGCATCAATTAGAAATGGCAAGGACACACCAGTGACCCACTCAGCTACATCAAATGCTTCTTCTAAGGATATGGTCTGCTTTTAACTCTCCCCACAGAACTACAGTCAATTTTTAATGATAATGTGGCCTCTTATGAATATTTTTCCCTGTTATCATCTTCTCTTAGCATTTTTAGTGTATTTGTGTAAAAAAATAAGGGTAATTTGATCTTTGCCTGAAAAGAGAAACAGCGAGGTTTGTGAGAAGATAATATCTACTTCAATGACTGGTGAGGCGGCTCGTATTGGTGAGTGGATTTCTGGCATAATCTACATATTTCACAAGTGTTCTAAGTTGAGGTTGTGTTTGACACTTGTGTTTTTAGACAGTGTAAGCTAATTCCTTTTGCTTATTTGACATTCAAAGATAATGATGCTTTTGCTACACTTGAATAATCACAAGCATAATTTAATTAAACATACAAAGATGGAAGGGAAAACCCTGTTCTAACAGTTCTGTTCCATTTGCTCTCAATAGATAGTGACCACCCAATTTTGTACTTTGTATCCTCTTTAACAGCACAAGTTATCAGACTAGAGAGTGCACAAACTCACTACCCTATTGCAAACAACTTTAATCTAATCTCACAGTTGATGATGTGGCTTAGAACCTTTCTTTCAAAACACTGAAAGCCTCAGTCCTCTTGCTTTTAAATTTCAGGATCATCATTCTGATTACAAACCTTGGTCATTTCAGTGAAACCTGTTATTTATTACTAAGGGCACTTTACATCTTCCTTTTCTTCCTGCTGTGTAAAATTTCACATATAAAATTTAAAAATGCAGACTTTTTTCATGTGAAGAAGCTTTAGTTTTAAAATAATTTATTTTAGGTGTATGACTGTGTGTGTTTGTCTGCATATATTTATGAATGTGCAAACATTGGTGTGTCTGGTGCCTACTTAGCCTACAAGAGGGTAATGGATGGCCTGAAACTGGAGTTAGATGTGGTTGTGAGCCTTGGTGTAGGTACCAGGAACTGAATCCCAGTCCAAGTCAAGGGTAACGTGTTCTTAATCATGGGCTTATCACTCCAGCTCCTCACAATATTTGCTGTATAATATTTATAAGTTCTTAGTATCCTTCCCTTCTTGTTCTCTACAAGTCTGGACTTTGTAGATGGTAACTCTCACTCCAAACTTCTCACTGCTTTTCTTATTAGATTTCTTTATCATTTTGGTTTTGAAAGATTGCTTTATTAATTTCTCCCAACATCTTTCTACTGCTTGTCTTGAAAAAGAATTCTGTTTTTATAAACACATAATTTCATGAAGAAAAAAAATAGGCCTTGTATTATTCTGCCTAAGGACATATATGTATGTGCACTTTCGGTTTTTGTGTGTTTTTCTGTTTATGACTCTCCCTTAAGGTCTAAAGACCTTTTCAAGTTCTTGGGTATACATGAACGACTGCTTCTATTTTAGGATGAGATATCAGAGTCACATGAAAGCCTGCTGATACCCATGTGTCTTACTCACTGCTTGCATTTCAGCCTGAGAGCTGTATTGAGTTTTTTAGAGATTCCTAAGTATACCTAATTGATATTCTCATTCTGACCAGGATCTATTTACTCCAAAATATATCTTTCAATGTTTGCTTGTTTGCTGGATTTCGGAATTGCAGCAAATGAAGCAATTTTCTCCTCTGGAGAATCTCACATTGACTCTATGCAAATGAAGATCACTGATATTAATACTCTATCTTTTCTGGATTTCTTGGAGAATCATGAAGATAATAAGGTTAATATCTTGTTTTTCTCTTCTACCCTTAGGGTAATGATTTAGGGAGATGAAACTGATAATCTTGTGCTGAAACTAAACAATATATCTAGTTGCTTCTACCCTATAGTGAATACTTGAATCAAGTTATTTGTTTATGTAAATAAAGAAAAGGTTGCACATAAAACAACACAATAAGTAATTGAATACTACAAGAATTTAAAAGCATTATTTTAATTTATGTATATGTATGCATGTGCCTGAAAGAGTTAATGTGTACCACATATGTGCAGGTTCTAGTAGATACTGGCAAGAATTAGCATTGGATTCTCTGAACTGGTGTTCCAGGCATTATACAGTTTAACATTTCTTGTTTCCTATTCTGAGGAAGTGTAATAATGCTATAAAATGGGTTTGAGCTTGTTCTTTCTTTTTTAGTATTTTATTTGGTTTTATTTAATTTTTCACATACACATGACAAGCATTCTTATCTTTTCAACATCAAGTGGTCTATTTTACACAATAAGGAGCCTTTAGCTTACAGTTTACCTTTCAAAGAAAACCCTTCATTTTTATAGCTTCAATCTATTATCAATTGATTAAAAAGAAACCAGCAATCCTATTTTGTTACTACATAATATCACAAATGACAATCTTTAGCTAAGAAAGTATCTTATTTTCATTATGTGTCAACAATTACAGTTCAGGTTACTCTCGTAGGAGATAACTACTGAAGTTACTGTTGGGAGGAAGAGACAGAGGAGAGGCACAAGACGGTACCCAAGATACAGAAGCTGTACATTCAGTTTTGGTCACTTTTTCACAACATGATTATGTTCTTGTATATTTTACTAGTTATGCACATGATAAAAACAGTGTTAAAGACACACACATATATGTATATATATATATGCAAATTGGCAAAACATTCCTTTTAATTTTATAGTATGAAGACTCTACACATGCACATTTTCGTAGACTAACATACGTATAACTTTGATTCAGAGGTACTCCTGTTAAGCATTAGCGTCTTAGCTCTGACACTCTCTTTATAAATACTCAGGGAAACAAACAATGATACTTTTGGATTGTATACAGTCTTAAGGAGAAACAAAGCTGCAACTTCACCATAATCCCCCAGCAATCTATAGAAGAGAGGGAGGTGAATCCTTTACTTCCTCTTGTTTTTGTACCTGTTGTTGATAATAAAAAGTGAGGAAAGATAGAAATAGGGAGGAAAACTGGATAAACAGAAATAACCAACTCACAATGATTTCCTTCTAGATATGTGTTACCTCTGGCCCACAGTTGCACTTTCATGACATATATGAAGTGGACTGAGTCTAATATAATTGGGTTAAGTAAGTGGATTAAGAGAGAGCAGGTAAGATTTTGAGCTCAAGGTTTCTTTGTGCCCAAAAGATAAACTTTTGCAAAATCAATTGAGAGTATGTTAGTATCAGAATCATGAATATAAGAGAGTATTGTGTATGTATGTGATAATTGTTAACCTTAGCATTTTATCTCAGTTTGTTTTTCCAGAATTTCTGCAAATTCAACTACTTAGTTTGCAGAATTTTAGTCATCCTTTTAACAAATTAGAAAAATTTAGTTTGTAGCTTCTATTTAATAAGGAATTGATATATGAAATAATAATAAAGTCTTACAATAGGAAAGATTTACTAGTTCAGCTGGTGGTTTTCAGACTGGGCTGCTTTGACTTTGGGATCACCTAATGTATTAGTGTAAGCCTTGATGAGTGACGTTAGCTATAGAGACATGTAATCCTCACATTGCGATCATTTTGCAACCCTTTTGTGACCTTATTAAAATAGTTAAATTTGTGTTCCATTTTTTGCTTTGCTGTTTCATAAAATGTTCTTTCAGAAAATGGGTTTGAAAGGGTTGAAAATGTATTTGTGTTTGCTGTGTTTATGTATGTGTGTATGTGTGTGTATATGTGTGCTCTGCTTGTTTCTATGCATGATAACATGGGTGTGGGTGCAGAAATAGATGCGCAAGTGTGTGTTTGCATGAGATGAAAGTGACTTGATTGCTGGTGTCTTACTCCTTCATTATCTGCTTTATAGATACATATATTTTATTTTATTCTGTGAATTCCATGGCTTCCTGCTCCTGATTCTAGATTATAATAGGCCCTAGCATCCACCTAACAGTTATAATGCTGTTAAATTTGAATTTTGCCCTCTAATATGCTCCCAAAGTGCTTTACACATGGAATAAGCATCTCTCTAGCACCACAAATGGATTTATAAAAGAGCCTCAAAATTAACATGGATTTTGAATCTATTCTTTCGACCTACTCTATCCAGTTTTTCATCAATTTCTCCTTAATACAAAGTAAGTTCTTACAGTTATCACTGCCTTCCTCTGACTTTGCTAATTAGGACAATGTCACACTATAGTTTCTTATGTAGTGAATAGAAAATACATAGAGAATATTTTGATTAAAAAATATGTTAAAAGAAATGATGGTACATACCACCATGGAAATAATTTGACACAAGTTAAATTGGATATGTGTATATGAGCATATGTTTGTGTTGTATATATGTATACATGTGTATACATATACATGTATGAATATGTGTGTATGTGTGCATATGTAAGTGTATATATATTTGTGTATATATGTATGAACAGTATATGAGTGATTATATGTATTATAAATGTGTGTATGAAGCTGTACATGAATGTATTTGTATGTTTTGTGTTGTATTTGTCGACATTTGTTTTATATATGTATGTGCTAGTATGTGTGTTTTTGCATGAGTGTATCTATGTGTGAATCTGTGTTTATGTGTGTTTTTATGTGGGTCCATGTGTGTGTTGTAGCTACATTATCATTACATGCTTCAGTGTAGCCAGAGCAATGATATTGAAGACCTTCTGCCACAACTCTCACCTACTTCCTTGTTTTTATAGATGATGGTGTAAATAAACACATGGAAAAACTAGCAAATGTACAATAGAAGATGAAGAAGCTAGATTATAAACTCATAATACTAATTAGGAGTACGTGATTACCTACTCAGAAACCCGTGAGAGCTTGGAAATCCTTATTACATCTTATAAGCAAATTGAAAATGAATACTTAACATAAAATTAAAAATTTAAAAATTATTACCTATCATATGCATCCGCAATTCAGTACTGCAATGCCGCTAAGCTAAAATATTATCTAGCGTCAAAGTTACATTTTTATGTTTCAGAATAAATGAAAGATTTGCTAGAGTTAAATAAATAAATTTTAAATTTTTACTGAGGAACATATGAAAAAACATGAAAAACAATAGGCTTATTTGCACTGGGATAATAATGTTATCCTATTACAGTTTTCTTTATATTTTAATGAATGAGTCTTTCATACAAACATGGACAATTATTTTATGGATCTTTGTGCTTCTTTTACTTTTGCGTTGCTTTGGAAACAGGCATAATGGTATTAAAATTCACATGGAAACTGTGACATTCCTAAGTCTTAAATGGCTGATGAGCATTAGAAGGTGAGGTTTTTAGTTGTTGGCTTGACAGATGGGAAGAGGAAACCTCAACTAACTAATTACCCATATCAGACTCACCTGTGAGCAAATATAAGCGATGTTGTCTTGATTACTAATTGATACAGGAGTGCCCAGCCCATCCTTGGCAGCACTGTCCTTAGTCAAGGAGGCTGGGTTTGTCGAAAAAGCTATCTGAGCTTGAGCCAGTAGGCAACCCAGTAGAGACCATTATTCCATGGTTCTGCCTCTGTTCCTGTTAATTCTGTACTGACTCTCAGAGTGAGCCACAGAAACCCTTTCCTCATCAGTTGCTTTGGTCAAATGTTTATCAAAGTACAAAAATAGCAGAACAACTCAGCTGTGGTTCAGTGACTTCTGAGTTTTCGCACTCACAGGAAATGGAAAAACTCCTCAGTGTATTCCTGATGTGTGGTACATTGCAGTCACAAATGAAAGCAGTGTTGAAAGAGACAAAGCACTGCATATAAACACAGACAAGAAAAAAGGCTGATTCAGAGAAATGAATACAAATTGTGTGTTATTGTTATGTATAAGATATTATGTATCCTTCAATGCCTTTACATTATTAAGTAAGTAAACTAGCTCAAGAAAAGAAGATGTGCTACTGATTCAAAGTTGTGAATAGCAACATGCCTTAATGTCTCAGAGACAGAGAAATGTTGATGATACTGAAAGTTTTACTTTGAGGAGATAATGTTGTATACACTTAAGAATAACTTTCTATTAGGACAACTGGCAATTCAGTGAAAATTCCTTCCAATATGAGCTAGTTAAATAATGTTTAATGTTAATATTTTAACTTAGCAAGGGTTTCACTCAGAGTTCAGAATGTTTAGCTTACTCTAACAGTACAATTGAGATTATCTTGAAACTTTCAATAATGTATAGCATTGAGACAATGTCTATGCTTTTTCCCTTTTGAAGAATTTTGAAACCATGAAAGTGATGCTTCCAATGATTCTTTGGCAAACAGCAATTCTTGTTCTAGGTAAGTGCAAAGTTGTGCGAGTCAGCAAAACTGGGCATAAGAAGATGGCTTGTTTATGAAAATTGAAGATTCACTCGTTGACATCTGACTCAATGAAAGGCAATGTCTTATCCCAGCAGTGACATGAAGTCATATACAGATCTACAACTCTCTAGCATAAATTGCTATTTGATTTTGATTGAAGCAGCAGCTCTGAATAGCAAGGAAAGCTCTTATTGTTCATGAAGAAATTGAAATGATATATGGTATATACTACAATCAAAGAAATAGAAAAATATCAAAGCCAGCATGAACACTAGACCCTTTACCACCAATAAGGGTTCTTTCCCTATCTGCTAATTCCTTGATTTCATTGTGTATATTTTCTTTTTTTTTTTTTTTTTTTTTTTTTAATTTTTATTTTCAGCAAATCAAAAAAAATTAAAAAGCATTCAAACAGAATAAAATGAAAATAAACAAACAAGCAAAATACCAAGGGTCAGATATACTTATACAAGAATTCTATAGGGCCTTCAAACAAGCAACACTTTTTGAGTTATGTTTAAAAAAATTCAGAACCACAATAAGCTCCTTCACAAAGCAAATAATATTGAAATAGTGAAATCAAGTGTAGACCCAACAAAAATATATAAATTATAGTCCAATATCCCTCATGAATATACATACAAAAATTCTCATTGAAGTAGTTGCAAACTGAATACAAGAGATATAAAAAAAATAATATTCCATGAATAACTGAACAACGTTTTTTTTTTGAAGACGTACTCCATATACAGGCTGCATGTTTTGGGATAGCCCCCACTCCAGATGTTTGAGACCTACATGAAAACCAAGCTGCACATTTACAACATATGTGCAGGGAGGCCTAGGTTCAGCCCATGGAGGTAGATCTGTGTAGACTAGGTATGCTCCACGGTTGGTGATTCAGTCTCTGAGAGCTCCAAGGGTTCAGGTTGGTTTACTCTGTTGATCTTCCTGTGCAGTTCCTATCTCCTTAGGGCCCTCAATCCTTCCACCTATTCTTCTTTAAGAGTCCTCAAGCTCCATCCACTGTTTGGCTCTGGATATCTGTATCTGTCTGAGTCAGCTGCTGGTTAGAGCCTCTCAGAGGACAGCTTGCCGGTCTGTTCTCAGGCTGGAGGTTTAGCCCTGGGAGCTCTGGTTGAATCTTTTGATACTCGTTCTAAAAAGGACAAAAACACCCTCACTTTGGTCTTCCTCCTTCTTCTTGAGTTTCATGAGGTTTATGCGTTGCATCTTAGGTATTGTGTGTTTTGGGGCTAATATCCGCTTATCAGTGAGTGCATACCATGTGTGTTCTTTTGTGATTGGGTCATCTCACTCAGGATGATATTTTCTAGCTCCATCCATTTGTCTAAGAATTTCATGAGCTCATTATTTTTAATGGCTGAGTAGTACTCCATTGTGTAAATGTACCACATTTTCTGTATCCATTCTTCTGTTGAAGGACATCTGGGTTCTTTCCAGCTTCTGGCTATTATGAATAAGGCCGCTATAAACATAGTGGAGCATGTGGCCCTGTTGCATGTTGAAATATCTTCTGGGTATATACCCAGGAGGGGTATAGCTGGGTCCTCAGGTAACACCATGTTCAATTTTCTGAGGTATCGCCAGACTGCTTTCCATAGTGGTTGTACCAGCTTGCAATCCCACCAACAATGGAGGAGTGTTCCTCTTTCTCCACATCCTCGCCAACATCTGCTGTCACCTGTGTTTTGGATCTTAGCCAATCTGACTGGTGTGAGGTGGAATCTCAGTGTTGTTTTCATTTGCATTTCCCTGATGACTAGGGATGCTGAGCACTTCTTTAGATGTTTCTCAATCATTCGAGTTTCCTCAGTTGAGAGTTCTTTGTTCAACTCTCTACCCCATTTTTTAATAGGGTTATTTGATGGTCTGGAATCTAGTTTCTTCAGTTCTTTGTATACCTTGGATATTAGCCCTCTATCAGATGTAAGGTTGGTGAAAATCTTTTTTTTTAAATTTATTTAGTTATTTAAATCAAATCGTAATTTACTTATTTACACAGAGGTTATAAACACAAAAAGGCAGGATGTGGGGAAGGGAATGGCACCAGAGCATAGGTGTTCAGGGGGAGTACAGATACCTTTCAGAACAGGATATCAGACATCTTTTCTCTGTTGGATGTGTGCACACATGCATACACACACATGTACACACACAAACACACACATCCACATATACTTGTGTATGTGCTTCTTATTCTGAATCTGCATTAACACTTGTTCTTTCTTTGCACCTGCATTTTTACTATCCTCAATTTTGAATATGAAGAAAGCAATAGATGAAGAAAGTTCTGAGATTAAAGTCGAACACACACAATGTGCCAAATTATATCCACATGCTCAGGTGTAGTTATCTGACTGTAAAGTCGTCTCCAGGATGATTAGTGGAAATGGGCTCTCTGAGGAAGCAGAAAGAAAGAAAGAAAGAGAGAAGAGAGAGAAAGAAAGAAAGAAAGAAAGAAAGGAAGGAAGGAAGGAAGGAAGGAAGGAAGAAGGAAGAAAGAAAGAAAGAAGAAAGAAAAGAAAAGAAAGAAAGAAAGAAAGAAAAGAAAGAAAGAAAGAAAAACACACACACCCCTAACATATAGATGGAACTGAAAACAAAAAGGAAAGAAGAATCTCCCACCCTATAAAGGCTTTCTCCTCACTTATCTGAGAGGAGCATATGGCCTCAGGTGGGAAGAGCAGATTTTGGCCAGCAAGTTTTGAGTCTGATTTCTTTAAAATCCTACATCAAGCCAATACTTAGATTATACTGAATCGCATGCTCACAAAAACTCATTTTATTTTATCAGAAAATTCTATTAAAATAGATTCTTACATATTCAGATATATGATAAGTAACTTTATTCTACAAAGCTAGAGGATATAATCAAAACTTTTTGATTTAAATATTGTGGTGGTTTTCGAGATCAGAGTGAAAAGGGAAATTGAATTCTGTATAGATTGAAGAAAATAGATAACATATTATGAAACTATTAATACAAAACTATATTTTGAAAGAAACATGTAGAATGTTAATCTTATAATTAGGAGCCACTGTTGTGTTATGGGCATGTGCATTTCTTTTATCTCTATTACAGACTGGGTGTACTTAACTGAAAATATTTCTCTATCACTCTGTTCTCCACCATACTGTACATATATAGCTTCTTAAGTTCTTACAAGGAAACACATAACTGAGACGAGAGGACAATGGAGGGTAATGTATTTGGTTTTTATTTTGATTTTTGATTTTTTTGGGTTTTTTTGTTTTGTTTTGTTTTGTTTTGTGAATGAGAAATTGATATGATTAGAAGTGTTTTTGAACTAGCTCTGCCATTCAGAGCTTACAAAATGTTATTCAACATAAATTGGTCTATTACTAATTATTCTATTATTTTACTTGCCTCTCATTGAGGCAAGATCCCTTTCTGTAGCACAAGCTGATGTGGTACTTATGACCTTCAGAGCAGGGACTACAGCTATGTGACATTACATCTGCTACTCTATGGCATTCTTATAATATTGGAATTAGATTGTGTGTAAATCCATCAGCACACATTTCTTTCAAAAATATAACCACGTGTGTATTAGTCATCTTTGATTAGCTAATTTTACTACAAAAAATTATGAGTCCTTATTAAAAAAAAATGCTACCAGAGAGGGGAATATTCTGCTTAATTCCATGGACATGAGATGATCTGTATTATGTATGCATAATTCAGTTCTCAATTTTAATTGATAGTTCTCAAAGCAGCTTTTTTTTTTTTTTTTTTTTTTTTACATAACACATGTTTTTAAATTCACTCTAGTCTTTCAAGGGAAACTGCAATTGAGAAATTAGGTCAGGTTTCCATGATTTAATACAAGGGAATGCCAAAATCATTTCAAACATGTAGAGGGAGCTTCCTAGAAATTTTGTTATTTTACGAAGGTAGATTTGAGTAGCAAGACTGCAAAGCACTGACACCCCTCTTTCAAAGAAAGCATGCATCTTGGCCCAAATTGCTTTTCACGATTCCCTCATTCAGGGCATGAAGATCAATTCAGGCTCCTGTATATGCAGATAAATAAATGATGAGCACTTTCTCCAGGGCATGCAGAGCTTGTGATGGATGGGCAAGATACAAACCCGAAAACAGGGGAAACTGATTTTGAGCACACTCCTCATTGCTTTGGTCTCCTGGGACCTGTCCTCTTAGGTCAAACATACCTTTTGTAGATGAATTTTCTTTGAGATGGTAATGTTGTTTATATTTTTGATTTTAGTTGTCTAAATAAGAAACAGGGTCTTGACGTCCTTGCTTATGGATTCCAGGTGAGTGACTTACCATGCCTAGAAACGGTTTTTAATCACTAGCTTAAATCTTACAAGCATTAGAGAACTACTTTTTGAGGTGCACTGTAAGATAATAAAAGAAATAATTTATGTGCAAAATTACAAAACCATAAATTACAAATTTATGGTATGATTAATTTTTTTCTATGCATAATTTTCAGTTATATATTCTTATTGTTGCAGAAATTAAAATAATATCTGTCTAATAGAACTCAGTCCCACAGCACTCTGCTTCTTGTCTACTTTCTATAAATCTATCTTCCATATTATTATATATCAATCATGTATGTAATTTATTATTATCAATGCATGCATAAGTGTCTATGTGTGTAATATCTATATATCACATATCATCTAAGTATTATTTATATGCGTATATCTATTATTCATGTAATATATATCACCTACAATCTCCTTATCAATTTATCATCTATGTGTTAATCATCAATCCATCATCTCCCTTTAAACTTGTTTCTTGGATCAGACTCAGTTAATGTTTATGAGAAGAAGATTATATGAAATAAGATGTTCTTTGCTATAGCACCATTGATGGGAACATTCCTTTTAGATACTTTAGTGTTGACTATAAGAATTCTTTCTTTTAATACAATTAGGACTTACCTATAGGTGCTCAATACAGAAACATACCTACATTGAAGTGTTTACATACCATCTAATGATGGCTAATTTATTCTTTATGTTTATTCACAACGTTACTGAAGCAAGTACTTTGCAAACTTTTTAAGATGTGTATCAAAATAAAAAGATGATTCAAGTAACAGCAGGCAATTAAATTGATATATCTGTTGATTGACTTTGCTTCAAGTATAATGTCAGATATCAGAGTGATCAGATAATATTATGAATTATCATTAAGTGTGATTGAGTTAAATAACAGAACATAACGTGCTCATTTTAACATTTCGTGTTTCTCATACTCATTATTGTATAATTAATCAAATCCTAAACTCCAAACAACAAAAAAAAAAACATATATAATAAAATGACAAACTTAAAGTTGTGAAAAACTTGAGATACAACTTTGTATGGACATGATTATTAAATATTTTAATAAAGTAATATACCTTTACACTAAGATCAGAACACCAAGGCACTTTCTTCATATTTTTCCTGTTAATAGAAATGCAATTATTGAGAGCTGGAGAGATGGCTCAGTGGTTAAGAGCACTGATTGTTCTTCCAGAGGTCCTGAGTTCAATTCCCAGCAACCACATGGTGGCTCACAACCATCTGTAATGGCATCTGATGCCCTCTTCTGGTGTGTCTGATCACAGCAACTGTGTACTCACATTCATAAAATAAATAAATCTTAACAAAAAAAAAAAAAGAAATGCAATTATTGACATTTTTATATGACTCCCATGTGCTTAGAACATGGGACTGTCATCCTGATAAATATGTGGTAACAACTGGGGAATAAGAAGAGAGAGAGGATTTCTGCCAGGGAGCCCCAAAAGCTATCTACATCCCCCCCCCCCCCTTTATTGCATAAACCAGACTGAGCCAAGGACAAGGAAATGGGCTGCTTGGAAGGATTCTGACATAGGCCATGGCCAAGGAAATGGACTGCAGGCAGGAATCTGACATTAGGCTAGAACAAAGAAGTAACTTCGGGCAGGACTCTAAATCCTAGGCTAGAACAAAGAGGTAATCACAGGCAGGAATCTAAAACTCATAGCAGCTTTATTTATAATAGCCAGAAACTGGAAAGAACCTAGATGCCCTTCAACAGAGGAATGGATACCAAAAATGTGGTATATTTATACAATGGAATATTACTCAGTTATTAAAAACAATGAATTTGATAAATTCTTATGTAAATGGATGGAACTAGAAAATATCATCCTGAGTGAAGTAACCCAATCACAAAAGAACATACATGGTATTCACTCACTGATTATTGGATTTTAGCCCAGAAGCCTGAAATACCCAAGATTCAACTCACAGACCACATAAAGCTCATGAAGAATGATGACCCAATAGGGGAGCCTTCAGTCCTTCTTAGAAGGAGTAACAAAATACTCAAGGGTGCAAATATGGAGACACAGTGCAGGACAGAAACTGAAGGAGGAACTGTCTACAGACCATTCCACCTGGAAATCCATCCTATGTGCAGTCACCAAAGGTGGAGGTTGATGTGGATGTCAGGATGTACATGCTGACAGGAGCCTGATATAGCTGTCTCCTTAGAGGTCTGCAAGAGTCTGACATACTCAGAGGCAGATGCTCACAGCTAACCATTAAACTGAGCATGGGGTTCCCAATGGAGAAGATAGAGTGAAGGCTGAAGGAGTTGAGAGGATTCGTGACACCATGAAGAAAGCAACAATCCCAACCAACCAGAGCCCCCAGGGTCTAAACCACCAGCCTGGGAGCGCTTAGGGAGGGACCCATGGCTCCAGCTATATATGCAAGGGAGCTATATATAAGTGGGAGAAGAGATCCTTGGTCCCACGAAGGCTGGGCGTTTTTGGGGGGGGGGGGATACTCGAGGGTGGGGAGGTGAGGTACAGGGGAGGGTGGGTGGGGGTACACCAACGTGGAGGCAGGAGGAGGGGGGAAGGGATAGTGAGTTCCTGGGAGGGAGGGGGAAATGGGGTAAGGAGAGAACATCTGAAATGTAAAATAAATTTTCCAATAAAAAAAAAAAAAAAAAGAAGTAGGCTTCATGTATGAAAATGACTTTGGGCTAGGACAGGGAAGTAGGCTAAGATATTTTGGTCATCCTGATAAGCCTTAGAAATAGTGATCACAGAATTGATAATGAGACTGCAAGTTTTTTGACTATCTGGGTTTATTATCTTGCTTGTTCTTTGACTATTTGCATCTATTATATAGCTAGTTCCTCAACCTAGAACTGACCTTAATACTTGCAACTAATTTAAACAGTATAAAAACAAAAACGAAGGAGGAGGGGCATGGGATAGGGGATTAATGCGGGGGGGGGGGGATGGGGGATGGGGAAAGGGGATAGCATCTGAAATGTAAATAAATAAAATACCGAATAAAAAAGAAAAAAGAAGAAGGGAGAGATGTGCCAATGAAGTGTTACTTTTGTCAGCCTTATAAAGGATAGAGCCTTGAGTGTATGGATCTTGTGAAAATGCTTAGGTAGAAGCTAACTTGCAGGATCTGAGCTCAGTTGTATTCTAATTGTGTCGGTTCTAAAGCTGTTCAGAGTCTGCATGAAACAGGTAATTACACTATAAAGAGATGTGCATATGAATTGACATGCTTTAGGCAGGTGGAATGAAAAGAAAACAATTCTTCCCGATGTCACATTTATAGCATCAGGCTGAAGATATGTTGTAAAGCATAAGATTGATTTAAAACACATACTTCCCTCTCGATAGGAAGCTAAAAATTTCCCTTGGCATTGTTTAGAATTAGTCTCTATACTTGACAGCTATTCTATTAAAATGTTAGATACAAATTTATATAATGATTCAAAGAAAGAGTTAATACATATAAAACTCTGACAATTTAAACTACTATTGTAATCAAATTTTACTAAAAGAATGTTTCTGAAACTTTGTTTAACTGTAATAAGGGATTGACATTCAGAATATAAAAGAAATAACAATAAAAAACCCTCAATACTAAGCTATTTTAAAATAAATGGCATTGTTAATAACAGCAAGTAGTCTTCAATAGACATTTCTCATATTAAAATATGATCACTAATCAATTGTCAAGTTAATAAGTCAAATGTACAGTATTTATATTATTCAAGTCAAATGGTTATTATTTAAAGGACAAATGAAAACAAGTGATAAAATATTTGGAAATAAAAAGGAATTGATGCAGAAAGTTAGTATAACTTCTATGTAAAATGGTGTGGAGGCTCTACCAAAAAAATCCTGCAATTCAATATTTCCACTAGTCTGCATATGTTCAAAGGAAATGAAAACAATATGTTAGATAAAATTCTGCAATTCATGTTCATTACAGCACCACCTGTACTATTTGGAAATAAATCAAGTATTCTTCAACTGTTGAGTAAATCCACAAAATGTATATCAATATGCAGTCACACAGTGGCAGGTTATGTGTCTACAAAAAAATAAATTTTATTATTTATTACAAAATGGCTGGAACTACTGCTCATTATTTTAAATGAAATAAGCCAAGCACAATGTTACATCTGCTATATGTGGGATTTTAAAACGCTGATCTCCTTGACATTGAAATATGGTGATTGTCAGAGGCTGGAGAGAGTAATGGGGAGGTGCTGAGTGGTGAATGGAGGCTGAGTGAACAAGTCCAAAAGGAAACCAAGGTACTCTGACACAGATAATGTGCTCATTTCCATCAACAAAGAAAGGAATTCTAAAGTTACATCAAAAAGCAAAAGTAAATAAACAAACTTCTGATAGATATATCTAACCTGTTTTAAACAGTAGACAGACACTACATATATGCGTCTTATTCTATCTCACTACTATGTACATTTTACTTGCTTATAAATATAAACCTAAATTATAAGATGAAGATAAAATCAAATTGTTTGTTCAAAGCCATTGTAGTGGACCAGGGAGCTGACTCAGTAAGTAAAAGTGAAAGCCCAACAACAAAATGTGTAAGTTCAGAGGTCAGAAAGACAACTCAATCCTGAAAGGGCTCATCAGACATTAACTAACATACTAACAGACTCAGAAACACAGTTAAAATTTTAAAAATCCTTCTCAAGTCTATGAGAATTAAATATTCAGGAATGTTTTCATTTATATCATGTTTCAGATAATCAAAATTATATGCCATAAGTTATTTGTATCTATTATAAAATTATATCACATAACTCTATTTAATACTTAATGACCTCAGAATCCTGATTAAATATCAATGAATGATTTTAGAAATTTTAGACACTAATTTTGTGCAGTGATATTTCTCATTAATGCCATTTTCAGTAGTTATTCAGAGTTCAATGATCCATAAGGCTTAGTTTTATATTTCCTTGTGAGCAATGGAATTCTCATGAGTTTTATGATAACTTTCTTATTCTAGTATCATTGAATTTTCAATGAATGACATAGTCATGATTTTACAATAAGATACCTCCTATCTCTACAACAACGAACAAATACATGTCATGAAGGGCCACTGGACCAAAAGTTTAGAGATTTGAATATTTACAGAGTCCTGCTAACTTGGAGCTGCACATATTGGCAAGGCTGAAGCTGCTCTCTGTAATTTACTATTTACTTGTTTCTTAATAGTAAAGTAAATGTCTAGCTCTATATTTGTCTTAAGAGTCAAGCATACTGCTATGAACTTTTCTCTCTAGTAATCAGTGGTATTTGTGATCAGGGGTGGGTCACTCAATTCTTCTGAGCCTGAGTTCCGCTGGCTGCTAATTAAAAATTTAAAATACTGATTCAGAAAATTCTGAGATGTGATTTCAAAGAGCATAGGCAGAAGGACTATCATGAGTGTGGCTCATACAGTTTTAAATTTCTCCCATTAGTGTCTTTCCAGAGTTTAGGACAGGAACTTTTCTGCCTGTGTATATGGGTTTGTTTCTATCCTATGTTAAATAAAGAAAGTTCCTTCCTATCAAAGACCAGGTAACTTATTTCTTCTTAGAACTTTCTCTTGTTTTGTCTGCTGAATGTCTGTACATTATCATATTCACAGTCATTTCTTCCTCATCATCTTCCATGGCTCTCTTTTTTGTCATCAGCATACATAATGTGGTCTATTTCTCAGTCGTGCGTATGTGTGTGTGTGTGTGTGTGTGTGTGTGTGTGTGTGTGGTATGTGTGTGTGTGTGTGTGTTGTATGTGTGTGTGTGTGTGTGTGTGTGTGTGTGTGTGTGTTTCTGACTTGACTCAATATTCCACCTAAGCCTTAGGTTTTTATTTCATATAAAAATTCAAAGGAGCCATCTACATGTGTTTTTACTACTTAGTAAAACATATTTCATGGACACTGCCTACTACATGATCCAACAATAACTTCTGTGCAGTTCCCCATAGTGGTCAGGAGCACTCAACAGAATGCAATTTCTTTCCTTCAGAGAGAAGTCCTTTGTGTTAGTTCCTAGAGTGGTTGAATAGATATGGCCCAATAAACTGCTGTGTTTGAATACATAGCCCATGGAGGGTGGCACTGTTAGTAGGTGTAGCCTTGTTTCTGGAATTATGTCACTGTGGAGTCAGTCTTTGAGGTCATCCTTGCATAAGTTCAGCACGGTGTTGAATCCAGTTCCTTTCTGCTGTCAGTAGATCAAGATGTGGAACTCTCAGCATCTTCTACACCATTACTGCCTGTACACTGCCATGCTTCCTCCATGATAACAATGTATGAAACCTCTGAAACGGTAAGCTAGCCCCAATTAAATGATGTGCTTTTGCTATGGCCATGATGTCTCTTCACAGAAATACAACTTTAAGACAGTTCTGCAGGATGACTCTTTCCTTTCTATTAGATATACACTAATTATTAGTCTTTGCTGGTTTCCTCATTTTCTCTATCATCTGCAGTTGAGGTCATTCAGGATTCTGCCTTGTTGTCTTCGCTAACATTTCTTTCTACAAACGTTCGTATTTATTTCCATGAATTTCATTAACTTTATTATTGTGTTTATAAAAATTTTTTGAAGACACATGACAACTATAGATAGAATAATAAATCTCAGAGAACGCATAGATTCATAGATGACAGATCATTGGAAAGATAAAAAACAACTGATACAACTTACAATATAGGTTCTGTACATCTCCCAGTTCCCCCTACTATCTCAGCCCGCTACTGTCTCCCTTAGATAGCTGATTGCATTCCTCACAGAACTTATCCAAACATGACAATTAGCAATATGGCTTAGTTTTACTTTAACCTGCCGAATATAGAGAATAAAAAAACCACAGTGCATTTTTCTTTCTCTCTTGTTCTTTCTGTGTTTGATAGTTACAAAGAACTTAAATTTCTGTAAGGAAAATAGAGGTAAGAAAATTGATCTTCTTACTTCCTTCTTGAGTAATTTTCTGACTAGATTTGTCCAAAGATTAGCTTATAAATATAGTACAATCTTATACTCACAAGAAATAGAATCAAAGCAATAATTAAGGCATGCCTAAAGAGGTTTTTTTTTTTTTTTTTTTTTCATGAATCAAAGGAGGGCTGATATCTTTAGCATTAAAGAACAACAGGAAATTAAAATGATATGATCATTTATACTGCCACACAACCACATACTGGAAAGTCATATTTCAATAATGTTTCCAAAAAATATATAATTGGAATATAAAAAGAAACAGAATTTAACCCTTCTTACCCCCATACAAATACAGATTGTGAAAATTAAAAAAAGAAAATGAGATCATCTGAAATCTGTTAGTATGTCCTCTCCATTTCTATGTGTTTATTTTTGTACTATGAATAAAATAAGAAAAGTGTGATTGATATTGCTACAATATAATATTTCTGTGGTGCCTCAAGGTATACATGTTCTTCATAATGGTATTAGGTTCCACCTTAATATCAAAATTCAAATCTCAAATTCTCAGTGGGCTCACAGAGGCTTCCCTATGTAACATTAGATGAGAGTCTGATCTGTGTTATATTTTTCATCATCATTTGAGCTTTTGTTACAGGCATTTATATCTTCTGATTTTCTAATAATAACTATAATATCTTTTATTTCTTATCCCTTAGCTTCATGATCAGATACAATCCAATTCCCCATTCAAGAACAGAACCTGTCCTACAGAGCACTGAGAGGAATCTAGTCTCAACCATGAAGCCACAAAACCAATAGAGGCAATTTCAGTCTTTCAAAGCATCAGGATACCATTTAGTAATTTACCTCCTCAGGGGCATTAATTGGTGCCTCCAAGCATTGGAAGAGTTAATTTACCTCGTACAGTGAACACTTGAATCCACAAGAAATGGATTTAGTACATCTGAGAATAAAGTAAGATCAAGAGAGAAATTCGAAACAACTGAAATCCAGTGCTATAACTTATGTTCAAATCAAAAGAAAAGAAATGTAGTTATTGTATCATTTTTATTCCACAGATAATTTAGGGACTTATAGACATTAAGCTTTATGCACCTTTTCTTCTCATTCACAACCAAGTATTCTTACTTCAAAATATTGACATATTTATAATTAACATAGGATGCTGAGCTATTCTTAAAGATCATGGTGCTATATGGTAATTTTCTAGGATAGTCTCTGTGTAATTTAACTAAAAGCAAAGAAAAGAGAGAGAGTAATGAATGTGCCTGACAAGAGTGTGCCATCTGGAGATACCCCACCATTGTATTTGTCTGTGAAATGAAGAATCACTATCTCACTTCACTCACTAAAGGGCAAGGGCCACTACAAACTGAAAGGATTCATTTGTTATCGACCAATTTCCTGAAAGTGAAAAATCTCCTTGTGAATACCTGTTAATGTCACGAAATGCAATTATTCCAGAAGAAAACATCTGTGATGTTCGAACTTGTTTTAAGACCCAAGATAGAAATTAAGTTGCTTCAGCTCAGGTGGGATATCAGATCAGCCAATGAGGTTCTTGGCCAATCATTCAGTTGGAAACTTTTAAGATACTTTTCTGGGCTAAAAGTTCCTTTGGGCCAAAACAATTTGTAAATGTTTAGATAGTACTGTGTATATTTATCTTATATATTACATTCTTCTGTAACTTTTTAAATATAGCACAAAGGGTATATTAGACTTGGGATCTTTGATTAAGATCTCATACTTATTTAATGGTGGTCAAGTATATGATTGCCATTAGGAGTTGCTAATAATCTTCATTGAAAGTCAAATGCAACTTTATTTATGCCCACAGAAGGAAAAGTTCTCTGGCACAGAAAGGAAAGTGTTTTTCTATCAAAGAGACAGGTGTTTTTAGAGATGTCACATTAGGAAGAAAGTAAGAAATCCAGACATCTGAAAGTAGGTCAGTACCGTTGGATCTCAGATTATGATAGGGAGCTAAATGGTGGGCGTAAAGTTTCTAGAAGCCCGCAGAATTCTTGCTTTGTGGTGGCCTTATTCCACGTTAAAATCTTAAACACTCTCTTGGGAACACCTGAATTCTTAGGTAGAAAAAAAAATCATTCTTGATCCTATGTATCACGGACATCAACAATACCAGAATACAGAGAAAAAGGAAATAAGTAAATTCATTTCAAATATATTCAGGAGTTTTAACACAGCTACAAACCTCATATGCTCACACAAACACATGTGTGCCTGCAAACACATTCATAGAACATAACTAGTAAAGCATCAGGAATGCTTTTATCAAAATCAAGTGCCATAATATTTTCTTGTTATTAAAACTTCTTCGTGGGTTGGGGAATGAAAGCAATGTCTATTAAGGGTCCCTACAACAAACAGAGGTGTGATTCCTCCAGGGTTCTTGTGCTCTGGGGAACATATACATTTATTGTGCTTCCTAAATGAGTGTGGGTGCTCCTTTCAGAAGGACTCACTGGAAAGACATCAAAAGGCAGGACATAAGGAGCATTTTTCCTAACCCTCCTGAATGTCTATCTTGTTATCCTTTCCCAATACCCTGAGGTAAAGTGCAATTAAAGTAAAATTTCATAAGGCTGGTTAAGGGGTGAATACCCATGAGCCTCCCTGCTCCCTCCTTTTATGCAGGAAGTAAAAAGTCAACAGGCCCAGTTTCAATAATCTTTTCAAAGCAGAACCAGAATTCCTGAAAATGGCCATATTTTGCCTGGCAGGGTAGAAAAAACCATGCTATTATCTTACCAGAATTAATATTTGCATATTATGTATCTAAATACGTAAGTGACATAATATTTCAGAAAGAGAAACATGAACTTATTTTAAAAATCATTATAGCTTTCTAAAAGACTACCAAAACACACATAAAGCCTACAGCAATTCTGACATGCGACTGAGTGGCAGCTGTGACTAGTTATGACAATCTGCCTGTGAACAAGAGCTTGCCCTAGAGTCATAAGGGACAATATGTTGCTTGCTCATTAGAATGCACGTTGATTATAAAATATTCAAGAGTCAGGATTACAGCCTTGTGAATTTGGATGGACTAGAGATTAAGGAATTGAAAGGTTTATTTCCACGGATGAGAAGACTGGGGTCTGAGGAGAGAAAGTAGGATGCTTACAGTCTTCAAATGTACTTCTGGAGTAAAGAGGAAGTTGTTTTAGACGACTCCTGAGGTGTCCCCCAACTGCCTTGCATGGTCATACTAAAATAAAAATATTCCTCATATCGATTTTAAACATCAAGCCCGTGTCCTATGTATGCTCCATAGCAATGGCATTCTGTTCTACCTCAAACATGCAATTTTGAAAATCTCTATTATTTCCAAATCCTCCTTCAGAATTAAGAATTCTTATAGCATAAGCAAAAATAAATGGGATCATACTTCCTTTAAACAATAACAACAAAAAAATAGTCTTTTTAATTGAAATCAGCTAGAACAAGAAGAAAGTAAGAACATCTGCTTGACAGGTGAGATTTAGTGACTCTCAGTTCATGGTCTTCCTGGACATCATCCTAAAGAAGTACAAATCTCACCTAATCCAAAGTACTGAAGTCCACTACATAACACACAGCCACATAGGCACACACAGGCAAACAAGACACACACACACACACACACACACACACACACACACCACCTTTTAGTGTTCAAACAACTGACTTTCATGCTTTTGTAGAGTCTGCTTCTTTACCCAAAATCGCCTCAATTTCAGTCCATTTTAATATAATGACAAAATAAGCCTCTTTAGATTGCTTTATATGCACTATGAAATTAAAAGAATACTGAAACCTAGTTGATATTTACAACAGTGAATTCCAATCAACCATTTTTAGCCTGCTCTTCTCAGGACTCTCTGTACAATTAATAATTAATGATAATAATTAATAATAATATTAATTATTATATGTAAATAATGTAGGTTTTTTAAAATCTTTTTTTTCATTAGATTCCATAAATCTCTAACTCTTAACATTTTTCCTTTCTTAAGTCAGACTTAAGTCTATAATCTTTAGTCAAACCAGATTCTAGGAGCTAGTGTTGCTTACTCTGACAAGTTGACAAGCTTGTCTAATGACTTTAGTCACCACAAGGAGGCTTGTATTTTAGTAAAAATGCTTTGCTTGGTGAGATTAGAGACTACCAGCTAAGTTATGTCCTCTGCATTAGTTGTAGACTTAGAGGTGACATAATAAGGTCATGTTCATTGGGTTACTAGGTTGTCTCCTTTAGGTACTTAGAGGAGAATCAATTATAAATATAGGAATGTTGTGTGTGTGTGTGTGTGTGTGTGTGTGTGTGTGCACGAGCACGCGAGCCTGTGTGTGTATGTGTCATTAGCCTCTATATCAATCACAATTTGACAGGAAACAATGTCTCTGGTCACATGTCCAAAATCTAAAGATGACTTCTCTTTGCTCAGTAAAAATAAATTGAATTATATTATAAACTAAACTCTTGAGACTGGAGAAAGAACTCAAGCAGTAACATATATGTTGCTTAAATTTGAGGGACTTAGTTCAATCCCTAGAACATATAAAAAAAAAAGCTAGATGTGGTATCACATGAATGTTAATTCATGAAGGGAGGCAGAGACACAAAGATCCCTGGAACTTGCTAGTTGTAAATGTAGCTTAATTCAAACTCCAGATCTCAGTCAGATACTGTATCAAAACCAATGTGAATATCATAGAGAAACAGCATATGAAGTTGTCCTTTGGTATCAATAGAAAAGTACATGTATGTGAGTACACATAACATACACAAACAAAAGCACTTAGAAAAACATACAAATACAGAGGAATGAGGACACACACACATCATACATCCAACCATACACCATAAACCATAAATTTATGTACATCACATATATACATGCCCACATGATGAATTGTCATGTATATGTATTTGAATTTTCTCTCACAGAAGTTGCCATTAATCTTCTTTCCTACTCAAATATAAGACCTGATAATTCACAATGTACTGATTTTTGTAAGTTGCTATTTGAGAAACATCTACTTTCAATATTATCAATAAACACTTGAAACAAGGCAATACATCCTTCTAAGACTTAGTTCAGAGGTTCCAGTCTCTGGTTACAATCATATATGGCTAGAATTAAAATAAATTTAATATATTATCTTTCACCTGCTGTACCTCACAGACATTTAAGTCTATGCCTTCTCTTGTGCTGTTATGAATTCTGGGACAGAATGTTCCTTTACTTGAACTTGAGAGGGTGAAGGAAACACTTTCCTATACACAAAATTAAGAACTGTGCAGAGGCTATCAAGTAGTAAGGAATGGGTCATTACAAGTGAAACACTTTGTCAACAGCAGGTTAACAGTAGGAAGAGTCATCTTAAAGGTTAGAACCTAGAAATCTAATTGTTTCTAGAATTTCAAGTCTAGTAGACATTCTTTATACAACTCCAGAATGTGATGTTGAACATTTCCTCACAGTAAATGTACATTTTTTTTATGACTCAAGACATCTTACACTAATGATGGAACTCAAGAAAGCCAAATTACTATTCGATGATAATGAGATATACACCTATCTGCCCAAATACGGACCCTCTACAAATGGTCCGTAAGACTAGATCAGGTAAAATCCCTTTCAACTGCTATAGATACACTGCCAGCCCTTCTCAGCAGCACATAGGAAAGTTCTACAGTAGATTCTTTATTTTTTTCATTGGATATTTTATTTATTTATATTTTAAATTTTAACCCTTTTCTCTGTTTTCCCTCTGGAAACCACTATCCCATCCTCCCTCCCCCAGCTTCTATGAGGGTGCTCACCCACCCTCCCACAGACTCTCCCCTCCCTGCCCTGGCATTCCCCTACACTGGGGCATGGTGTCTTCCCAGGAACAAGGACCTCTCCTCCCATTGATGTCTGACAAGGCCATCCTCTGTTGATCTCTATATGATATCTGTGCATTAAATTGATTAGAAAATAGGATACAATTTAAATTTCAAGTCTGTATGTGTGTTTAAACATAGGTTTGTTGTTCATGTGTATGTATGTGTCTAATTCTAGTTTCCCAAATGAACATTTTTCCTCCTAGCTAGAAATTTTCCATTTCTTTATGCAATGGGCAGGATGGTAAAGGTATCAGTTTTTTAATCTTTATTGGTAGACCAAGAAAAAATAATACCACGACTCAGGGCAGAGTCTTTGAGAAGGGAGTAAAGAAAGGTAAAAAAAAAAAAAAAAAAAAAAAAAAAAAAAGATGACAATTTGATGAATGTATTTGTTTTCCTGTCAAGTTTTCATAGATGATGGATCAGAGTTTTTGACTGTAGATTGGCAACCCCATCCCTCACATGATTCCCTGTCTTTCTGCAGGAGGTGGGCTCTACAAGTTCCCTCTCCCCACTATAGGGCATTTCATTTAAAGTCCTTCCCATTAAGTCCAGAGAGTCTCTCATCTTCCAGGTCTCTGGTACATTCTGGAGGGTCCTCTCAAACTCCTGTCTCCTGAAATTGCCTGTTTCCATTCTTTCTGCTGGCCCTCAAGCTCAGGAGGAGGCCCCAAGACCTGACACTATTAAGGAGGCTATGGAGTACTCACAAAAAATGGTCTATCATGACTGCCATCCAAAAGACCCAACAAACAGCTGAAAGAATCAGAAGCAGATATTTACACCCAACCAATAGACAGAAGCTGATGACCCCTGTGGTTGAATTAGGAAAACACTGGAAGAAGCTGAGGAAGGAAGGTGACCCTGTAGGAGGACCAACAGTCTCAATTAACCTGGACCCCCAAGATGTCTCAGACACTGGACCAGCAACCAGGCAGCATATACCAGCTGATATAAGGCCCTAAACACATATACAGCAGAGGACTACTGGGTCTGGGTTCAGTCAGAGAAGATGCACTACACTTCGGACTAGAGGCCCCAGGGAATTTAGAGGTCTGGTGGGTGGAAGGTGGGGTGATGGGGACATCCTTGTGGAGACGGGGTAGGGGACGAGCAAGGGAAGACGTATGAGATGTGGAAGAGTCAGAGGGTGGACCTGGAGAGGTATAAAGTCTGGAGTGTAAAAAAAAAGATTAAATTAAATTTAATTAATTAATTAATTAAAAATTCCATGTGCATCCAGACATGCAAAATTATGCCTGTAATTATAGATCCTGTGTAGCAGAGGCAAGGAATTCAGAAGTTAAAGGTTACCCTTAAATATACTACAGCAACTTAAAGAGCAGCCTGACTACATGAGAATCTGTTTCAAAACATTTAAAATAGGGCTAAGATAGCTCAATCAGTAAACTTGCCTCAGGTATTCTTAAGGCTGAGGACTTGTGTTTGATCCCTCCTACACACATGGTGAAAAGAGAAAATAATTTCAAAAGTTTGTGTGTGTGCACATACACACAAACACACACTCCATATACACACAAAATACATAATTATAACAATAATAGAATAAGACACCTTTTCCAATAAGATAGGAGCAAACATATTTGTAGCATGAAAGAATGTTTAGAAAACATGATGCAATCCTGTGTAGGTGAATGCAATTACACTCTCCTTACACTAACTCAACTGAGAATATTAAATAAGAAACAACACTCCCTTGTATTTTTTGTTATGCCATTGATAATGTATATCTACACTATATCTAAAGATTATGGGGAATTTTATTACCATAATAATGGTACACAGAACTCACTGAGAAATATTTTTGAAAGGCAGCAGTGCTCAGGCAATATGTGATAAACCCATGTTAAATAATGCAAAGCTGACACCACAGGGCGTTTCGTGGCCTTGAATGAAATAATGATGAGAAAGTTGCGCCTGTGTTGTTGGAACCCCATGCTGTTAAATAACATTTACTTCAGATATGAGGCACAATCAGTATCACCCCCTGTTGGTCACCTAATTAGACATAAATCAATTAAATAAAATAATTGTGCCCTACCATGGCTAAAATCAATCATTTGTACATGTAAATTACCATCTCTGAGTGTGTGATGTAAGATGCTTTATTTTTCCTCTTTATGTATAAAGAAGGATAGAGGAATGGCTGAAGAATACGAGCCAATAAAATCAATCTGTTTTGTTGTGTGCAGGAAAATGCTTGAAGTGACAAGTAATTAGAAATTATGTCCTTTTAGATTGTGCATTTGAGTATACTTGAAACTGAAACAAAGGCCACCTGTTTAGACTAGTGTACTACCACTGAGTTGCAAACACCGGTGACTAAACAAACACACTGGGCTGCTGCACCTCTTTAAATATAAATTGATGGCATTATTGTATCTCCTATTTTGCTTTTTCTGCACTGACATCACGTGGAATTCTACTTTATTGGGATACACCCCACGAAAATTTCATTGTCTTGAAGACTGAAACCAGAATCCAATAAAAGAAACATAATAAACGTACACAGAATTCACTGACAAAAATATTTTTGAGAGGCATCCAGTGCTATTCAACAAGTGAATGCTATCTAATCCTTTAAGAATAAGAACACAGAGAAAGAATAAATATGCCTGTATCCATAAGAAAATGTGCAACATTTTACATTTTCGTATTTTCAGAGCACAATTTCATTTAAATCATTGTACAGTCCTGTGAAACTGTACAGTGCAGACACTGTAGCTACAAACACCTAAAGTTTAAAGTAGATGAGATCCTCATACAATTGCAGAAGTAGTTAGCAAACCATAGGCATGAAGTACTTTTTCTTATCCTATTCTTGATACTTTCTGCCCAAGATGATGATGGGTCCATGTATGAAATGCGTTTACATATATCATTCTCTACACATATGTGTGGGGCAAATGGACCATGCCATCACACAGAAGATCTGTTAAGATTGAAACAGGTTCAGAATTCCCAGGAATTCTCATAATTGAGAACAGCAGGCTTTGGAACCAGCTTCCTGCTAGGGTTTAACTGTCCTGGAACATGTAATCATGACACCGCATTGAGAAGACCATGACAACTGATCACATATCATAAAAATCCTGAGTTCTGCCGTGCTAATGAGGAATCTAGATAGGCCCTGGATGTTTAGCCAATGATCTTCCTTTCCTGTGCATCTCTTCTTGCAAAAGGTTCACCCTAAGTAAGATGTATGCATTCACATCTGCCATGAATAAAGCAGTTTGGACAAGTAAGGACTGTCTACTTTTATCTAGGATTGCTGTGAGGGTTAGGGGAGGGGAGCTTTGTCATAAAGACCCATGCCTAAGTTGCCCAGAGGACTATCTTTTTCTATTGGTACTCCCTGGGAATCAGACCGGATTCTGCACCATCCAGGCTCAGCCATCTTCTTCCTGCATGGCTTGTAGGCGAAGCATAGATCCATGGAATATCGTTCTTAATTCCTCTTGGTTTTCCAGCCATTTCTGAATACACAGGAGATTGAGAACTGCAACATCTGTCTCAGCTCCCACTGTTTCTTACCCAGGAGAAACTTGGGTTCGGGCCCCCTCTCTTGGACTCCGTTCTGCATTCCCTGAGCAGCATGCCAGGGTCCCTCTGGCATCCCAGCAGTGAGGCAGAAATGCAGCCTGACACATAAGTAACACTTATAAATTCATACTGCAGATTAAAATATTGCATAAACTTGCTTTTGTAGACTGTTTTTTTGCCATTATTTACTATATAACACATTATAACGACTATCTACACATAACTGCCTTGCGTTTGAAGTTGTAAGTAATACAGAGTTTAAGGTATGAAGAGGATGTACGTGCATGTGTGTGTATGTGTGAGCATGTGTGTGCGTGCATGTGCATGTATATGCATGCATGTTTGTAATGTGTAAATACTACGTATATTATTTAAAACATAGGCATTCTGACAGGTCTTAGAACCATTCTCCCCAAAATGAAGAAACCTTTAAGTGTCTAAGTGTGTACCACTGAGAATTATAGGGATGCAGAATTTTTTACATGGAGTGTAAATATGATTCAGTCAGTATCAAGACATAAGTGAAAATGGAATATTTTTCATAAATAATTCTCACCTAGTGTAAACCAATAGCATTAAGGGTTTACAGGTGCTAGATTCCAGCCAGGTGTCTTTCTTCTCTTTTTATTATTTCCCTCTCCTATCAGTTCTCTCCTCTCTCCTCACTCCTCTCCTCTCTCCAACCTTTCTCTCTCCCACACAACCCGCTTCTCATGTTTTCCTTACCCAATCCTCTTCTTTTCTCCTTCTCTTGCACTGGCTCTCATAAAATTCAGACATTTAAGTCTGAATCAGACTAAGTTTACTTTTGCTTCGAATAACTGAGTATGTTACATTTGGATGACTACTAAACTTTTCATTACAAGTCTTACTTTCCTGAATTAAAAATAACTGTGTATATAAAGAACTTAACAGTCTCATGGTATGCTTGTCTATTATGTCATCATACATTTAACTTTGCAGCTGAAATTAATAAAGCACAAACTCAAATTAAAAATCAAAATAAACTTTTATTTTTTAGTTTTTCAGTCATAATTATTATGTATAGATAGATAATTGTTTTTAATTGAAGAATCCATTTTCTTTATTATTTTACAGGTCACATCAACCAAATAATTCAAAAGCTTTATTATAACTACACATTCTTTTATGATGATGTCTGTGTATGAATCCTATTTTTTAAATGTTGCAGTGTCCATAATAAATTTCAAAAATTAAGATAAATTTTATATTGATAACAAAATAATTTTGAATACTTCATCTTTACAATGGTAATGAAAGAAAAGTATAACTAAATAGTAAACATGAATAAAATTTTCATATTACAAACACATATGATTAAATCCATAGTAAAAATGTTTTAAAAAAATCTGTTCGTTTAAAGGAATTTAATACACAAAGGTACAAGGATTTTCATCTTTTATTTGCAGATTTCTAAGCCAGTAAATATAATGTAATTAAAAAGGTTAATTCAATATGAATTATTTATCTTATGAATTTATTTAAATCAGTTTTAAATGCAAACAAAATTATATAATTCAAACTCAGGCTATTTTAGCTGGTAACACAAAAGTAATATGCCTTAATACAAGAACCATGACAACATGGTGATAGTGGACTCTCAATCATCTCTTGAATCAGCAAATGCCTTTTGTTAAAGACTTATCAGTGCACAATCAAAAATCAATATAGTGAGGTTATGAGTCAAGAGTATGAGTCAAACTATCTTGATCTGCTAAGGAACTTTACACATAATAACACATTCATAAATGGTACATTTTGGTCATAAAGTGATGTAGTTGCTGTATCACAAATTGAAAAAAAAGCATACAAATCAAAGTTAACTAGGCACAGGCAACAAAATTTGATGAAATCCAACACTAGGCAAAAGCACAATTCTCAAGATCTGCTTAATTTCAATGTTTGTGAGTGCTGTAAAAATTAAAAATTGGTGAATAGAAATGCTCGCAACCTCAGAATAGAGTAAAATGTCAAACAGCAACTAAGTCTGACAAAGAATCCTTGAAGACAGCATATATTCTGAAGCCAAATCAAACTGGACAAATCTCTACTTTCTGCTACTAAATACAGGGTTTAATCCAATACAAGTTCTCTTCAGAGAACATATGAACAAAGGGCCTAAAATCTTAGTTTTGTCTATCTTTGAGTACTTATCTCATGGTTTCTCCTTGACAGTGATACCCTAGAATATCTCTTGACGCTTGGAAAGTCAGAGTTTTACAAAATCAATAAGTACAGAAAATGTCAATATTGTTTTCCTTCTCTAATTGATGATAGATCCACTATATACTTGTGGTACTTTAAACATTCTTGGTGCAGGGAGTGGCACTATTAGGGGGGTATGACTTATTTATTTCATTTTATGTGTATGCATAAATGTATATGTCCCACAAAGGTGAAGTGCCCATGGTGGTCAGAAGAGGACAATGTGCTTCCTAGAACAGGAATTACAAGAAGTAAGTCACCATGAGACTAGTAGGAAACAATCCCAGGGGCCTCTGCCACAAGTGCTTTTACCCATTGAGCAATTGTCCTATGACAGCTTATTGTTTTAAAGGCTTTCATTTGAAAACTCAAATAAGACAAAGGGCTTGCATACTAAATACACAGTTGCCAGTTTATACCGTTATTGATGGACAGTTGAAGAGGGCTGGAGTCTTGTAGAATGTAGATAAGGCAATGAGTGCTGCCTTATATGGGAATATTTAAAAACTGACCCTGACTATTAGTTTCTCTAACCTACAAAGCAGACGGATCACCTTTCTCATACCTTCCCACTACCATATCTCAAACTAGTATAGGCACATCAATAGGTGATCTAGGACTCAAATGTTGATCATGAACATCCATTCTCTTCAGCAACTTCACAAATTGCAGGCATCTGTCAGAGATCGAAAGCAAACACCCCATCTCTACCATGCTCTTAAATCGCACTGTACGTGTCAAATGTAGAAATTATTGACATCAAGGATTTGTTTTCATTGAATAATTGTTTGCACTTGTTAAAATTATCCATTTTAAATATATTATCAATAGGAATAATAGATCATTGACTTTTAAATCTTGTCATGTTAGCAACAAACAAAACAGGTATTGTGATAGTTTTTTTTAAGCTTTCATCCTCCCTTGCAGCTTCTCCCCCCATTAACTAGAAGGACTGCAGAAACTTAAAACCTAACATCTTCCACATTTCATGACCTAAATGATAGGCTGTGCTCTGTCAGACTTGGGGAGAACCCATGCCGCTGCTTTACTGTCTTTCTCCTGACTTTGCCTATCAGTACCTATCTCTCTCATTAATATTTTCCCCATCACAAGTAACACCTGCTTGCAGCTCATTTTATAGCCTTGGAACACTGATGCACTCCTCACAGGAGGAAGTTCTCGCGTTTTAGACTGTATGATACCCCATGGCATCAACAATTAGGTGAGGTTCACATTCACATGGAATGTTGACATCATGACTAGATATGTCTCATGCATGGATCTTTCCGTCCTCCCAATCAGTGCTATGCTGCTAAGAATGTCCTTTTGCTCTTAACATCACAGAATATATAAAGACACATTCCAATTTTTTTATTCCAATTTTGTGCTTTGTACACACATTGACTGGCAGGTAGTTTTGTGAAAGTTTAGTGGTAAAACTAATGTCTGAAACTGCTCATTGAAGGTAGAGTGGAGTAGGAAAGGCAAATGACTGGTTTCGAGGCACCATGCTGGTCTTGCTAGAAATAATGTGGCTTTTGGCATTTTGGACATCTCAGAGTTTGTGTGGGTGTTAGGTAAGAGGGTGTGTGTGTGTGTGTGTGGTGGTTGTTCTGCACCCCTGTGCAATGCATTCTTATACAGCATGTTGTGATATAATCACCTTACCTCCACTTTGGCTTTATTAATTGTAGTATTAGAATTGGAGATAGACTAAACCATTTTAGTGATTTCAGTATGTATTGTATTAAAAAAAAAACTTTCTAATTAAACAAGAGGACAATAATGTCTCCTTGAGAACAAATTCTAGTTTGTTGCTCTATTTCAAATGACATTTCAATCCTCTAAGCTATAGGAAGGAAGAAATGTATTATTAAATCTCTATGATGGAAAAACACCTTAGCATACATACAAAATAAAAGAAACAAGAAGCACTGTGGAAACATGGTCTGTCATTCTAGGCTACTTTTATGTTCACATCTGTTGTGTAGCAAATCCACACTACCCAGTCTCCACTGCACTGAGGCTGTTCAGGAGAGTGCATGTCTGGCTTTCTCAACAGTCTCCTGTGAAGAGCTGATTTTGTTGAATCTTAAATTTGATATAATTAGTTGCTTTAAGAATAAAAGTGGAGAAGGCAGCTGCTCCCTGACCTTGCTTTGTAACATTTCATGCAGATTATTCTCCAGACTCATCCAGCATTTCTCTTCAAAGTAATTAATGCCAGATTTTTCATATTGCTAGTATTGGCATTAATTTTGCTCACTGTTTTAATTATTTTATTATATATGTCTCTTAATGATTTTATGATTTGTAACTACTGGAATTAATTTCTTATGTGCCAGGTAAAGTCAAGAAAATACCAGTTTAAGGGAAACTGTGAGTTATGAATGCTAACCTTGTGTGTAAGAAGTTTTGTTTGAAATGTCAGGTTAAAATGTAGACAAGGAACCAATTTGAATTCAATTAAATTTCTTAAATAAATAACCTGTACTTTATGAAATTATCATCTCGAATATCAAATATTTGTCACAGCACGGAACAATTTAATTTGGTAAAGTTAATATATTGGATTTGAACTCCAGCAAGGACACTTTAGAGCCTGTCATTTGACTGGTTTCTGTCTGTGCTGGAGGGGTAACACTGATGTCCGAAACGTGTTCTTTACTTGAATGTGAATGAATTTGTTTGAGGAAATTGTTGTAAAGATGTGAAATGTCTTGATTCCTCGTGGTAAGGTCCTCCACCAATTGAAAGTTATCTAAAAATCCCGTTTAGTCAAGCATGCTGTTCCAACACAAAACACTTGACAATAATGAAGGCTTTGAAAAGCTGAAATTTAATTTTAGAATACTGACATTACTTTCAGTTCTTTATATTCTTTAATCTTTATGATTTTAGTTATAGAGCAACAATGCATCCATTTTTATGTGTGCATTTTGCCTGATGTGTGTCTCTGCAGCACGCATAAAGATACAATAAGTTGTACACTTTCGGAGTAGTTACGGTTGCATTAAGGAATTGAGATAATCTGCTCCTTTATCAATTGTGATAATGATTTAGGTATGAGAAAGAATCCTAGTCTGATATTTCAGCTCTCGCTTCTATATATTGATAAGATAATGATCTACAAAAAAAATGAAGTGAAAAATGTTCTGTACAAATTGGACATTTAAAATGGTAAATTATTTCAGAAAATTTATGATTTCTTTAGTACAGATGGTCTCAAATAAACACATGTTTTTAAAAAAATCACATTTATTTTTTCATATACTAATATAACATATTTGTCTTTCTTTCAAACATTTATGTTAATTGATGATTAACTACTTAATATTTTTAAAAAGTTTTAAGAACCCAAGTGAGGTTTATCTTAACTGGTACATACGAATATAAAGTTACACATATAATGAGGATACCATGTTATTGTTTAGCTGAATTACAGTTTTCGATGTTTGAGAAGGCTAAACAAATCTCTTCAAACACTCCGACAGACTCCTTAAAGTTTTACAAAGCATGTGTGAATAGCTACATCAAGTAACTGTAGCTGTATTGGTCCTCTTAAAGATCATTGCAGCAAAAACTGCTGCAACAATGTTGAGAAAAACATATCATGCATTTAGGACTTTCAAGCTGTCATATTGACAGACCAAGAGTTGTTTTGTTAAAAGAACTGAGAAAACAAAGTATGCAATCACTTGCATCTTTATGTCAGCATCTGCTAGTATGAGAAGCACTTGTTTGCAGCTGCAGTGGCCTCAAAACATGTCGTTTTCAAATAAGAAAAAGATAACACCTCCTCACCGCTTTAAAGCATTTCTCTTAAGCAATCTTCTCAATTTGATGTTCATCTTTTAGAAATAACTAGACAGAATAGAACACATATATAAAATATTGTAAGGAAAAACACAAAAACATATTTTTTGAAAAAGTTGACAGATTCCTAAGTCTCAGTAGAGAACAAAAATTAATTATGACATTAAAGCCTTTCCATTTTATCTGAGGTGTAGAGCTGCGTGCTAGGGGATTTTATTTTGTCCTGAGAATTATGAAAGTGTAATGGTCAGGCATGTTAATCCATGCCTTATTTCCAGTACTAGTGAGGCAGACATAGGTGATTCTCTGTGAGCTTGAGGCTAGCTTGGTTTACATAGTAGTATTCAGTATAGCTAGGATTACATACTGAGACCTTGTCTCCAGAAAACAAACAAAATATCAAAACAAAAACAATGATATAATCTTGAAAGTCTAACCAAGGCATTGATAATTAACAATTTAAATAAAGAAGCCCATAGAGAGTGGAGCATAGAACTTAGCAGACAGAGGCAGACTGATCTCTGAGTTTGAACCAGCCTTGTCTAAAGAGTGAGTTTTAGTATAGCCAGGGCTACACAGAGAAACCCTGTGATGTAAACAACAACAGCACAGCAGCAGCAGCATCAAAAGCAGTAACAAATATACTAAAAAGTTCTATTTTATCATAAATGTTAATATAAGCATAATAAACTCACTGAAACATAGCAGTACTAACATAAGAATTCACAAGTCAAATAAAATAGCTCTAAGCCAGAATTAAGTGTTCAATTCTCCAAGTATAGCAGAGTTTTACTCAAATATTTCCTTTGTTATAGCTATCATTTTGTAATCAATAATAACCAATAAATTCAAGTAATAAATATGTTATATATGTGTATTATATTTCTATACATACATATATATGATTTATATAGTCCTAATTAGTGATAGACTTTTTTAGCATGTGCTTATATAAAATAACTGATGAAACAAGTTAATAATTTTTCCATTTTGGAGGTGACCTATTATAAAGAAACTTTCTGAGTTCTTCTCTTGAAGAAGATTTTTATTTTATATACATGTGTCATGTCTGCATGTATTTACACACACTCTATATGTGCGTATGGGCCATGGACATCAGACAAGGATGGTGTATCTTCTGTAACTACACTTGTGAAAATTGTAAGCTACCACGTGTTTCCTAGTCCTCTGCAAGAACAACAAATCTTTACTACTGATCTCCCTTCCAGGTTAAGATTTAGAGCTATTGAAACATTTTTTTCCTACTCAATAGCATACCATGTGATAAGGTACATTGTTTATATATATGGCACCTAGGAAGAGAAGCCTTTGAAACTGTCATCTGAAGTTTTGTATGAATTTTCCTGGGCCACAGTCTTAAGACTGTTCCTTTTGTAAGTAACCTAAGTAAACTTATAAGAGAATTGCTTTCTGATTACCACATTAATAATGTAGCTCTGGTGGGTTAAAAGTGAGCTCTCCTATTCAATCTGGCAGGGGTTGCTACAGAGACACAATTTCTGATACATTTAATATTCAGGTATCTCAGTTGCGCATACTCAGGCCTGGAAAACATAGTGACATTCTATCTGAATATCCTTCCTTCTTAGATCTTAGAGTGATTTTGAACAATCAAATAATAATGTTACCTATAACCAATAAGAACTGATTAGACACCACAAGAACTATTTCTATAAATACAAGATATTCAATAATGTACAAAATTTTTGGACAAAAAATCTTCCATCATAAACATAGATTGTAACCATACATACATATTACTCGAATCCTATTAAAATTATTAAGCATCAAAGTAAGTCATCATAATCATTAGTAATCTTTTATATTATGATGAAATTTTAAAATAATTTTATAAGAGCTGAGTTAGATCTAAGACCTATAATCTCTGTATGAGTTGCCAACTTATATTTCTTTTATAAACATATTTAACATTCTGAATATTACTGAAGTTGGTGCCTATTAATTGAAAACTTATAGACTTATCACTATGTGAATGTTGACCAGGCTTAGAATTACAATGGGTAAAATAGTGTCCAGGGCCACACTGGCCCACATTTGGGGCCAGATGACCTGGTCTGTTCTCCCCCACGTTTGGGGGTCAAGTGACCCGGTCCGTTCGGGTCAGTCAACAGGGTCTAGCAAGAGAGAGAGTGGGGATGGAGGGGAAAGAATGCAAAGAATGGAGGCAAGACAGAGTCTGTTCAAGTTCCATTTATTGAAAGGAAATCCTGGGTATATATAAGCACAAGCAGGGGAATGCAGCTGAAGACATTTTACCATGTGCGTCTTGCAGCTGGGGGCATTAAACAACAAAACAAGATATGGGAGAAAAACATGATGTTTATCAGAGTGTGCTCAGCTGTTGTAGGCTGTTGAAAACAAGTCTCTTGTCAGGGTATATGACCTGAGAATGCTGCAAAGATGATAGCCGCTTTCTGCTAGGATTTGGCTCCCAACAAAATAGGATAAATAAAATAACATAAAGACTTAATATATTTTACATTATTTAAATCAAAATACAATTAAACAAATTCCTATCACTACTAGCAAAAAGACAAAATAGAATGCTATGCACTTTTCTTAAAATATTTGAATAATCTTGATACTTTTTATCATCAGTAAAATCTAGGCAATTTTTTTTTTAGAAAATAAGGTCAGCATATTCAACTGTGTTCTCCAAATTGAGGTAATATTTTACCAGTACTTTTAGTGTCAATAAAACATTTGTACACTGTAATAAATTGTAATTTAACAGATATTTGCTTAAACAAAATTCATAACACCTGTTGCTGGATATGAGTTTAGTCAATCAATAAGGTTAAACTTCATCAGGAAAAGGGAAAATGCAAATCAAGACAATCGCCCTTCCACAGGGCATGAAGATCATGCTTTCCTTCTGAAATGTATTAATTATAGATTACTTCTGGTAGAGCTCCTGGCATACCAAACAACAATGTAGAATGTCTATTTACTTAACTCCAGGGAAATACAATAGTTTAACTTAATGAATTGCTATCCAATATTTAATATGAACTTTTAACTAAAATTTTGGTGATCTTAACTTCATAAGAAATAATGACTGGAACTTAACTTAAACATGGCTGTATTTAAGACGGCCCTTTATTCAAAGCTCGGTTAGAACTAGGTTTATGTGTGATTTTCTTCTCAGCTGTAGTTTATACTGTAGTACACATGATTATTTAAAAGAGATACCTTCTATTATTTCAGCTTCATTTTTTAATTAATTAAATTATTTATTTTATACTCCAAATTTTATTCTCCTCCCAGTCCACCCTCCAATTGTTCCACATCCCATATCTCCTCCCTGACCCCTTGTTTCTACAAGGATGTCCCCATCCCTCACGCGCTACCCCACCAGACCTCTAAACTCCATGGGACCTCCCGTCTCTTGAGAGTTAAGTGCATCTTCTCTGACAAAACCCAGAACTGGCAGTCCATTGCTCTATATGTGTTGGGGGCCTCATATCAGCTGGTGTATGCTGACTGGTTGGTGGTCCAGTGTTTGAGAAATCTCAGGGGTCCAGGTTAATTGAGACTGCTGGTCCTCCTACAGGGTCATCTTCTTCCTCAGGCCCCTCAAACTTCACATCTCCCATTCCTTTACTAGATATGAAATTGAGGGAAGGCCCATATGTGCTCAAAAGGCCAGTGAACTCCAAACATGTGGGCAGGCAATTATCAGGTTAGTAACATGAAGGAGACCAGAGGAAAAAGGGTGCCCATTAGGCAAAACACAGAGAATCCCTTCACCTCAAAACAGGGTAAAATGGGCCAGAAATGATTACTTCTCATCATCCTTGGACATTGTGATAGTTTTTTCCTTGATATTGATAAATATAAAAATAATCACTCTTTGCACAAGTTTGATTCTACCTTCCAATGCCATAAGATTCCCATCTACAACAGCTAATAATAGAGAAATTTTTTTGGCAATTCTCACCCTCCTCTGATTCTGCAAAGTAAGGAATAGTCAGGCCAGCATTCTGCCCTGGATGTGTACTTTGCTACAGATGTCTGCTGAAGTTTCTCTTGTCTGATCTTTGAAATGTGTACCTTTACTTATATTTTACATAAACATAAATCATTTAGCTTTTTGATAGAGTACACCAGCGCCACTATGTAACCATCTCTTACCATGGCAAGTCAGTCACATCTCCACTTATCTAAAGAAGTCTCAGGTTGGCATAATCTATTCTTTTCCTTGAAGGAACTGACTTCTTCTCCAAGTTGCTCCAAGTTGCCTTCATAGAATATCTGGGCCAATGTCATACAATGCTTGGGTTTATAACAGTGTCACAACTGAAGAGCAAGAATCTTGTAAAACTGAAAATTATTTTCATCGTTCACTCTCTTTTTGTTTAGTTTACAATGAGACACGTAGGCATATAATTAATCCTCAGTGACCACTGTTAGTAAATAATGAAAGCATGTCTTCATGATTTCTTTTGACTGTTTCTTAGATGTTAGTTTCTATTTGGAAATTTCTCTGAGATCCTTGATACCTGGCACATGGAAATAATGAATATTGACATTATGAAGGGTAACTGCTGGCATCTGATGGAGCAGAAAAAAAGTAAAAATCTATTAAATAAACGAACAGTTGGTTCAAAATCATAACAACAAAGGCTACACATTTTGCAATCATAAGTTCACAAAATATTTAAGACATTCTAATTAATTTAAAATTTTCTTTAGGCAATTCATTTCCTATGTTTCAATGTTGTTCTGAGGAGACACAAATGTAAAACATAAGAAACGAATGGTTTCCGGCTGCACACTTTCAATCCAGATAGAGAGCAGCATTTCTTTATGAGCTGTTAAATATTCCAGGACAGCCGGGATATGAATGTTTCGAAAACCAAAAAAAAAAAAAAAAAAAAAAAAAAAAAAAGAAACATGTTTCTTTTGTTTATTTTTCTTAGTAATCTTTATAGAGCAATCTATAAAGTAATCTTTATAGAGTAATCTTTATATAATATCTAATAAAGCAAATAAATCTTAAAATGAATAATATATATATATATATATATATATATATATATATATATATATATATATTTGATTATCCAACTGAAACTGAGTTATTTGAGCATTTGGTAAACAAACATTACCATATGTCTATAAATTTAATTAATTTATTGGTAAAGCACTCTTGTTTTTTGTGTGTATATGAACATATGATTAGCAATAACATAAAATTAGTTTTAAGTTTTTCTATGAAAATGTTTTAAGTATATGAAAACTTGTTTTCTTACTTTGACAAAATGATTTGAACACGTGAACAACTTGAAAATATTAAAGACATTATGCATATTTTATTTTACTCTGTAAAAATATCATTCTGCATTGTGTTAGAAAAAATACAGACTCTTAAAATCATTCATCTTAAACTTGAATGTGGAGAAACTTCCTTATTGTTGCTTATATATTGTAATTAATTTTATTTAAGACATAGACATCATTAAGACAGATTATTAGAGATCTGCAATACAATTATATTTGGTTGAATGGGTATTACAGGAAGAGGACCTAGTAGTGTCTGGAACACACCAAATGAAGTACATACTTGCTGATTAGAGAATTTAAACCCCAAAGCTTAAGCCTCCATTTCCCCTACATTTATAAGTCACTTTATTGAATCTGTTTTCTTTTCTCCAAGCAACCCCATAGACTCCATCTTTAAAGAGTCTGGTCTTGTTATGCTTAAGTGGAATTATTGGATGTTGCGTTGTTACTTTTAGCAGCTATCATCAATAAAGATACTTCACAATGTTTCCCTAATGGAAAATGGTCATGTCATACTCTTGGTGGATGGACCCGATGAATCCTTCAATGGGAAGATTAGAATGATATGTAATGGAAAATACATTTTGTAGATAATACACAGGAACTTATGAAAGTGAAAATTCTGGGAAATATAAGGTTTGATGAAATGTTTGCTGCAGCATGCTTGATCAGAAATATGAGAGCATATTCAATATTAAAAAAAATCTAATGTGGATTTTATCATGACACAAATATCGTATTACCATTAGTGAGAAACAAATCAAATCACCATGTGTATGACTGGAAACAGGAAATCTCTTGTTAAAAAAGTCAAAAGAAACAAATGTTGATTAGCTCAATCCTGTGGTGGGATCCAGGTCAGCCTGAGCTACAGTGTAAGTCCCTGACCCAAAATAAACAAAAGTAACAAAAGACAACTATGTGTATTCAAGAAGTCAACTTATACTGCAGATGGAAATGTAAATTGAAACATCCATCATTAAAGGCAGTTATAAAATTACTAATGCGTTTCAGAGATCCTACTATGAGTATCCAGCCAAAAGGAAATAAGATGACTCTAGGTGAACTCCACCTGCAGTTCCAAGTTCACTGCAGCATTCATTCCTAATAGCTGCATTATAAAAATTAACTGATACTTCTGCTAACAGACAAATGACGAAAATTAGATATACACAGACAAGAATATTACTCAACCATGAAAATAAATTTGATCTTGTTCTTTGCAGCAAAAGAAATGAGTCAGGGGAAAATATGATAATAAGATATCGTACTCAGAGAGAGAAGTGTTTCATGCTTGAGTTGGCTATAGAATCCAGAAATAAATGAAACTCATTGAAAACAGAGTGAAGTTTTGGGAATCCAGTTTTGGGAAGGAGGGAAAATTGTTGTGAAATTGTATTCATTTTAGAGTCAAGATGACAAAATTATGGCAATCATAAAAAGCTGGAAAACTATGAATAAAAAATAATAATATTGTACATGCATTAGTTACTTATAGAGAGTATTCATTTCAAAAAGCAAGTGGTAACTATGCGGTTATGTGAATAGGATTACTGGGTTGAGACAATAATTTCACTGCTCATAACCCTTTGAAAATAACACTTTGCATATCTGAAGTACAAGGTATTTTTTTAACCTATCTCAGTAAAGAAGGAAACATAACTTAATTGCATGTTCTACACTCCATAGTGATAGCAAACTAGATCAACAGCCTTATTTAAACAGAAACCATGCCATTGTGAAACGCTTCCAAGCATGTTCTATACCTCTTTTATGTCACCCTGTTTAAACTTGTGGTTACCAATGAGCCTTGAGTCTGAGGCACTACCAAATTACAATTACTTGTATGGATAAATCTCTTCACTTGAGGCATGACTTGATTAATATTCTTTTTGTTTCCATTTCAAAAGTTCACTTTAGTTAAAAAGCCAATAATTCACGTCATTTTATGGTGTGAGCCACTGAGGATTAAATGACTTTAAAATTATGTAGCTGTAAAAAGATGACCTTCAAAATGAATTTGCTGTCTTTTTGTTTGTTGATAAGCAATGAGAACATGAATGAACATCTATCTATGTAAGCAGTGGGACAGATATATAATATATAAACATCTCAGAAGTCATATTAAACTAAACTTTGAAGTCATAATAAACTAAATTTTGAAAACGGAGACTTTTTAAATCAAATTTTTATTGTTTTAATAAAACTAGATATACAATTGTTATATTCCACAGATAGTACCATTAGCCACCTGCTTGATACAAAATAGTTCAAAATTAATATTTAGTCAATATAGTCGATTCTATTGTTTAAAATAAGAGGCAGATGGCAGAGTGATAATAGGACTGTGTAGTACTTGTTTAGCTTACATTGCCCTTAAATTACAATTGTGTGCACATTTAGCTCAAACGAATAGATCCATGGGGTCCTACAAATATTAAAAGTGACTTTTCCCTCCAAATACCCTTGAAGTATTGAGTTTAAGGAGTGGTGAAAATCTCTCCCTTGATCCTTTCATCTCAAATGAGATTTTATTGTCTTCATTATGACCATGTCAACTTTTAGAGCTGGCAATATAAAATAAGTGGCCTCATAGCTGTGCATCTTGTGTAGGACAGTTGTTCCAATTTTATATTTTGCAACGTGGGAAAATAATACACTGAAATAGACGTATGCATGGGATGCACAGTTTTGGATTTACACCCTGACAGCAAAACAGAATGCATTCAGCAAAATGTGACTTTCCTTTCATGAGAACACTAGATGTCCCATAGGTCAGTGGTACTCACAGACAGATGTACTCTGTGTCTGTACTCTGAATACATGTTGGCTAAAGCTGGTTCAATCATGAGGCAGATAGAAAAATAATTTTGTGAGTTGGCTGCCAGCAAGGGCTGTATGGACTGTCATAAGTTAAATATTAAAATTCATCACTCTTCTAATCTATGGGGCTCTTGATTTTGGTGGCAAAGATTTGATTTACTCATCTACCTGTCTCTGCACTTCAACAACTCCTGGAGGCTATAATGTGTCATCAGCATACACAAAATTGTAAAAGGGTAATAAACTGAAATCCTTCAACCTAGAACACAAAAGATAATACTGACAGGCACGGGACAGTGCTGTCCTACATGGACTGACAGCTGTTTGAATTAATTTGACATCATCAAATGACACCTACTATGGTATACCTGATTCATCACAGCTCTGGTAAGATATACAGATTCTAGAACATCAGAAGGGCCCATGTGCAAAAATAGCTACTGATTTGTGGGCATATTGCTTTAGTCACTTTGAAAACTTAGAGAAACTGAATAGAAATAATAATGGTTGATTTTTCTAAATAACATACATTCATTGTGAGAAATGTATTCATTTGTTCTTCCAATAATGCTGCCATTTCATATTCCTTATCCCTATCTTTATTATTAGAGGTGTGGTGTGATGTGTGTGTGTGTGTGTGTGTTTGTGTGTGTTGTGTATGTTGTGCATCTTTCATAAGGAACTTTTTTAAATTATTGGATATTTTATTTATTTACATTTCAGATGTCATCTACTTTCCCCATTTCCTCTCCCTAGAACCCCTCATAAGGAAATTTTAAAGAAAAGAAATGTGAAAATATTTGCTAAATCTTTCTGAGTCCAAATGTTGTCTTAAGCTCTTAATTTTAAAATTTGAAGACACTGATCACCTTATGTATTAATACTATTCAACCAGATCTAGAGTCTGATCATAAATAAACATGGATATTATGTTAAAACATTTTCTAGTTTGGATAATTCTTTTGAATGTGGATGAAACAGTTGTCGTTGTAGGGAAATGAATGCCTAAACACCTTAATAAGTAATCATAATATGTTCATTGTAAGTTCTTTGAAATGTAAAGTTAGTTATGATTGCCATTACTATGTTTATATATTGTTATTCTAATATTAAAATAAGTGTTCATGGTTTTTCTTGTAGAAAAATAGTGAAAAAGAGAAAGAGAGAGAAGAAAGAAAGAAATTAGATGATAGAAGAAAGTAAATAATCAACTATTCTAGTTCCACTGTGGACTACATAATCTATGTGTCTTGTGTTTGGATGTTGGTGTGTCTGCTCCTCTCATTGTCTTAGCTGGAATTTTAAGTAGGAGTTACAAAGAACGACAATAAATATCAATGAGTCAGCAGAGAAATGGAGGGCTTGGAAGATAATTTAGTGGGCAAAGTGCTTGCTGCACAAGCATCAGATCCCCATAAACACCTTTAAAAATTAGATTTGATGGTTAGTTCTAGAGACCGGAGACATGTGTGTATAACTCCCCTAAACAGAAAATATGACACATGAGTCTGGCATAAGTCTCCCAGGCCAGGAAAACAGCTGCAGACAGATGGAAAGGGTATGTGACATACGTTTGTCCTAGATTGATGACACAAACATTACATCAGTGAATACTTACTGTTGTAAACCTTAGGTCACTTGGCTTTTATTATGACTCATTGAGCCTTTGGTTCACTAGCCACCTACCCTATCCAACACAATGAGTTCCAGAATCAATGAGAGACCTGTCTTGTAAGGTTAAGACAGAAAGCTAATAGAAGAACAAACCCAAGGCCAAACCTTGATCTTTATAGGTACTTCACAGATGTCATACACAATTAGATAACTCATAGATGTGTGTATAACTCCTCTAAACAGAAAATATGACACATGAGTCTGGCATAAGTCTCCTAGGTCAGGAAAACAGCTGCAGACAGATGGAAGGGTATGTGACATATGTTTGTCCTAGATTGATGACATGGACATTACATCAGTGAATACTTACTGTTGTAAACCTTAGGTCACTTGGCTTTTATTATGACTCATTGATATTTATGATAGCTTTTCAATTTCTTAATTATTCTCCTGGCTTTCAAATATGAATTAAATCTATGCTGAGCTTTTCATTTCATTTTAATAAACTCTAGATCATGGATCATTACTTCTCTTTTTAATTTTTTGATTGAATCATTTTCAAATTTATTTTTTTTTTATTATCAAATGCTTTCATGTATGCGCCCATATAAAATTACTGTGTCTACCTTTACAAATACGTTCATTTAAGAAATGAGAAAAGAATCATTTCAAAAGTTCCAGATTACATTGAAAGGAGAGAATGTATACTAATGGAGAAGAGAAAAAGTTAAAATCAAATGAAAGACTGAGATTTAGTGGTAGTCAAGGAGTCCAGAGTAGAAGAATTAGGAAAGTAATGTATCAATGTTCAGAGCAATTCCTGATCACCTAAGCAGTTTTTACTGTCCATAGAATAACTATGCTAGCTTCAAGTGAACCAGTTTCTGTTCATTCCTATTTAGGATTGTCTCACTGTGAACACGTCTTCTATAATGCCCACATTGTAGGCATTATATTTCAGAAGATTTGGGATGTTCATGCAAACTATATATCCTTGTATGTGTATTTTAAATTCAACTAATCTCTGGAACAAGTGGCTGGACATGGTTACTATCATCAGAGATTTAGTTGTCCAAAGCATGTTACATTTGAAAAGGAAGTTCTTTAGGGAAAATGGCAAAACACTAATATCTGAGACATTTTGAATGCTGGGCAGAAACTGAAAATGTCTATCACAGAACGATAAACTTCAGTAACTTTATTCACACATATACTTCAGATAAAGAGGAACATGAAAAGAACATGTCCCCAGAAAGGATGCCTTTACCATAAAATCAGGAATTCTCTAGTTTTAAGAAGTCAGTTATCTCTAGAAGCTTCAGAGTTGGTAACATATTCTTTTGATCTCGTTTACATAGATGTCCTCTTAGCCTTATCCCAGAAATAAATTTGTCCTATTTTACTTTGCTGGAGCCCCTTCCCTGGTGGACACTGATATTTCCAAGTCTATCAGAGACTGTTACTGTGGATGATAACTTGTTCATCACTAATAAGATTTATGTTGCCTAAAGTTATCAGAGGCTCAGCAGGAAACTGCTCTAGCTGTTTTGTGTGGGAACTTTTATTTTTGTTATTTTCATGTATACATCGCAATGAACATTTTCATATATTATCCTGCTCTCAGCTACAATCCATACTTAGCATCTCAAGGGCCACCACAGTACTGTGGGACTATGAAGGTTTCCAGTTCATAGGCTGGGCATGGGCAGAACCCGAGACTCCAAGGAATACATGGTAGGAGTTCGGCTACGTCCCCAGAACTCAGGGTCCTAACAAGCAGTCCCATCTCCATAGACCTACAGTATTCAGTCACGAAGGCCATTACAGCCCCTCCAAAGTGCACAGGTAGAGGGTGTAACTACAGGCCTCAGGCCGTAGAGATTTACATACTAATGAAGGTCGAGGGAGCCAATTAACATTCTCCAGAACTCCCTTTCCCCTCCACTTAACATCTGCCCTATTGGGGGGTACATCAGATCACACCATCTCCATGACAATAAACCCTTGGAACAAGACTTCCTATATCATTGGCCTGCCGGGCCTGCGCCACCAAGCCAGCACTGAACTGGGACCTTCCTCGGTATGGAGACAGGCTGCCTGGAAGCCCCAGGCAGCTCCATCTCGCAGTCCCAGGCTGATGCACTGGGCTGGCCTGCTGCCGCCGCTGCGCCCCCATTTTCCACAGATACTGAGTTTTTTTATCTCAAAGAAGAAAAAAGAATAAAAACAAGAAAGAAATATTGTGAACCCAACAAGAGTTATCAAGAATCACTACCCACCCCCATTCTTCCTGTTAATTGCAACGTTACGATTCAGCAGGGTGTTCATATGTGACCTTCAGATAGAATATATAAAGAGGAAAACCAAAATCTTGATGACACACCAGTGGGTATTTCATGCTTGCATGCAAATGGACTCCTACTGTTGTTTGTCACGAAAAACCTGGTGTTTATCCCATTTGTTTACATAAGGCAAAAAATATTCTGTCTTGGTACCTCTATGAATCACAAGTTATACAATGTGTTCCTGCATGGAACAAGTTAAGCAAAGTTGGAAGATACAGGAGGCAATGGCACTGAGTATACTGAGTGAGTCCAGTAGTGCTTGCTCACCTGGAACATTAGGAAAACAAAAATAACACCCTGCCAGCAGACGCTAACCCTCACTGACTTCCCTACAATTCTTCTTCACACATGTAGTCAGTGAATCCACACAACTGGATTCCCAGTGCATACCCTTTTCTTGTGAGGGATAGTCCACTCACTGGAATCTGTTTTTTTCTTTGTCAACAAATCAAAAGAAAACAAAGAACTAACAAACAAACAAAAACCTTTGAGCACCTTTAAGTAGCTCCCACTATTGGTGCCATCTTTGAATTCAGGCCACCTCCCATCCCAGTCATTACTGCCTCCACAGATGCCTTCAGCACACATGTGAAGTGGAAACTTAAGGGTTATTTGAAAAGTTGGTTGGATGGTGTTTTGCTGGGGCAACACATAAAGAACTTTAAGCTGACGGACTAGGTGCAAGACTAAGGCAACCATGTAGAAACATTTTGCTGAGGCAGACACAGGAGAGAGCTTGTTCGGCTAAAAAGAAGCGCATGAAAGGACAAAGATTCTTTGCTAAAGACATTCATGTATTGGTACCCCTTACATTGCCTAGTTGAGTTGCATTTGTCAGCACTTCATAGGGAGAAACATAACAACAAACCTTCTGGCAATATACTGCAGTTTACTGTTGCTTCCATAGACGTGGTTGATTGGTAGAGTGATATCAGCTGAGACAGAAGTATGCTGAGGCATAACACATGGAGGACACATGATGTTTGGAGGGTATAAATAGGACTCCACAGAGTGACAGAGATGGAGCTTGGCTTGCTGGTACAGGTAGCTGTGCAACACTTGTGGGTCTCAAGTCTTTGCTGATCTTTGCTTCCCTGAGAGAGGCACAGCCTGAACTTCTTCTGGTGTTCCTCCTGGTCCCTCCTGCTGAGGTGAGGCCTGGCTGTCTCTGCTAGGTCATGCCTCCACTGCTGATTGCTATCCTGAATCTACTGAACTGGATTGCTGGTATATCCCTGAAAAGTGTGTTCGTAGTAGATCAAGCTGTAACCGCTGACCTGTGAACTGAACTGCTAATTTCCAGTCAACTCAGATGGGAGTTTCTCCAAAGAACCTTTCTGAACAGGTCCACTCCCTGCCCACATCCTTTCTTTTCCACTACCTCTGGTGGGTGGTGGGCTAAAAGGGAGGTTGAAGAGTTTAAGATCCATCATTAAAAATAGGTTTTGAAAAAATCAAAGTTGGATTATGGAGAACGACTCTCAGGCTCAGCCTTTGCCTCTGAAGCTGTAGATTAAATATATCAGTTTGAACTAGTGGGGAAATAATTTCCATGAAAACAAAAGACAATTTAATAGGTTCTCTAATTACATATTTATTTATATGCTGTGGTTTTGATGCTGAATCCACGGATGATATACTTTCAACTAGCATCAAATAAAGCCCAAAACCAAAATAATAAATTATACACCCATAATGTCATTAGAACAAAACCTGTGAAAGTTACATGGAAGTACGTCATAATTATATTTCCAGTAGCAGCTGTGCTTCTTCTGTCTTCCCTTGGAATCTTATGCTGCTTGTTTGTTTTGTTCAATTCCAATATTCCAATGTGTTAGGTTGGGTTTTTTGTTGCTGTTGTTTGTTTGTTTGTTTGTTTTTATCTTCACTGTATTTTACTTTATCATTAAAAAGGAAAGAGCTATTCATACAATTTTCAAAGTTAGACATTTCCCAAAACTCCTTCCCTGACATTCCTCTTGAGTTAATGTTTTCCACAGGCATAATATGTTTATCAAATGTAATAAATTAACATCAATTCAGTGTTATTAAAAACTCTATAAAAATATAAAATACTCCTTTAATAATACACACAATTTTGATTAACCATCTGAGGCCCTATCAAAGCCCACATAACAGAATCTGCTATTTGATGATCAGTTAAAACCTAGAATACAGACTTCTTACTGTAAAAGAGACCATGTTAGTTCTGTGATGACCAAGTCATCTGCATCCTGTTGGCACAGGGAGAACACGTGTTTTTCCCTGGTGTGCTGGACTGTAGAAAAGGAATTAAAATTTTGGGTAGCTACCTGTGACAAGGCCTAAAATGTGTGCAACTTGGATAACACAGTTGTTGTCAACAGGCACACTGGCCCTAGGTTGTGTGACAAGTAAGATTTGCTTGATATCTTCCTTTTCTGCCCCAGTCCCTTTGTCCTTATCACATAGCCCTACCTATAAGTTCATTTTTATCTGGCTTTGACAACCCTTAGAACTAGAGGGGACAACCTGTGCTGAAATAATGTAATAAGGCTTTCCAGATGATTTATATTTAAATAGTATTTCTTTAAAAAAAACTTAAAGCATTTTAAATGTTATAATTCTTCATGTATGTGTATATTATGACTGAGAGTATATGATTATTATGAGTGCCTGCCTGCATGTGTGTGTGACTGCATGTGTGTATGACTGGAGGTGTGTTTGAGTCATGGTTATACATGTAATACATAGATGTGAAAGTGAGAGAGTACAAACTTCAAGAATCTCTTCTCTCCTGTGGATCTGAAAAAAATCAAATTTGGTTCATTAGCCTTGCAGGGCAAGTGGTTTTCTACACTAAACCTTCTTACTGACCCTAGAGTGTTTTTGTTTGTTTGTTTGTTTGTTTTCATTAAAAAAAGGACTCCCTAGGGAACTGTAGAGATGGCTCAGAGTCAATTGAACTCAAGTGGATCACAGAGACTGAATCGGCAGCCAGGAGCTGCATGGGTCTGCACCAGGCCCTCTGTATGCATGTTGCTTTTCTTTCTCTTCGAATTTTTGTTAGACTTCTAAAATTTGGAGTCGGAGTGTCACTGACTCTTTTGCCTGCATGTGGAGTTTTTCTCCTCTTACTGGGTTGCCTCACCCAGTTTTGATATGAAGATGTCTAGCCTTCATGTATACTGTTATGATGAGTTATTACTTGGGTGCCTGCTCTTTTATGAAGGGAAGCAGAGGAATAGTGGGTCTGGGGGAGAGATGTGCTGAGAGCAGAAGCAGGAGAAGTGGGAGGGAGGCTGTCTTCGGACTATGGTTTGAATGTTTGTTGTGAGAGAAAAAAATGTAAAACAACTGACAGGTAACCTAAAAAACAAAATGTTAAGAGCAAGTATTGTTCTTGTAGAGGGCAAGGGATTATTTCCCAGCAATCATGTTTGCTGCCTCACAGCAAACTCTAACTCCAGCTCCAGGAAATTTGACACCTCTGGAGTCCCATGGGTACCTGTACTCACACATACATGTGTCCACACATACAAGTAAACTAGAAGAAAAAGTAAGACTTAAGAAAAAGAAAGGCTATCTAATCTAGTAAGCTCTCGTGTATTGTTATATAGAATTTATGAAAAAACTAAAAGTGCTGTATTATTTTTCATCTTTTTTATTATCAATGTGTGACATAGATTACTTGTAAGAAGGTAGAAATAACTCCTGGTTTTGGAGTTTAGTCTATGATTGAGTGGTCTTGTGAGGGTGTCCTAAGTGTGGACAGCAGATGGTGGCAAATCACGATGGAAGTGCACAAAGAGGCTCATGGTCATATGTCAATGAAGATAATAAGAATGGCCACCAGAGCCAGACCTGCTCATTGTACAACAACCCTCTTGAGGACTATCATAAGAAACATTGTTTCACTGTAGATAAGTGCAAAAAATGCGTAATAAAGAAAGTATAAAATCCATTGAGAAGCCCCATTGCTTCTATTCCAAATGGCTATTCTAACTGTGTAAAAGTTCATGAAGATGTAAGGACTTTGGGTCTGGGTATGGATTTTTCTATGTGCAAGATTTCTGTACTAAAGTTTACCTGAAGGCCTAATACCATAAATATCTCAAGCTCTAATATATAAGGACCTCCTCCTAAGGCCTACCTCTCAAAGGTTTCATGACCTCAAATCAGTGCATATCAGGGTACCAAGCCTCTTATATCAGGGGAGTCTTGGGGATACTTACACCACATCTTAAGATTCCAAAACTTTAGGATTTGTAAATCTTGTCTTTATGACCAGATGTCTGTTCCTATGACGGTTATTACCTTTGTGTATGAGCTTGCTGAGGGTTCTATAACTTCATTCTGTTTTAATGCCACAGTGAAATTCAATTTGCCTTCCATATAGCATTTACCATGTTTTTGTGCTTATAATGGCCATGGATAGAATTTACCATGCCTTCTTTCCAAGAGTCTACTGTATGTTACTTAGAGCATTTAGCCTGGTGATTCCACAGGCACTTCTTGTTCTTAGAAAGAGAGAAATGTAAAACTCCAGGGAGAACTTAGACAAATTGAAAAACCGAGACCTGGGCTCAGATAGTAAGATCTCTCCTTTGGAGAAGTCCAGAGGAAATTATAATTTTCTAAAGGACAAGTCAGAAAACTGCTTACCTTTAGATCATTTTAAAGCAAAACAAGGGAGAAGATTTGCCCAGCCAGAATGACTTCAGAACCTACATCTGATTCTGTGACAATCAAATTAATGATGTAGAATCTCCATGCACTCAAAACTTTGACCGGGTTTTATTTTGTTCTTATTTTTATCTCTTTCTTCACTATGACTAACACATTCCTTATTATAATTTAATGAATATGCCATCATATTTTAAATTGTATTATGAATTAAAACCTAAAGAAATATGTAAATGACCAAGCTCTCTATGATCACCTTCTTTTCCTCTTCATATTTCAGTGTGAAATGCTTTACATTGTTGGAGATGGCTTTTATTTTCTTTGTTTCTATTGTTTATTTTTTACTTCAATGTCTAAACTTTGATATTCAAGAATTGATGGAATAATATGTGTGAAAATAGAAATGAGTTTCTGTGTTTTCTCTTCATGAATGGCATGATCATAAATCTTTTCTAATATTGGTTAACTAACCTAAATATCTTAACTTAAAAGCCATATGAACAAGTCTCACTGACTTCAGCATGTTATAAAGAATAGGTAAGAAATAGTTCTAATCCCACTATTAGGTATATTCACATTAGAAGCTCATCATGAAAATAAGCAATTTAGAAAGTTTCCTATTCTAAAGTTTCCTCTTACCATGCCCCCAGGCTGTCTCAATGGGATATTAAACATAGGTGTTCTTTTGAGAATACACACTGAGGTACCACACTAACCCTTCCCAATGACAATCTTGTCGAGAGGAACAGACTGTCATTGGGAAGGGTTAAGTGTGGTACCTCAGTGTGTATTCTCAAGAGAACACTATAATTAAAGAACAAATCTGGCCATGTGATCTCTCCCTCTTGCACATGTTCCTGAAACTGTAATTGCAAACGAAAAGAAACTGGAAGCATACCCTTGAACATGCATATGCCTGCTTATGAATGACTAAAGCTGCTCAGTCTCAGGTATTTGATTATAGGAAGAAAACAGACCTTGGAGTAATAAAGTACAAGGGAGGAAATTGGCAATTCTATCAGATTAACAAATTTACTTTTTTTCCTTCCTTTATCAAGAAGTTACAGAGGTCTCATTTTAGGAGTCTGTTAATCAGGAGTTAACAGAGTCTTGCTGGAATTAAAAAAAAAGATAGAGTCCATGTAGCCAAATTCTGGATTTTGGTTTCTTTAAAAACACAAACCTATTATGTTTTCACTTTAATAATAGGTGTGAGGATATGGGCTGCTGTGCAACAGCTGACTATATTTGCCTCATGCTCTAACAGAGGCATAGTTTTACCAGCTGCAAATAATTTCTGCAAGTATATGACATTTGGAGTTCTTGATTTCTGTTTTTTTGGGGTTTTTTTTCAGAGAATACATAAATGCTAGAGCCCAGATATGTGAGGTGGGTGTTAATTGGTTGTTCAGGAGGAGTGCTTGTAGTTTATTAGTCATGCTCAAAGAAGAAACAAGAGGAAAGAAATTAGACTCAAGTATCCCTACCTCTCTACCCTCTATCCTTCCTTCTCCCCTATAGGGGGTGAAACTGGGGAAATAAAGTGTGGGAAATAAAGAATAGCAAAGAACATCAGCAAGCAAAGATGAAACAAGAACAAAATTAGTTTCAAGTCTTCTCCTTCCTTCCCTCCCTCCCTCTCCCTCCCTCCTCCCTCCCTCTCTCCCTCCCTCTGTCTCTCCATCCCTCCATCCCCATCCCTCCATCCCTCCATCCCTCCATCCCTCCATCCCCATCCCCATCCCCATCCCTCCTCTTTATTCTTTCTCTCCTATCTAGTGACCAGTGATAGGGGTAAAATAAAACAAGAGGGGTAAGATAAATGGTGGAAAAAAGAATACAAAGTAGCAAACCAAGCTACAAATGGTGCCTCAATGTGCAGTTTGAAGGTTACAGATAAAAATGTGAAATTTGATTACAAATGCCATAGAGAAAATGGCAAGGGGTGAAGGAATGGATTTTTTTTAAAGAGGTTAGCAAAATTATTTATTGAGGTAGCTTTAGTTGGGATATACCTTGCTTTGAACCCAGAGTAGATTTTCTTTTTTATATTGTTTCATTTTGTTTTCTTCTTCCTATATTTAGTTTCAGAAAATTTGGCAGACAGGCTACATACAAGTCCAGAATCTTGTTATTTTGTTGTTCACCAATATGCAATATGGCAATGTAATAATTTTAGCAAATAATAAAATAAAACTTACATTGTGTCCACTTGGCTGTCTTAATAGTCATCTATAAAGACTAATGATTTTACATTAGAAGAGAACTAAGTTCTAGGAACTGAATCCTAAATATGTGCATTTATGATCAGTCTGGTCTACAAGATCGTAAGATGTATAATGAGTTGCACATTTTACAAAGTGAGTTTCTGAATAAATTTTGTTAGAAGAGTGATTACAACTGAATTTTATGCACTATTTTTTTCTAACACATATCTATATTAAACCATTGAAATCTTTCTGAGTGTATAATAGTCAGTAGAATAAGAATTTAAACTATCATGAAATTTGGTTTGAGTGTTAAGAGATAGTTGTGCCATAATTTTGTAAAGAGTTGTAGCCTATTTCAGTGACTCTGCCCTAGATACCATACTAATTGGACAATATAGCTTATATGTGATTCAATTATATTCATCAGAAACTTGTAGTGACTATGAAATAATGTAGAATTTACTTTGGATTGAAAATCAATAAATCGGTAATGATGAAATCATTTTTGGTTAAATATTTGGTTAATAGATTTATCAACACCTTAATGTTTTCTTAATAAGAAAACAAAAAAAACTTTTGTGTAAATATCTAAAACAATAATCTCTCCTGTAATACATTTCAAAATCTTTTTATTGACAAAATTTGGGAAAGATATTGAATTACTTTTTTGTATGCTAATATATTCTTTAGAGTGAGGTTACCTTCTGTTTTTCCATGAAAGATATCATATGCAGAATTCATTTGAATTTAGGAAACTGCCTCTCAGGAGGAGATATCAGTCACCATGTGCATGTCATGATTCAGCATAGAAGAACCCTAAGAAAACTAAGATTAGCTTAGTTTTCAATTTGTCATGGAAAACAGAGAAAGTTGAATTTCAACTGTTGTAGAAAATAGCCTGTCTGACTATGGGAAAAAAATTACCTTGATTTTATTCATGCTTCATTGGGATGAAGACAGTATTTTCCAGAGCATGTGATGAGTACCCATGTATTAATGTTAATTGTAAATGCAGAAAGAACTAGAAAAATGGTTTCAAAAAAGAAAACAAAAAAGTAAAGAAAATTAAAAAATAAACTCTGATTTCACATTATCCAGACAATGGAATATAAGAAATCTTTTCTCTTTATATTCTTCAGTATTGACTATAGAAGATTCAAAGAGCAATTAAACAAGAAATAAAGAAAATAGAAAGAGAGAGAGAAAGAGAGAAGGAAAGATAGATAGATATATAAATTATGTCATTGTATTGCCAACTTTTTGTATTGCCTAAAACTTAAAAGAAGGTTTGCATGCATTATTTAGGCATAATTTAGAAAATTATAATTTTCCCAATAATTATTATAGTCCACAGGTAATTTTAAGTGCACTATATTTTCTTTTCTTTTCTTTTTTTTTTAATCTCAATGTTTTTATTCCATATCATTGAAGCAAGGATCAATGTGATCAATTAAACCCACTGACAGCAAAGCTGACAAGAGTGTCCTCCAATTGTAAGAATGCTCAACTCCGGAGTACTAGCATTTTTTTCCTGTCAAAGACTCGGAGCAACAGAATTCCACATTTTAAGTCTCTTCAACCCCTGTCTCTTGAAAATATTAAAACAGAATTTTCCAGTAGTTCAACTTTCTTGATTTCCTCCTCAAAGCTTAATAAGAAAAAGAAAATGACTATTTGTCTGATTAAAAGAAGTTACCATCTCAAATCAATTTGTAACTGAAATAATGTTATAGCCAATCAGCTGCCTTATTGCATTTAGAAAGTACAAAAGAAAGAAAGAAAGAAAGAAAGAAAGAAAGAAAGAAAGAAAGAAAGAAAGAAAGAAAGAAAGAAAGAAAGAAAAAGGATGGAGAGAGGGAGGAAGGAAGGAAGGAAGAAAGGAAGGAAAGAAGGAAGTTTAAGGTTGCCAGTGGAAATGCTACAGAGAATCATGGAAAGACACATTGCCAACATCTTCATTTAACTAGAAAGATATAGTTGGACATTGTTTTTTTGTTTTTTTTTTTTTTTTTTTTCTGAGCTTCACATTTGCAGTTGGAATTCTTGTTTTCTTTTCTTTTAATTTTATTTATTTATTTTTTGCTTATTCACTTTATAACCCGTCCCAGTCACCCCTCCCACAATCCTTCCCCATCTCTTCTTTTCTGAGTACCCCCTCCCTCCTGTATCCCCCACCCTGACACTTTAAGTCTCTGAGAGGCTAGGTGCTTCCTCTCCCATTGAGGCCAGATGAGGCACCCAGCTAGAAGACCATACCCCATATACAGGCTGCATGTTTTGGGATAGCCCCCACTCCAGATGTTTGAGACCTACATGAAAACCAAGCTGCACATTTACAACATATGTGCAGGGAGGCCTACACCAGTCAGAATGGCTAAGATTCAAAACACAGGTGACAGCAGATGTTGGCGAGGATGCGGAGAAAGAGGAACACTCCTCCATTGTTGGTGGGATTGTAAGCTGGTACAACCACTATGGAAAGCAGTCCGGCGATACCTCAGAAAATTGAACATAGTGTTACCTGAGGACCCAGCTATACCCCTCCTGGGCATATACCCAGAAGATATTTCAACATGCAACAGGGCCACATGCTCCATTATGTTCATAGCGGCCTTATTTATAATAGCCAGAAGCTGGAAAGAACCCAGATGTCCTTCAACAGAAGAATGGATATAGAAATGTGGTACATTTACACAATGGAGTACTACTCAACTATTAAATACAATGAGCTCATGAAATTCTTAGGCAAATGGGTGGAGCTAGAAAATATCATCCTGGGTGAGGTGACCCAATCACAAAAGAACACACATGGTATGCACTCACTGATAAGAGGATATTAGCCCAAAAGCACACAATACCTAAGATGCAATGCATAAACCTCATGAAACTCAAGAAGTAGGAGGAAGACCAAAGTGAGGGTGTTTTTGTCCTTTTTAGAATGAGTATCAAAAGATTCAACCAGAGCTCCCAGGAGCTAAACCTCCAGCCTGAGAACAGACCGGCAAGCTGTCCTCTGAGAGGCTCTAACCAGCAGCTGACTCAGACAGATACAGACATCCAGAGCCAAACAGTGGATGGAGCTTGAGGACTCTTATAGAAGAATAGGCAGAAGGATTGTGGGCCCTAAGGAGATAGGAACTGCACAGGAAGATCAACAGAGTAAACCAACCTGAACCCTTGGAGCTCTCAGAGACTGAATCACCAACCATGGAGCATACCTAGTCTTCACAGATCTAGCTCCATGGGCTAGACCTAGGCCTCCGTGTACTATATTTTCATGGAGAAAATATCCAGATAAAATTAAAATATCATTACTAAAAAGTATCAGCATTCATATGAATAATCTGGTTATGGCAGTACACACCTTTAGTCCTAAGCATGGAATGTGGAACCAGGAAAAGGACACCTTTGAAAAGGGCCATACGTTTTTAAGTTAATGTGGCGAAAACTGAAAGGATCTTGATAATCCAAGTGATTATCCTTTTTTTGTGACTTTGTGGAGGAGAAAGACTTGGCATTTTCCACAATGCTGCATAGTAAAATAAAACATTATAATATGGAGATTATGATTTGAGTGGTTTTGAGTTGGATGGATGAATACATGACTTGTTGAACAACGCTCATGGGACACTGGATTTAGCATCTTTTCCTTATTCTCTGGAAATCACTGGTTTGGGCAAGGTTATAATCATGAGCACTAACACTCTCCCTAGCCTTGTTGTAAAGCCAGGTAGAGCCCTTGGAAAGAGCAGCGAAGCATGCAGGGAAGATGATGTGACGACATAGTCACATGCACTAAAGTGGGTGGTTTCTGAATAACATTTTTTCCTGAAAATAATTATAAATTCTGCCCTATAGGAAACATCTGGAAATATGGAATACACGATTTGGATTTGGAGTATTACTATTTCCCTGACAAGGATTGTTCACAGTGAATTCTCACAACTTCCAGTACTCAAACATTATCATATGCACATTATCTCATACCCATGTGTTTTCTAGTAAGATTTATTTTTCTCTCTGTGTGTATACTATGTGGTTTGGGTTTCACGTTAATATAGGTAAACATCTATATGTAGATATATACCTCTGTCTATAGGCCAAAAACCAAATCCAAATTTCATACCTTGACTGCTGTTCATCTTGGTTTTCAAGTCTCTCACCTGCCTGACTAGACTGACTAGACAATACGCCTCAAAGTCCAGCCTTCTCCACCTCCCCCAGCATCTGCATTATAGAAACTTAGCACTACATGTTGTGGAGGGTTAAATTGAGTACTTGAACTTTTATGGCAAGGACTTTACCAACTTTCCATCTCTTCATTCACTTTTAAAAGTTAACATTCAGCTTTTCACCAATCATTATCTGGTTTTAAAAAACACTCATTTTGAATTTATCTTTATGTGTGTTTATGAGCTTGAAGGAGTTTATGTAAACTACATGCTAGCAGAAACCCCCGGACGACAGAAAAGGTTGTTAGTTCCATGGAACTATACATAAAGGCACTGTGTGCATCCTGTGAACTAAACCGTTGTCCTCTGGGAAAGCAATAAGGACTCTTAGCTAGCCACTGAGTCGTCCCTCCAGCCCCCTAGCCACTGTCTTTAATTTTCCCTTGTGAATATTTTGCTTCTTATTTTATTAAAATTCTCAGTATTGTATTAAATGCTGGTATTGTCTCTACATAACCCATCTAAAGCCTAAACAGGGCCAGCTAGTTCCAGAGAAGCAATTTTGCACAAATTGCTCAAATGAGACCTGGAATTACCTGTTCAGTGTCTCTCTCTTATGTTCTATAGCTACCAAGAAAATAAAGAAATAAATTTTATCCATTTCACTAGAAAAAGGAAAATGTTATGAATTAGCGACTTACATAGAGAAAATGGACCTTTTAGTAGGCAGTATAATTTTTAATAACTATAGTTCTCTCGATAAACATAATTAACATAGGTGGTAACTGGTCTCTTTGAGAATGAAATTAAAAGGTTAAAAGGTACTGGCTGAAATTAAGTTGTGACTCAAATACTAATAAATTTTCAGACTATAGTTATCTTTTTCTCTGTTTTGTTTTTTTTTCCCTTTGATTCAAAGAACTATAAGATTATGTTATATGTTAATTTAGCAGCTGTTTATTATTTCAAACAGGCAGTCATGTCTCAAATTATAAGCACACGTTTTGTTTTGCTATTTCCAGAGAGGACATTTTTGTCTGGGCCATTTTATTCTGCTTCCTTGGCTTCTAGAATTATTACACTCTCAAGCAATTCTAATACATGAAAATCCATGACTGCAATAGAAAATTAAATACAGCAATTAACCCAAGGCTACTCATAATTGATAGGATAAAGCAACACTCTTGTATTATAATAACACTAGTTAAAATACACATATGTAAACAAATGTAAATAAATATAAGTTAAAAGTGGATTGCATTCAAGCTTAACATTAAGACAAAAATGCTTCCAAAGAATTTTTCTGAAATATTAAAATTTACTCTGACTTGCAACCATGACTCCAAATTTTCTCAAGGATATTGCGTTTAAAAAGTAATGACACAGTAACCCCTTTCCATATATCTCATGTCTGATAATGACCTGTAGTTTTTATTTAAAGTACACTGCTAGATTGTGGCTACTAGCTTCTTCCAAACTAAATAAAGACCAGCAGGGTTACAGAAAAATGATACTCTATCCCTACATACAGTTATAGAGAAGGTGGTAACGAGTGTAACTCACTGGGGTAACTGTGTACAACACAATGGCTCATCTTTCCTTTCCCCTCTTAGATTGATATTCTATTTAGGAAAACAAAATGATTTATTCTAACTCTATGTTTTGGTTTTATATTAAGATATTTAATATAAATAAGAGAAAAATATTGACTTATAAGAAGCAATCAACAGAATTGATTATTTGGTCATTTCTATCAACTAAAAGTAAATTTTTTATCATTTCTATTTTAGTTATTTTGTTATGTGAAACAGAATTGGTCTCCTGTTAATGGATTATGCTAAAATAAAACAATATAAACAGTGATGCTCAAATCTTATCTAAATCATAGAAATTCACTTAAGCTACTTTATATATGTAAATGAACACATGCACTTTTTAAAGTGAAAAATCTCATTCTTAAAACTAAAAATTGTACCGATAAATGTATGTATGTGTGTGTGTATATGTGTGTGTATATATATATATATATATTATTATATAATATATATATATATAAAAGTCATGTTGTGTTGTTGTTATCTATACAGCATGTCTGTCTTAAAGGAAAATTTTCCATTATAATGAAAATCAAAATAGTTAAATCAGCATTATTTCTATTATTTTGTGTTAAGTATTTTTCCTTAGAATTGAAATCTAAACGTATATTTTTATTAGAATTTTTTATAGGTTTGTGATGGATTATAAGTCAATAGAATCATCTAGTAAAATATGCATTGTTTATTAATTATGTGTAAACATGTTTATGCTTACACTGACAAATTTCTAAATCTTAGCTCCAGTTAGCTTCAGCAAAAATCAACAGTGATTCATAGATGGATGAAAGGATTGATGAGAGCTGGACACTAAATCTAGCTGCTGAATCCAGGATGAGTATTTCCCTTGATTGTAACAAGTAAATGTAATCACAGTGGTAACAGTTGAATGTTAGAGGCAGTAATAGTTACAAAATAACTTAACTACTATCTCACATGATAAAACATAAACAGAGGACACCTTTAAAATACCAAAACTCATAAGGAAGTCAGATATTTTAAACCAAGAAAATGATATACTGTTAGAGTTATATTTTTTCACCTCTAGCCCTTTCAAGACTACGAAAAATTGCTTTAGCCATGGACAGTGGGATAGTACTCTTACTTAATTTAAGAAAAAATAAAGCAAAACAGGCAATTAGTAATAGTTCAAATCTCATACATACACACACAAATATACACACAAGCCAACAGAATTGATACAAGCCCAACTTTCAGTTTAATGTTTTTAGAATATCAACATAAGTTATATATTATGTGTTGTGCAAGAGAAATGTACTTTCATTTTAGTTAAAAGTCAGTAGGAAACTTTTATTAATATTTATCGTGTTAATTATGAAGACCACATATAAGGAACACTGTGTGGCATACCAATGTTACATGTCTAATTATATAAAATACAACAATGTACCATTTGCACACTACTTTTTGCAACATGATTTTGAAACTATTGTGTTTCTATATCAGCAGCAAAATTTCTTTGAACTCACCTCAGCCTTCTAAGGTACATTTTCTTCTGTAGAATAGAAGTCTGACTTAGAATCAGCACAAACACCAGAGGACCTTGAATTCATGAATCCTTTTGCTCTAGTTTACAGAAATCAAGCTCAATACACTCTTAGATGCTTTACTGCAGGTTAGAAAATGGATTCTCTAGCCTTTTTTTTTTTTTTTTTTTTTTGAGAAATGTGCTGCTATTTCAGCTCACACATTCTACCTAGATACTTTAACTGCTTTTAAATTACCTAAAATTTATGTTCGAGACTGAAAAATTTAAGTATAGCTATTCAAGACATGTGGGATATATTTGAGAGTCTAGTATGTTTTGCTTTCTTTCTTTCTTTTTTGTTTTTTTTTTTTTTTTTTTTTTTGCCTTTATAGTTGATCCTAAAATATTTTTTAAAGCTTTAAGATTTATCTTCTGCTGTGATGTTTTAATTCTGACTGTTCTGGTCTTAGTGAGAGAAGGCATAGTTAACCTAAAGAGACTTGAGGCCCAGGGAGTGCGGGGCCTGAGCGGAGTCGAGGGTGTGGAGAGGTGGCACTTCCTTTTGGAGACAAGGGGCAGGAGGAGTGGGATGAGGAATTTGGGAGTAGTAGACCTGAAGGGGGATACAACAGGATTGTAAAAAAAAGTAATAAAAATAATTATGTGTATATAATTGTGTTTTTGTGTGGACAAGGTTTGTTAGTCTTTCCCCTTTAGCTTTTCATTAGGGTATATATTAAATTTGCATAATATTTTTGTCATGACATTTTTGTATGTCTATATATTTTGACTGTATTTATGCTGTACAATTTCTTGTTCGACCTCTTCCACTGATCTACTTTCTAACTCCTTCTATGATCATGCTCTCCCTCCTTACCTCCCCCTGCCCTCCCCTCCTCTCCTAGTAAGTTGCTTACAAGTACATAGGTGTCGGTTTTTACAGAATACCTTCTCTCCTTTCCCCATGCAATGCTCTGTTTTAGCTTTTTATTATTTTCTAATCTTATTTATTCACTTTATATCCTAATCACAGCCCCATCCCTCCTCTCCTCCCAGTCCCACTCTCATAATTCCCTCTGCCATTCCTCCTACCCTTCTCCTCAGAGAAGAGCTACCCTCCCATAGGTACCAACTATCCCTGTCACATCAAGTAGCAGCAGGATTAAGTGCGATCCTCTCCCACTGAGGCCAGACAAGGAAAGGGATCTAAAGACAGGCAACAGAGTCACAGACAGTCCCTGCTCAAATTGCTTGGGAACCCACCTGAAAACCAAGTTGCACATATACTACATATGGTCCTAGGTCACCTCAGGCATGCTCTTGGTTGGTGGTTTCATCTCTGGAGACTTCATGGGCCCAGGTTATTTTACTCTGTAAGTCTTCTTTGGTGTCCTTGACCCAGAGCCCTGGAACAGGGGAGGCTCATGGGAGGCTATGGGGATGATCCTACCTGAAATTCCTAGAAGTAGGGAATGTGGAGCCTGAATTGACCTATAACCAGAGGGACTTCCAGTAAAGGGAAGACACCAACCCACTCACAAAGTACTTCAACCCAAAAATTGCTCAGCCTACAAGATGTGCAGAGATAAAGATGGAACAGAGATTGAAGGAATGGCCAACCAGTGACTACCTTAACTTGAGAATCATCCAATGGGAAGTAGCCAACACTTTACTCTTAATGATACATTACATTACATTAATGATATTCTGCTATGACAAAACTAGAGACTCATCTAATGGGAAAGAACCAACTCCTGGCACTATTAACGATATTCAGCTATGCTTAGGATCCTGGCATAACTGTCTTCTGAGAGGCTTTGTCCAACAGCTAATAGAAACAGATGCAGAGACCTGGAGAGAATTTTTTCTTTTTTATTAAATTATTCTATATTTTTGCATTCCAAATGTTGGCGCCCTCCTGGTTCCCCTCCCAGAGTTCTTCACTGCATCCTTTCTCCTCTTTGCCTCTGAGAGGGTGCTCCACCCCACCCACCCATCCCCTCCTTACACACCTCAGCATAACTCTTCCTTGGGCATCAAGTCTCTACAAGATTAGGTGCATTCTTTCCCACAGAGGCCAGACAAGGCAGTCCTCTGCTACATATTTGCCAGGGGCTACAAACCATCCCATTTAGCTCTTTGGTTGGTGGCTTAGTCTCTTGGAGCTCCTTCAGAGTCATTTTTATGCCCCTCCTGTCACATTTTTATATCTTTGGATTCAACTTTCCTTTAGATTTTGTCAGACTTCATGTATTTCCTCCCATTGCTTGCAGTGTGTCCCAGTGCACAGAGTTGTTTTCTCTTCCAATCGCTAAATACCACAAACTTCATGGAATTAGTTCAGTTATTCACCTACCTATGTCTTTAGATGCTAAAATTCTGAAGCACAAGCATGGCCAAAATCATGTATTTGCTATAAAATAAATGTTTTAGAATAATAATTAATTGGACATACTTTCCAAATCTGTAGGTTGTTGATTTGCCCTATTGACTATGTATTTTGCCTTACAGAAGCTTTCTGGTTTCATAAAGTCCATTTATCAATTCTTGATCTTAGAACCTGAGCCATTGGTGTTCTGTTTAGGAAATTTCCCACTGTGAAAATAAGTTAGAAGATTTTTCCCACTTTCTCTTCTATCAGAATCAGTGTATCTGATTTCATGTTGAGGTCCTTGATATACTTGTACTTGAGCTTGGTGAAAGGTGACAAATATGTATATATTTTCATTTTCTACATTTCATTTGCCAGCAAGACCAGCACCATTTATTGAAGACACTTTCTTTTTACCATTGTATATTTTTGGCTTCTTGTCAAAGATCAAGTGTCCATAACAGTATGGTTTTATTTCTGTGTCTTCAATTCTATTCCACTGATCAACTTTTCTGTCTCTGTACCTACACCACACAGTTTTTATCACTATTGCTCTGTGGTACAGCTTTAGGATCAAAGATGGTGATTCTGCCAGAAGTTATTTTAGTATTAAGAATTGTTTTTGCTATCTTGAGGATTTTTTTCCTATATGAAATTGAGAATTGTTATTTCCATGTCTTTGAACAATTATGTTGGAATTTTGATGGGGATTGCATTGAAATTGTAAATTTCTTTTGGTAGAATGGCCATTTTTACTATGTTAATCCAACCTATGAGCATGAGAGATCTCTCATTTTCTGAGGTCTTCGATCTCTTTTTTGTGAGACTTGAAGTTCTTGTCATACAAATCTTTCACTTATTTGATTAGAGTTATCCCAGTATTTTATATTATCTGTGACTATATTGAAGGCTATTGTTTCCTTATTATCTTTCTCAGTCTATTTATCATTTGTATAAAGGAAGACTGATTTGTTTGAGTTCCAGCCACTTTGATGAAGATGTTTATCAGCTGTAGAAGTTCCCTGGTAAAATTTTTGTGGTCACTTATGTGTACTAGCATATGATCTGTAAATAGTGATACCTTGACTTCTTTGCCAATTTGTATCTCTTTATCTCCTATTGTTTTCTTATTGATCTAGCTAGAACTTCCAGTATAGATATGGGATAAGTGAGCAGTGATAGAGGGATAATATCCAATATGTATATATATAAAAAAAAAAACACAAGAAGCTAGAATCTAAAAATCCAAAAAATCCGATCAAAAATGTGGTATAGAGCCAAACAGATAATTCACAACAGAGGAATCTCGAATGGCAGAGAAGTCCTTAGTGATCAGGGAAATGCAAATCAAAATGAACCTGAGATTCTATCTTATACCAATTACAATGCCTAAAATCAAAAATTCAGGTTACAGCACTTGTTGGAAAGGATATGGAGTAAGAGGAACACTCCTCCACTTCTGGTGTGATTGCAAACTGGTACAACCATTGTGAAAATCAATCTGGAGGTTCCTCAGAAATTGGAAATAAATCTACCTGAAGACCCAGCTATACCAACTTGGAATATACTTAAAAGATGCCCCACCATGTCACAGGGGCACGTGCTCCATATTTTCATAGTGGCCTTATCTATGATAAGGCTAGAAACAACACAGATGTCCTACAACTGAAGAATGGACACAGAAAAGTGGTTCATTTAACAATGGAATACTATTCAGCTATTGAGAATGAGAATATCATGGGTTTTGTAGGCAAATGGGTGGAACTAGAAAATATCATCCTGATGAGGTACCTCAGACCCAAAAGGACATGCATGGTAGGTATCACTAATAAGTGGCTATTTTAGCCAAGAAAAGTGCAAAATACCCAGGATACAATCCACAGAACTCAAGAAGGTTAACAAGTTGAAGGGCCCAAGTGAGGATGCTTCATTCTCTTGGGAGGGAGAAGAAAGCAATCATGGTGGGTAGGGGGAAGAAGGGACCTGGAAGTGGAAGGGAAAATGGGAACATAATCAGGTATTTATGGGAGGGGAAATAGGAGAGAAGCCTTGAAGGCCAGCACAATGAATAGAAATATGCAACCTTGGGGTAAGAGGTGTGGGGACCCTCTAGAATGTACCTGAGGCCTGGGAAGTGAGAGACTCTCAGGACTCAAATGGAGGGACCTTAGATGAAATGCTCAACAGTAGGGAGGGGGTCCTTGTAGAGTCAACCTCTAGTAGAAAGATAGAGCATCAAGTGGAGGGATGGGATTGCCATCCCACAGTCAAAAACTCTGACCTAGAATTGTTCCTGTATAAAATAATTGTAGGGACAAAAATGGAGAAGAGACTGAGGGAAAAGAGGTCCAGTGACTGATCCAGCTTGGGATCTATCTCAAGGGGAGTCTCCAAGACCTGATACTGTTAGTGATGCTATAATGTGCTTATAGACAGGAGTCTAGCATGACTGTCCTCTGAGAGGACCATCAAGCAGCTGACTGAGACAGAAACAGATACTTACACTCAACCAATGGACTGAAGTCAGGGCCCCCTGTGGTTGAAGTAGAAAAATGCTGAAAGAAGTTGAGGAGGAGGAGGACCCTATAGGAAGACCAGCAATATCAATTAACCCATACCCTGAGAACTGTCAGACACTGAGCCACTAACCAGGCAGGTATACTAGATAGTATGAGTCCACCCCACCACACACATATACAACAGAGGACTGCCTTGTCTGGCCTCAGTGAGAGAAGAACTGTATAACCCTTGAGAGACTTGTGGCCCCGGGGAGTGGGAGGCCTAGTTGGTGGGGTGTAGGGGAATAATATTTAATTACAAGAGTTATGTCCATATAGGCTGAATAAGTTTATCCCCTGTTAAATCTAGAACTGACCTTAATACTTGAAGATAATTAAAATGGTATAAAAGCATATTGGGAAAAATAAATAAAAATAAAAATAAAGAAAAGAAAAAATCCAATCTGAAATATGTCTCCAAGATGACCTACAGAAAGATAGATTCAAAAAAGTAAAAAAGTGATGAAGATAAACATTATAGTGATGGTGATGATGGTGGTGATATTGACAATAATGATGATAATGGTGAAGTAGGATACATTTACGTTTTGAGAGGAAGAAACTCTGTGGTATGTCCTGCATTACAGATACAAGTAGTTCTTTAGGAATCAAGCATCATCATGTCCTACCATTTAAGACTCTAACCCTGTTGTCCACCTCCCTTTCAAGCCCTAGCACCAACACTTCATAGTAATGTAATTTTTCACAAATGATCTATTGCCCTTTGACTCATTTTCCCTTTTTAAAACTTAGGTGAATAATGTATATTATACTTCTCTCTTAAAGATAAGAATGATTATTTCTATAGCACTTAATACAACATCTGTATTATAAAAATATTCTATGTATTTTCAATTCCTATTTCTGCCATACAGTAGGTACTCGAGATAATTTAGTAACTGAAAAACACGTGCAGGATCCATTTTAATTCACTAGTTGATTTCATCATTAAATAGTACTTCCTCATATTGATTGATTAATAATCTAAGACTGCGTGTCTGCTTTAAAATTCTTGATAAAAGAAGAAGCCCATTTTATCTGGGATGAAACAGGGATGTACTTTGCGTGGAACATTAAATTCTTTTATTTTATCATGTAGCAAAAATGGTCTATATTGTTCTACCGGTTACTTTTTGTTGCTTTCCAAAGAACATGTTAGAGTCATTTTATCATTAATTGGGTCTTTTTCTGTTCCCTATAAATTATTGAATTACCACTAAAATCACTTCCAAGCAGCTCAGGACAATGCTCTTTCCTTGCAGAAGATAGACTTCCATTAGTTTCTCAGAAAGAGTGAAAGAAGTGTCACCCTTTTGCCTAACCAGAGTGCTTGCCTAAAGAGGAACGTGCAAGAAATAACAGAATTGTTGGGCCTCATGGGCCTACTTGTAGTCACTTCTGTTCTTTAGCTGTGAAGGGATTTGACAGTGTCCCTCATAACTCTACACTTTAGCTACTTCTGCACCCAGCAAAGACCTGAGCGGTTCTGTATTCAGTGCCTGTGTAAATATATAATTATTATAAGATCACAACATTGCACATTGTAAATTCAGTTGTTCTTAAAATGATATTTTTGCATGCTTTCTGGGTAAGAAAGATGACAAGTTTCTGGAAAAGGGATTTGGGTACAATAACCCTGTCTTTAATTCATCTTGAGATAAATTTACAGTCCCTCAAATGAACCTTCATAGACTCCAAAGGGCTTTTATGTGTAATTAAAATTAATAAAACTAAATTTCTGTTGCATTATTACATGTGGTATTTATTTTTTTATTATTAAATCAGGAATTTGATATATTTTTCTTTGTTCTGTTTTTCTTTTCTTTCTGTGACATGAGACATGAACCCAGGACTTCAATATCTATTGTAAGTGCTCTACTGTTAAGCGATCTCTCTCTCTCTCTCTCTCTCTCTCTCTCTCTCTCTCTCTTCTCTCTCTCTGTCTCTCTCTCTTTCTCTCTCTTACACACACACACACACACACCCACCACACACAACACACACACACACATGTCTATATATGTATCTTGGATGTCTAATTTTTTCTTCTTCTACTTTTACTGAAAATATTTTTTTCATAAAATATATGAGATTGTGTTTTTCCTCCCTAATTCTCCTAGATACTCTGCCACCAACCTCAAATCTGCACTAAAGTATGGCTTTGAAACTTTTATGTAGAAGAATACTTCCATTTAATAATGTATATAAATTTTAATTGCTGTGAAGTGAGCAGATGTAGATAATTACAGCCAACCATGGGACTGAAGTCGGGACCCCTATGGAAGAGTTAGGGGACGAACTGAAGTAGCTGAAGAGGATTGTAAACCCAAGGGAAGAACAACAGTTTCAATTAGACTGGACTCAAAGCTCCCAGAGACTGAGCCACACCAAGAGCATATGTGGGCTGGTCTGTGCCCCTGTTACATATATGCAGAGATATAGCCTCAGTGGGACAGTTAGCTTAATTCTGTAGAAACCTGATGCCCCAAAGAAGGGAGTGCTGTGGGGGTTGGAGGAGGGAGTACCTCTCAGAAACAAAGGGGTAGGGTAATTTGGTGAAGAATTTTGATGAGGGGACCAGGAAGAATGAGGGCAATATTTGAAGGTAAATAAACATAATGTTATAATAATAATAATAATAATAATAATATTAAGAGAAGGTCAAGGGCTCAAAGCCACATTCAGCTACACAGAAAGTCTAGGACAAATTGAGTTATTAAAAAAAGTAAGAATAAAAGAGGTTAACCATGTTAGTTAAAATATTCCTTCAGCTCTGGAAAATAGCCATGACATTCTTAGATTATTTTGGCTTTTTAAATATACATATGAAGATCTCAATTATTTCTCCTTTTTAACTTATTGTCAAGAAACTCAAAGTCAATGTCCCTGAAGTTAGAGCTAGTATTGAGGATTCTCAATGACTCCATTTCTCCTTTTTTTCAATAATGTTTCATTGATTTATTTCCCAATACTTTATGAGATTATAGGTACAGCAAGATTTTACTATGCCTTGACAGAGAAGAATATTACATTTTAGTAAATGATGATCTTAGTATGTTAATACATTATATGGTTATTGCAAATCTTTCTGGTTATTTTTGCCATAAAATTAAACAATATGCTATTTCTGATACTTAAAATGTAATGTTTTAAAGATAATCATGCCTTACATCTGGCTTGATTTTACTAAGCTGTTCATGAATTTTATTTTATGAATAGTGGAGAGTGAAAAATTATATTGAATGCAATGTTCTATTTCCTAAATTTCCAAATACAATATCAATCAGGCTCACATTTGATTTGATGCCCCAATTGGTGACTGGCTTCAAATTCTTACCATACAGAATGTGCAGCAGTCATTGACTTAACCTGAAGGACTGCTAAACTAAATGAAGGAAATGAGCCAAGATTAATGGTGAAACATAATGATTTTACTTAATTAGCTATGTCCCCTATAGCTTCCTTGTATAATCAATCTCTACACAGATACTTACACATTCTTTGTTCTTTACTTACAGCTTTACAAAATAGCTTACTTTACTTCAGCACATTACTCCACCATTCCCACATCATAACTCATATTTATAGGGTTTTCTGATAATCTTCTCACAATGAGTCTCTTTGAACTTCATGTCTGCCTGTATAAAGAAATTGATTAAACCACTTAACCTTCCAGCTTGTGATCTTCACCATGTAGAATAGCTTCTTCTGTTTTCCTCTAGTAGCTAAAATGTCTCTGCTGTCCAAGTTTAGTCTGATGCTACAACATGCTCCACCCAATCTTATTTCCTGCCATCACAGCAGGACACTTATTTTCCTCTCAGCAAGTAGAAATCTCCACTACAATTATAACATGCTCATCCACACACCTGTAAGTGTTCTTTTCACATCTAAACCAAGATTTTACTTTCTGTACTTACATGAAAAATGGTCACTTAAATGTCATCTCTTATTTTTTAAATATTTGAGACATTGTACACTGATAACTGCCAGGTAATTGTGCATTAAAACCTTATTAACATCATACTATTACCATTATTGTACAAGAACTAGTCAGTACAATAATTTCCCTGAGGGAGGTGTTGACTGGTGATGCCTGGCATGTAAACATTCAAGGAGATCTAGTCTGGTTCTTCCTCAATGAGATTTACATATTCTTTTTTTTTTTTTTTTTTACTTTTTTTTTAATTGGAGATTTTATTAATTTACATTTTGAATGCCATCCCCTTTCCTCATTTCCCCTCCCTAGAACCCCCTATACCATCCCTCCTCCTCCTTTTTTGTTTTATACCATTTTAGTTACATGCCAGTATTAAGTTAAGTTCTAGTTTAAGGAACTAACAATACAATAGATGCAAATAGTCAAGGAACAAGCAAGATAGTAAACACAAATAGTCAAAGAACAAGCAAGGAAATATGCAAAATTCCATGAACACTCCTATAATCACTGTTTCTAAGGACTTGTCAGGATGATCAAAATATCTGACCTACTTCCCTGTCCTAGCCCAAAGTTATTTTCATGTCTGAAGCCTACTAGCTTAAAATTTATTCCTATCTGAAATTACTTCTTTGTTTTAGCCTAATATTTAGATTCCTGCCTGAAATCACTTCTTTGTTCTAGCCTAAGACTTAGATTAATTCCTGAAATTACTTCTTTGTTTTAGCCTAATGTCAGATTCCTGCCTGAAACCCACTTCCTTGTCTTTGGCCAATGTCATATTCCTGCCAAGCAGCAGCGCATTTCCTTGTCCTTCGCCCATGTCAGATTCTTGCCAAGTCCCAAAAGCTCTCTGTCTCTCCCCCTTTTTGTTTCATAAACAAGGCTGCGCTTGTCTTAGGTCATTCTACCATGAATGCCTTCCTTACCTGTCATGGAATATGCATTTCAAATCAATGCACGTATGTCTTAGGTTGGTAAGGTCCTGTGTAGAATCTTACCTGTCCTTGGCTTGCCAGCCTGTTAATTTAATGACTCCATCTGGGTGTCCAGTTTCAGTTTCAAGCCATGTACTTTGGCTGCCAACATTTTGATATTCTTTCTCTGCTCTTGCATTTGAACAGTGCTGTCTAAAACAGAGCTTTTTATCCTGTTGATCTCAGTGTTTAACATGATTTTGAGCCATGCTTTAGATACACTGTGGAGATGACATAATTAAAACAAATGAATGAGATATAGGGGAAAACAAGTACACTTGCAGGCACATGCACACACACACATGCACACACACACACACAGTGAGACATACAGACACAGAGAGAATTGCACAATTATAAATAATCTATATTAGCTACACAAAGGAAGGGTTTTTTTTTTTTTCCTGAATGTTGTACCCTTTATAAAAAATGAATGTTTTACTTTAGTAAGACCATTTGGTCATTTCCCTTCTAATGTAAGTAATCAAGTGTCTGAACTTTGAATCATTATTTTCTAAGTCTTTTCTGTTTCCTCACTTACACTGACAATCATATGCTTTTAATATTTGCATGTCTCATAGTTATATAAAAATTCTCAAACAAGAACTACTGGTGAATAGTATTAGTGCTGATCACTTGGAAATATGAGAATTAATGTGGAACAGTGGCTCAATGGCAGCAAGAGAAATATACCCAAATCATAGTTAGGACCCCCCCCCTTTGACTTTTAGATTGTACCTTTTTCTTGTTCTTTTTTTCCAGCTCCCCTTCCTCCAACATTTGTTTTCAGAAGGTAAAATAAATCTCTTATTGAGATGTGTAGATATGTGTGTGTTTCCATGAATGTATATAAAAGCACATGTGCACAAATGCTTTTACAGAGCAGAACCACAGGAGGAATTCCTTAATAGCTATCCATTATTTGGGTTTTGGACAAGTTCCCTTACTCTGAAATCACCAATTAGGTTAGGCCCAGTGGCATCTCATTGCAGTGAAGATGTTATGAGTATCTCTTCCTTCTTTATGTCCATTTAATTTCATCTTTTATATTGCATGTCAACAAACTGGCTGGGCACATCTCTAAAGTATATACATTGAGGAGTTCAGTCATTAGGTAGTTAATACAATAGAATATTCATCATCTATTTGAGTGTATGTGTGGATGAAGAGGTCCATTTATGTCAGGGGGTTATATCCATGAAACTTAACAATTTGGTTGTCTAAGTAATACCTGAATAATGACCACATCAATTTATATATCTTAAAATCTATGGGGGAAATATCAATAGGTCTCAGTCTTAGAAAAAGAGCTACAGGCAATTAATGGCTGCTAATATTAAAAGTATCAGTCTTCTCCAGGGGCAAAATTCTTTTCAGGTTAGCAATCCAAAGTATCAATCCCATTCATATGAACAACACTAAATGGACTTAACAGGCTGCATTTGTGAACACATGTGCACATACACACACACACACACATACACACACACACACACACACATATGTACTCGCATGAACACACACACATAAAGATGAAGAGAATCAATGGAAGGAACACAAGAGGGAGTGTAGGACAGAGAGTGTGGATGGTAATGTTTAAAGTCATTAAAAATGCTATCTTTTTAAAAGGGATCTGAGGCAGAAGAGATTGCTCAGTGGTTAAGGACATGTGTTGCTGTTGTAAAGGACCCAGGTTTGGTTCTTAAAATCCACATGGCAGCTTACAACCAGGTGAAATTCATTTCCAGTTGATTCTACATCCTCTTCTGGTCTCTGTGGGTACTACACATACATGGTAAACTTAAATACATTTAGGAAAACATGCATACACATAAAATTTCAAAAGTGAATCTTCACTAAGTAATAGAAATCAAACATTACTGCCTTAGTTAGGTTTCTATTTCTTTAATGAATGCCATGATCAAAGGCAACATGGGAAAAAAAGTTTTATTCCACCCTACATTTCCAGATAAAAGTCCATCACTGAGTGAGGCTGGGACAGGAGCTCAAGGCAGAAACTAGAGCAGAAACCAAGCAGGAGGACTGCTACTAATTTGTTCAGTTGGCTTTCTTACATCATCCAGGTCTGTGTGCAAATAATTGGCATCACATGCATTGGGCTGGGCCCTCCTCTATCAATTACTGATCAAGAAAATACTCCACAGACTTACTTACAAGCAATTTGAAGGATGCATTTTTCCAATATTACTCTTCCCAAATAACTCTAGCTGATATAAATTGCTCCTACCCCCCAAAAACACATCAATCAGAACAAATATCTATATTATCTCTATTGTTTCTAATAATGTTGGAATAATATATAAGAAGTATGTATATAAAAAGAAGTATTGAATACTTATCCAAAATCACACAGCTATTTGTTGATTATTTTTATAAAAATAGAAAAGCCACTTAATCTTTTTAAAAATCCACCCAAATTTATTATATATCATTTTTGTAACTTCAGCTCCAGCTTTTGGTCTCATTGGGATTGTGGTATATTAGAGTCACATGAGAGAATGGCACACAAATAATTATCTGAATCTTTGTTATTTACATTAAGTGTATAACCAAATTAATTTGTATCAACTGTATCCATAAATGGCTTCAGAGCATTGTCCCAATGTCTAGTATAAATGAGAATGAGACAGCCATTCTATGCCCAAATCTTACAGGTGGCATCTCTAGGCGAATTATTTTAGAACATGCACTGTAATTTCCTGAGGTCTGATGCCTAAGATTACAACATTCTAAGAGAACAAGAGATAGTCCTTTGCTCCATTAAATATTCTCTAGCAAACAACAATTAAATGAAATAGAAAGATATATTTTTATATATGGTAATTTTCTTGAAGACTTTCTACTTCCAGAAAAATAATTTGACACTTACTGGGAAAAGAAATTTGTGCTTACTTTACGATATTCCTGTGACATATCTCAAAATATAAGCAAAATTTTTCTTTACTTTGACAAGTTAAAAAAAAATCCTCATAAAAACAAATTTTTTTACACTTGTAGTAAAATAATTAATGAATGCATCTGTACCATAAGATCTACAGGGATTGCATATTTCCCAAAATAGGAAAGTTCTTAAAAATCAAATACTGTGATATAACAGTTTCCAAACTTAAATGTGATATGTGGTGTTTATCTATAAACATGTTTCCTGGAAAATGAGATAATAATCAGCCAGTATGAGATCAAAAGTGTGCAGGAAACTTAATCCCTACCTTTGCTTATATACTGTTGTCAGCAAACATGTAATCAAAAATTAAAAACAAACAACAAAATGTGTTGACAGTGTCCTATCACACGTCATTCTTTTCTCATTTGCAGGATAGCAGGAGAGATATGGGCGTCAGATTTGATGCTACATTATACAGTGCATACCATGTTCAGTGATTGTGATACAGGAGATCCACCCCTGCTATCAGCAGAAATCCAGGCTCTTGGGTACCTTTAATTATTTTCAGGTTTGTTATATGATTTGACATTTAGATTCATTTTATGTATGGATGATGCATGTCACAGTGCATTAATGAATTTCAGAAGACAACATTGAGACAGAAGGACTCTTTCTTAACTATATACACAGTCCTTCTACCATGTAGGATCTGGAGCTAGACTTCAGCCCTCCAAGGGCTTTTACCTGCTTAACTATATCTCAGAAACCTACTTCTTAATATTCAACTGTATGAATATCTCTTTCATTTCAACTCAGAATCATTTAACTAAAATTTAATGAATCTAATATTTTTCTGCTGAATAACTTAGAAATTTAGCAAGGAGAAAAGTCTCTATTTTAAAATTTGATAGCTTACCAAATAAAGCATAATTAATGAAATGAATATAATGCTCCAAAACATTATTTCTGCAAACAAAATAAACTACGACATTAATGAGTAATGATTCCAAAATCATACTGATAGTGACTAAAAGCAACTTTGGGAAGAAAGGGTTTTCTTCACTTACAGGTTAGTTTCTACCATATAGGGAAGCAGAGACTGGAGCATAAGTGAGAGCCTGGGTTCAGGGACTGAAGTAGAGACCATAGAGGACCATTGCTGTTTGAGGGCTAACTTCCCCTACTTGCTCAGCTACCATTCTTATGCAACTCAGGCTCACCTGTCTAGGAGTCACACCAACTGCAGAAGGCTGGGAATTTCCACATCAATCAACAATGAAATGAACAACTAAGAAACAAAACAACAAACAAACACCTCCAAAAGTCCACAGACGTGCCCACAGACCTATCTGATGGATGCTATTTCTCAACTGACATTTTTCCTCTTTTTAGTTGTGTTTAGATTTACAGCAAGTTGACAAAAACAAACTGTGACTATAATATAGCAAACTCTGTCCAACTGAGAGCATTACAGAATCACACAGAAAATGACACAGGTCAGTGAAAGCCCAACACACAATCCAGTTTCTTTATCTAGGACTCTGGCCTTCATTGCAGGTAGTATCATAAAAAGAAATGATTAACAGGATGTTAATGGCTAAATCTCCTTCATCACTTACAAGTTAAACTGAAGGTAAATCTGGAAGTACTGATTACAGTTGCATCAGGAAAGAGTCAGGGGATGCTGTCGACACAGAAGACCCTGACAAGCCTGTAGGCACACATCCATGTTTGTTTACCTAACATCTGTGTGGACTTCCACACACTGGAAGCTATGTGGAGGTAGGCATTGGCATGACCTAATTAATGACCCTGCCTCTACAGAGTAGTTACCTGACCTCATCCTCTAGGTCCTTCATAGTCTAGTTTCCCAGGGGATGCATCTTGACATCTCCCTAATCCTTTGCACAGCTGGCCTGAGGAAACTTCTAAAAATTCATTTGAATTTATGGGATCTGGGTATATTGTGAAATTTTCAATTGCTAAGAATGTTTGAGATTAATGGCTAAATGTTTAATTCAATTTTGCTCAAGGCACTAAATTTACAAAACCATTAACCCGTATTTAAAAAGAGCTTCTTCACTTGGTGATGCTGTTCACTTGTCAGTCAGCTCTAATCACTAGCCAGAGGGAGAGCTGTCTCCAGTAAGCTTGGGAATGAAGCCAAATGCCTGACCCTCTGAGTACTCACTTCTCAGAGGTACTGTGGGATCTTCCTAGAAATCATTTCATTTACCATTATAAGAAAATAAAAATTAGCTACCATATGTGAAGTTTTAAATATTTTTTAAAAATAAGAGGAAAAGGGCTATTTTATACTAGTTTTCTGCCATCTGCTATCAATTATTGATCTATAATCCATACATCTATCATCTATCATTTATCATATATCATCTATCTTCTAGCTATCATCTATATGTATCATCTCTTCATCATCTATTAATTATTTATTTATCTATCATCCATCTCACTATTAAACTTTAACTATCTGTGTGTGTGGTGGTGTGTGTGTGTGTGTGTGTGTGTGTGTGTGTGTGTGTGTGTGTGTGTGTGTGTGTGTGTGTGTGTGTGTGTGTGTGTGTGTGTGTGTTCATGCATATCATTCAGGCACATGGCACTTTGGACAAGTGAACTTTCAAGATTCTATTTCCTTTCCTTCTACCTGTGAGCACTGGGCTTGAATTCAGACAGGAAAACTTCATAACAAGTGACTTTACCTAGTGAGTCAATTTGTCAGTCAAAAATTGTAACAAATGTATTTTGAAAGCTCATCATATTGTTTTCTGTTTTTGTATGCTTTTGAAATCAATGTTTTTCTTGTATTTTTGAATGCATGTCAGCAGTGGCTTCTTCATACCATAAGCAGTAGAGGAGTAAATTAATCAACCCAACAAAACATCCCATCATGCCATAAACTGAATTAAAGCAAATAGAATTAGAGATGAATAAAGGAGATTCAGATATTACTCCTTAAGTGAATATCCAGTTCTTCTTAGGGAACTGAGTAAGTACGTCTTTGTAAGTATGAGTACAATGACACATGCTTCCAGAAGCAAGACTTCTATTTAAAGAGGTGTTCTTTGAAACACTATATGCCTGGTTACTTTTTCATCTTAGGGTTTAAAACAATTAGTAAACAATCAGAGGATATTACCCATTACACAGATTAAGTTTCCCTCTTTTTTTTAAACCCAAAAATATTTAATTTTTTAATAAAAGAAAATTGAGGTAATTTGCTTTGACACAGTTTTCATGACAGTCTTTTTTTTCCTGTGAATATTTAATTACAAACAATTTATTAATTTTAAAGTGAAGTGATTGTGTTTATCATATATATATATATATATAAAATGTATATATAAATTATTTTATTCCATTTAGACACAATTTTATTGTTACTCTCAAATGTATAATACTTGTTTGTTTCATAGAAAAGAACTCTCAAAGACTTTATAAATTTTATCTGTCTTCATCTATCACATACAATCCTATAGGTTAGGTCTGCAGCCTGATGCTGATATTTGATATAGTCTGAGATCTCAGATATTTACCAAGAATGATTCTTATTTTTTTCTATAAAAGACAAGTATATGATATTGCAAACCTTCTAGGCCATAATCATATATTTAGCAGCCACTGGGGCACTCAAAATCCACATGAATTACCAGTAAATGGGCATGGCTCAACTGCAATGAAATTTGGTGGACAAAAACTCGAGTTCTGTGTACTCTTCACATATTTTAAAATGTCAGGCTCCATTTCTGTTTTCCATAGTGTGAAAACTTTAAAAGCTCCTTTAGTTCCAGGATGTCATGCCAACTCTTCACTCTACTGTTCCCTCCAACTGTCACCTTCTGTATCCTGATGTCCCACCTTCTGAAGTTCTTCATACTTATAACTGTGGAAAGCCCTAGGAGGGTTTGTCAAGATTTTATTTCACAAAAACACATTCGACACGTGTCAATACTCTTACCTCTAGCTTGAGTTCACTAATTCTAGAAAACAGAGGGTGAAAATCAAAGCAATTCCTAGTGTTTCAGTGTAAAAGAGCAACTAAGTTCATACAAATAGGAGTTTCTTAAGTGAACACTGTGATTATGGATCAATAAAAGGAATACCACCAAGCTGAAGAATTGGTCAGCCCTTAAGAACCCTGGCTTCTCTTCCAGAGGACCAGCGTATGATTTTCAGGACCCACAGGACAGCTCATAAGTGTTTGTAGCTCCAATCCCTGGGAAACTCACATCCTACTCTAGCTACTGAGGATAATAAACATGCATGTAGTGCACAGACGTAGATGCAGGGACAATGTGCACACATATAAAATTTTGAAATGAAAAAAAATATTCAGGTGGGTATCAGATACTTCACTGCAAAGACTTACTGTGGCAGTGTCCTTAGAAGGGATTCTGCAATGTAAACATTGAGTGCAAAGATACTGTATGTTTTAGAGCAAGCATATGATTCTCTCCACGTCAATAGTCTAAACATCCTATAAAATGGGAAAACAAATAAGTTTCAGAGATGTTTGCCCACAGTGAGCTCCACAGTCAGGCCCTGACTCGACACTACACACCCTTCATACTACTAATGGAATCAAGTGGCGGGATGTGTATTTTCTCTGAAGTGGAGAACTAAGCATCTTTGCCGGTAGCACAGAAATGATTGCTGACAATTTAATTGGAATTTAAAGTGTTTTCACTGCATTAATAAATAATTAACACCAGTAGCAGAAACAGCTTGGCTCTGCTTGAGAATTGTGAATTAGCAGATAAGCTTTCCACAAAACCAGTTTAACAAGGGCAAATACCCTGAAGTAGCACTGCCAAGTTCTGCATTCATGGAAGTATCTTTTCCTTGAAGTTCTAGAAGCATTTGCTGAAGTAGGAAACCATGAGTTTCACATTCTGGTTGGAGAGTTTAGCTAAGTAACTTCTAAGTTTTGTTATGAAGATGCTCCTGTAATGAGAGCTATAGGAAAGCTGTTCTCAACTCCTCCATACCCACTTCCTTGCCATAAAATATGCCAGTTTTGTTACATAAATAATTATTTGCCATTAATGTTTAAATAGTATGGGATTTTCACTCATAAAAAAAATACAATTCTTAATCTTCTTTTTTTTATGCCAGTGATCACAGAAACTCTCAGGTAACATAAAAACTCAAATACTCAAAGCAATATCTACCAGAGTACTAAATATCTTAAATCCATGTTTTGTTATCAAGTACAAAATAAATAATACAAACATTAAAACAGTAAAATCAACTTCCCCTGTTTTAGGATATTTGACATAAAATATTGTGCCCAATGTTGGACCAAAATTTGCACATGTACAAAGGAGTTACTTCTTGGTAGTGAGTTTTTAAAATAAAATAGAATTTGAGAGGGCATTTCCCCTTTTTCAATAACTGGAAACATATATTAAACATTATTTGAGTTAAAATAATACCAGGCTGTATGGTTTAGTTTGAATGGTGTTTCTTGATTTCCCCTTGTATTAGCAATGTAGTATACAAATACCTCCCAGAACTTTCAATAGTTGTATTTAAAGGGTTAGGAAAAATAGCTACTCAAGAAAGAAAAAAAAATTCTATTAAAAAATGAATAAGGTAGTTAAAATTTTATTTATCTATTTAGCCTCCCTGTATACATAAAGTAACTCAAATGATTCAGGTTTGGACTATTTTTTTTTTATTTACAATTAAATTCCCAGTTGTTACCACTAACTAACTAATCGTTCTAGTTTCACATCTCTTACTGTGATAAAATACCCTGACAAATCAATGCCGGCAAGGAAAAGGTTTACTTGGCTCACAACACGGAAGTAAGAAGAAGTTAGAAAATGAGCTCATATCTTTGCAAACAAGGGTATTTTTTTTTTTAAAAAAATAATCTATAATGTGTCTGGGACACTGGGGAGAAGCTGCCCTCACAAGCAACCCTTTGAGTTCCCAGGGCTTATCTGCCTCTTGGCACCTGCTTAAGTTAGCTTCCCTGTGACCAAGGCAGCCTTCTAATGCTAATTTCATGTCCCACTGGGGACACCTACTTTGAAGACATATTTCCTAACATAAATTATTAAATTGATCTAATGCCTCACAAGTTGACCTCACAAGGGTTTCTAAGCTCTGAGCTACCCTGCCTCCCATCTTAGGAAGAGCAAATCTGATACTGAAAAAAAGGAAATAAAATCTGAAAAGTTTTTAGCCCTGTTAGAGAAAATCGGCAAGAGAAACACCCCCTCTGTCTGCCTCCATAGTTTGTTCTCTAATGCTCATCCGTGCCTCCATTGCTTTATGAACTGCTCAGTGATGTTTGCTGCTCCTCTTCTCTTCTCTTCTTCCATTCGCTTCAGAAGATTGTTCCTGTCACTATGATCTGTTTACTTTTGCTGGTGGAACCTCTATTATGTACGACGCTACATTCTGAAGATGACACTGCAGCCTATGAAACTTCTTAGGGTAAAGCCTGGAGAACAGTCACCACAGGGATGTGAACAGGAGCGCATCCAGGAATCACTGCTTATCTTCTGTGGAGTTTGGCAGGGTCAGACAAGGCTGGCTCGTGAAGTTCTATTACAGATTTGGGCTCTTCTCCCAGGAACATCAGGAAGTCATTCAAAGACTTTGACATGAAATGGCACAATGACATTTTTATTGTGAAAAGATCACTCTGGCTAAGTTTGAGAATGATGAGTATGGAGAACAGGAATGTTCTTAATGATTTTAGAAATTGTCTGGAGAGACACCAAAAAAAGGGCAGATTTGTTTGTCCTTGCAAAAGCTTCTGTGTTGTGGACTAACCATGGATATAGTCACATTTACCTAGATAATCTTAATAAAACTTTATTTTGCAAAGTTAGAAACAACTTGTGAAGGCGGTTGATGAAATCCAACATCTAGAAACTGGAAGCTTCCTAGAAGTCGTTATCATTGCAATTTTAGAGGTGTAGAAACAGCCCTGAAAAAATAGATGCCTTTCCCAGCTCACAAAATGCAGGTATAAAATGAAAATCCATCTTTTCCTACTCTGTGTCTTTCCTACTGAAGCATATAGACTTTATCCTATGAAAAGCAATCTACATGGACTAGAGTCCTCTCAGTTAACTTGTTGGGGAAACCTTGCTTTTTTAATTCAAAGCATTTTCAGTATATTTGGGAGATTAAATTTTCATGGATGTACTGCGATGACAGAATTGCTTAATAAGTTCCTATGTGGATCTCTATTGTATTGTAGAATTTATTAAGCTTCACATGTCAAATTTGACAGTCTCACTTCTCACCAAAAAACAACAGCAACAACAAGAACCAAAAACTAAATTAGCTTTATCTCATAAAAGTTATCGGCTTCAGTTAAAATGATTGGATCTTAATACAAAGTGCAGCTATTTTTCTAAAATGTGAAATTTTAAATTTTTAACTGGTATAGAAAATTGATTATAGCGAAATTTATGTGCATTTTAGATATTTGTACACAGTAAGTAGTGGTGATTTTGTTGTTGTTGTTAAGTTAAAACAAAGATGATATGAGACTATGCCTTTGACAATTAAGGTTAACAATCTAAGGATTTGTATCATACATGTGTTCAAAATCCATTTTAGGCTTTGCATATTAATATCTTATTTCATGCTATTTTATTTGGAACAAAGAAAGTAATTTAACATTTTTCTCATTATTCTTTCCCTTATCAATATTATCTTACACTACCAAATAGTGTAATTTGATAATGATAATTTGATATGTAATTTGATAAATGAATTAAACAAAACTTTCACACATTTGATTTGAACATAGTATACACCACACACACACACACACACACACACACACATATATATATATATATATATATATATATATATATATATTATATAGTATTTGGATTGCCATGATAGAAACATCTGAATATTACAGAATTTTAATACAATATTTTGAATACAACTAATACAACTGGGTATAAAATCATCAGGGAACTTTCAAATCACAGCCATATCACCAGAGTTTGTTATTGGCATGGGGGAGGGGAAAGCAAAGACAAATCTTTGCTCTTACAGATGTTACAAATTTAAATTTCCTTAGAGGAACAACAGTTTTATTGTCTGGCCTCCTTGTGCTGTGTGTAGTGATAAATTAAGGTGTCACCCCTCAACAGTCTTCCCACTCTGGGCAATATTATGATCTTTATGAAAGTTACCCTCTTCTTCTAGAAGGTCTAATACATTGTCAGTGCACTACTGGTATTTCAATTACATTTAAAACATGAAGATAGATAGCAGCAGATAATGTAGGGTTTGTTTTGACAGCTTGATTGCCAATCAACCAAGTTTATCTTTTCCTCTATAGATTGCTTAAAACTAGTGCAGGGACCTAAGATAACAGAAAATTTGGCTAGGTATGGTGATGCACACCTATAATTTGGGCACTTGGAAAGCAGAAGCAAAAGGATTTCAAAGTAAGGCTCAATATTTCAAGGTAAGGCTCCAATTCAAAAACATGTCCAGACCAGACTCGCTTACGTGAGACCCGGTCTTAAAAGACAGATATAATAAAAGACATATGTCACATAAATAACCTATAGTATACATTTCTTATCTGGAATTACAAGATGTAGAATTCGGTTGTAGCTGTTCAACTGATTAATCTATTATTCATCATACCACGAAACTTAATCTTTCAAAATCTTCTTCACTTTAAAGGACATTGTCAAGCTCATTGACTTTATATAAATTAGCATATGTCAAAAGGAGATCGAGACACTGTAATATACACATGTACTTTCAATTGCATGATAGAAAGTGGATAGAATGTTTTAACATTAACATTATTAACATTGTTTTTACTCTTTTAACTTACAAAGTTGTATATTTTGTTATTTCGGTATAGCAAGTATCAGAAATAATAGATTTAATGTAGGGCTTTTGATTTAATGTAGGGATGATGCTAGAAGTTTCAATTCATGGTCTATGGGCTCTGTTGACCTTAGGTCTTTGGTAGAAGCAAAACATGATTTCAGCGTGCGATGAGGGAGAAAATTATGGTTATAGTATGTGGTGAGGGAGAGCATCATAGTTACCATGTCAGTGAAGGAGAGAGTCATTGTTGCAGTGGATGTTTGAAGAACAATCTTGTGGAGAAGAATTATTATTATGTAGGCAGTGATGAGGGAAGAGAACATTATGGCAGCATTGTATGATGGAACACAGCTATAGCTCTCCTGGCATCCAGAAATGTACCAGAAGTAAAAGCCTGTCAGTATAGCACCCACTTCAGTACTTAAGGTCCTAACTTCCTTTAACTAGTATCTACCACCACTTTGAACTTATATCATTTCCCATAGTTCCATGGAATTTGTCTGTTTCCTAAGATGCTAGCATATAGTACTTTAGTGGAAAATTTAAAATCTATACCATATTCCAATATCTTCTTCCATGCAAACTAATCAAAAAATTTTAAGGTTGATTTCCTCCTCAACATGTGCTTTTAGACACAAAGTCCAGAGAAAAACAACTAGTAGCAGCCAATCACCAGGAACTCACATATAAAATTCATTATTACTAAGAGATTTACCCACATTTAAAATTACTTTCAGTATGATATTTAATCCATTGACCAATTTCTTCTTTAAGTATAATTAAATCACCATTGATTTTTTTTTTATCTTATAATGTGCCCAGGAAAGAGTTTGTTCTTTGAATTCTGCCATTTCCTTGTAATTTGTGATTTCCTTGTAATTTTTGATTGCAGTTTTCTTGTCACATTTATTTATAGATTTGTTAGGAAGATTTTTATTTAGCTATTTATAACATTCAAAACAAAATAAACTAATGAAACATATATGTTGCTGAACCATCTTTGTAAGGGGTAGTAAAATGCCATTAGTAAAATATGATCATATGACTACATGTAATATAGACAAAAGCAGTGTCTATATATTGTTTGAAGCTCAATTCATTTCAATACTTTTTATCGATATAAATAGAAATATAAGCTTTAATTTCTAATTTCATGTGTTCTATTTCTTACTCAGCTAGTGTGTGTACCCTTTGAATCCTTTTCTAATAACTTAATAAAACAAATATATTCATCTTAATTTATGTGACAATATACAGTCACATTTTTTCATGTTATTTCTTTATTCTATTTTTTTTAAGGAGCCAACATTTATGGTTTGTATTCATCATGCTGAGACATTTATTCATTTCTCTAAAGGAATATTTCAAGCATGGTTTGTTCTGTTTCAAGGTTCTGAGGATCACAGTTCAAGTGTTTTCTCTTCTGAGTTCCTTTTTGCTGGCACAATATCCAAGGATGAATCAATGCATCTGGGAACTGTTGAGCAATCCTCTTTCGAATTCTCTCCACTTCAGAGAAAGCCATGAACTGTATCACACTTACTATAAACCTCTATCTTATTACTACCATGGATCCATTGATTATATATATTGGATCATATTAAACACGCGTGGTACTTACATAGTTCTAAAACACTGAATATGAGGATAATAATTCCATTTGTTCATTTATAACAAGACACAGGATGAAATCATTTAACTAAGAAATGACTATCATGTTTCTCCAGATATGTGGAGAAACAAAGACATGTCTTTAAAATGATTTCAAATCTATTGTTAGTTTGTTTCTGAGATACGGTTTTTCTAAATAGTTAAGGTTGCCCAAGAATTTACTATGCTTGCTAAGCTGGTCTCAAGCTCAAAGAAGTCTACCTACCTCTGCTACCTGAGTGCTGGAATTAAAGGTATACACTACCAGGCCTAACTCAGATTTCAAAACTCTTATGGTCAAAGATTCGTACTCCTTCACAATGAAAGGAAGAAAGAATGCTAAAATGTGTTATTTTATTAAATTTTCACCAAAAAAATACTTTCCCAAACTTAATATAGGAGAGTAGAAATTTAAATAGTCATAGAAAATTTAAAACAACTTATCACCATTATAAAGCAATCGGATCACTAAATATTAGAAAACAAAAAAGTATAGATTGAAAAATAAATAAATAATACTTTTATAATAAAGAGTGCAGTGATCTGGTGGACTAGCATTCAATCCAACAAGTTGGTGCTAGCTTCTGTCATCCATAAGCTCCAGGCACCTACTGGTAAGAAGAACTCTGGAACCTAAATATTCTGCCCATATCACCCATAATACCCAGTAAGTATGCCTGTACTCTGAGCACTCAGTCCATTTTGTCACAGTACCCTGAGTTACTGAACTTAAGCAGTTTAAGACTCTTGAACACTAGCCCCAAACTTCTTCAATCCCTTCTAATCTATCTTGGTGTTTAAAGACAAAGTTTCTCTGACCCGAGCTCTATGCATACACTTTTCTGTCCCTTTGCTCCTACCAGCTGTCAGGTCCCCATAGCACCAGCGCTGGCCTACACTTTCTCTGACCTGATCAATTCCACATTCTCAAATTCTGGCACAGAGACAACACTAGAAAAATCCAAAACAACATTTCTCTTCTAAATCCCACTGGAATAATAGAATTAAATGAAAATGACCTGAAAGAAATCCCAGATAGAAGATTTTTTTTAGATGTGTATAACGATGTTTAAACAACTCAAACCAGATGTTGCTATTTCACAAGAGAGCAGTTGATGATTCACTAACTTTTGCAATGCATAAAAAGCAAACAAATAAATTTTATTTATATTTATTTTTTGCCAGACTAATTTTTTTCTGTACATTTCAATTTTTTCTCTTTTCTGTCTATTTCTGTATAAAATTCAGCATCACTGAAACATTTTTAAATATCTTCCACAACTGATTTTCTCTTATCTGCCTAATGTATGAAAATCACCTAAATTAGATATATTTATATATCCTGAATATTTTTATTTTTATGTTTAATTTGCTCAGAAATTGTTGGTTGGATTGCTGTAGTAAACAGACTCTTAGATTGTTTTTTTTTTTTCAAGATAAGCCTCTAGACAAAAATCTCCATATACATAAGCTAAGATAAATTACAAATTTAGAAATTTGCCAAAAACATAATTAGAGAGGTCACCTCATTTTGAACATGATTCTCTTAAGTCGAACATCTTTGTCTTATGTCTTAGACATATTTTCTAAACATATTTATTCTTCTACTTGATTTGCCTAAAAAAATGAGTAGGCTTCAGACTGATAACACACTTGGGTACTAACTAGGACTTGAGACAACAAAGATTGTGTTTTCCTGCATCTTAAGACATCCAGAATCTCAGTTCATGCTTAGCAGAAAAATTAGAAATATAGTCAGTTATAACATATGTACGTAATACTGGTAGTCTCTGCCTGGATTGGCTTTTTCCAGGTTCTTGACATTTGTTCAAAGAACGAGAGGTACACATACAAAAACAGAAAAGCATTTTTTTTTCAGAAGTAGACTAATTGGATTTATTATTGGAATTTTGTTTATGGATCTAAAAAGAGGATAATTTGGTTGCTCTGAGATGAATCATGGGTGATTCACTTTTTAATTTAAAGGCCTTACTCTGAGTGTATCTTCTTATGGTGCATCTGATTTTGAATAAATATATATTCAATCATAGTCATATGATGAGAAATGAGAATATCTTTCTTCTCAAATGCTCTCAAAGGATGAAATTTACCTTACTTCTCATGTATTAAATAAGTACATACTAGATCAATGTACTTCTCAGAGTTCCTGGCTATTTCCTCAAATATGTATGACCATAAAGACAAGTTACTAAATGCTATGATGCAGCCCTAGGTTGAAGGAACCAATCACTTAGAGAAGGGTTGTGTATGAAGTTGAAAGCAGCTGGAGGTATCAGAAACTACATGCTTTGCTAGGAACAAGTTCTCTGGATAGTTCAAACCAAACAGCCTCACAGATTGCTGTCACTTCTATGCTTGCCTTTGTTATAAGGAGGCCAATACTAGAAGACTATAAAATAACTTGAATTAGTAACTACTAATTTTGGTTCACTTGACAATCCTTTTTTACATGGCAAATTAATAATTATAATTAATTCTGATGTACAAAGAAGCTTTGAAGAAATAGTTTGTATTTGCATTCATTACTGATGCCATTCACAGTTCTATAAACTATGAGTTAGATTCGAGGTACCATTCTGAACATTAAAGATCGTTTAGTAACATTTGTCCTCTTTAACCATTGTAAGCAACATACTTGATCCAGGGCAATAAAAAGTCCCCGAACACTGCCAAAGGAGAATGTTGGTCCCCAAACAGTTGAGATATTATCGACTAATGAATTTCTTAAGAGTAGCAAACACAAGATGCTAAATAATGTGAACAAAAACTACTTCCTATATTTTACCAGCTATCTCTGTGCCAGCATTGAACTCTTGTGGTTGGGAAAGGATATCTGTCCTTAGGTAATAGGACACAGAGACATAGGAGACTTATGCAACTAATATGTAGCACTTTGTATGTTCTCCTTCCTTCATGTTCCTCTAACTTTTCAAAAAGGGAGTGTTAATATATCATAATGTTTGTGTACAGAAGAACTGGAGACCTAGCTTCATGGTTGCTTTGAGAACATATCTGAAACTAAAAGAATTTCTGCACCTACGGATAAGGGAAAAGTATTTAAAGGATAATGACTGTTAGACACTTTGTCATAGGGAGTACATAGGAATATGTGTAGATGGGTTTTATTCCACTCTTGTTATCAACACTTTCAGAGAATATAGACCTAGGCTGATTAAATTCTCTCTGTTTCTTATTATCGTCATTATTCACACCAACACCAACCTGTGTCCGGTGTTGTAATGTAAGCGGTAATTGAAATTCTGGATTAAAGAGTAATAGATATCATCAAAAATATATGCCCAGAGTCAGAAGAAAAGGGATCAAATCTTTCTATGAGCATGTAGCCATTATGTCATTTCAGGTCTTTCTTTTTAGTATAACTTTCCTAAATAAAATAATAAAAAACAGCCTAAGCTCTAGAATGAGAAAATGAAAACAAAACATGATAAATGAGGAGTGTCATGGGGTTTTGCACTGAGCATCACCAGCCTGACAAGTAGGCAGTGTAAAGAATTGTCTGCTACATATTGAATGAGAGATAGCAAAGTCACATTAAGTAGAGACTTGCATTCTGTATGTGCCAAATACATGTTATGTATTGTTTCTACATTTTCACTTTAAAAATATATAACATCAAAAATAATTCTGCCTGGATGTGAATGATTTAAAACTCTAAAACTATGAGTGAATAAGTGCCCAAACCTACTTACCACTATGCTCAATTATCAGAAGTGTCTCATAGGAAGTTCAAAATTTAGAAAACATTTTATAAGATGACATTAATCTTTTAATGCCCTCTGATGTCAGTGAGAAGCCATTGTTTGAAATGATTTTGTAACAGACACATGTACATACAAACACCCCTGCTTAAAACAGAGCAGGGATGTAGCAAGTGATGGTTTCATGCCAATGAGTCCCACACCTGAACATTGAGGGTTCCCAGATATTTACCGAGAAATGAGTTGAAATTGCACCTGGACTGTGTGTTTCTCCCTCATTAGGTCCTCTTTCATCCATGGAAAGCTGGCTGCTGCTTACACTGTCCCTCCTGTGTGACCTCAAGAACTTTAATGGGGTGGAATCACATTATAACGAAGCATTTCCTGGTCTAGTGAACAAACTGCACATACTGAACAAATCGGGACAAATGTTCCTCCAAAGGGTTGATGAGAACATTCACTGTTTAATATAAGCTGCCTCAGGGTAGTGGACTGTCTCATCTGGCTTCTTTATGTTTGTGTTACCATAGAATCAGGTGGATGCTTCTCTTTAGTCTGGGACTTTGGCTTCCAAGTCATGAAAAGGAAAAAGATAATCTCCTCTGTGAGTCATCTGAAGTTCAATGAGCAGTTATTGGCTTCAATGGTAATAACAAGGGTTCATCTGTACACCAATTGTAATGGAGTTTCTGGAACATAACCTGGAGAGCAAAAGGCGGAACTGCCCACCCTACTCATGGTTGACAATCTAAAGCAGGCGCTTAACTTGGCATAACATCATTTCTTCTTCCAGCTGCTACAAATCAGAAACATTTGGTCATTTCCATGGGACTCATAAAGTTGATAACACCTGGAATTTTCTGAACACACTTCCATCCTTAATGTAAATAGTTATATAAGTGCAATGAAGCAGGCATTATTTAAATTAGGATATCATCTTATACGAAGATTGAAATAACTTTTTGTACTTTTATTTTCAATCAAGCTAATTTTACATATTTGAGAGGGCATTCTTGTATATCACTGAAATAACTGTGTTTATCTTCATTTTTAACATGAGAAGACTAAAGACAGCTTAGAACCTGAGAAATGAGGCCCAGAAGTTCAAAATTGGATAGTACAAAAAGAGGGATCCTGTACATCTAAAGTCTATTCCCATTTATCTGAGCAGATTTATGTTACTTTATTCCCTTCAGAAAATAACAAAAGTTTCATAACTTACATCTTTCTTTTTCCCTTTTATTGAAAATGTATTTTTTGTTCACATAACATATTCTGATTATGATTCTCTCTTCATCTACTTCCAATTCCTCCACAGCTCGCTTCCCATCTGGACCTACCCAATTTTTCTCTCATTATAAAACATAAAGGCTTCTAAGGGATAATAATAAAAACATATAATCAAAAATGAACACATTAGAATTGGACAAAACAAACAAATGGAAAAGGGTTGAAAAAAGAGGCCTGGGAAACGGAGTCCCACTTGTTTGCATTTTCAGGAATCCCCCAAAATCATTAAATGTTTCATAATATGTAATAACAGTTAAAACATGATCTTAAAATACGCTCAAGAAGAAAAAAGGCTAGAACACTCCTTCATTGATTTTTGCTTTAGGCTAAGATTAAACAAACCTATTCTTCATTTTTTCTTTTATGGGCCACACTTTGTTGGATCAGAGTAGTTGCCTGCATGTTTAGGTCACATTTAAATATGTTTGGTACAATAACTATAGATTCAGAATTGAGTAAATGTGTCAGAAATGCTATGGGTTAGAGAAGCTTAGACAGTTTAGAATCTGACAGGCATCCTGATGCATACAAGTAGTCTCCAATTCCCAGCACTTGGGAAATAGAGGCAGAAAGATTAAAGCAAGTTTGAAAACAGCCTGATCTACATAGCAACTCCCAGGGCATTCAGGACATCCAGGACATTAAGGGCATCCAGGGCTATAAAGAGAGAGCCTACCAAACGTATACATTATAACTCTGGATGTTCACAAATAAAGATTGTTGGTTTCTATTTTACACATGTAAACACTCTACCTTATATTGGTCTAAGTATTTCTTTGACCAGACATTTTCAAAGTGTATGTAACCTTAGTGTTGTTTCAGTCTCATAACACAAATGGCATGAATCCTAAATTTTGGTTTTTCTATAATGTTTTGTTATTTTATATGAGGATGCTGAATATAAATCCTTTAAGTGTTTTGTAATGTAGGCAAAATTTTAAATGAACTAAAGTATTTTAATTAAATTTTTGTCACTTTATTTGTCACTAATTGATAATTAAAAATCTATTATTAGATACCTAAAACCAATGCTCCTATTAAAAAACAAACCCATATAACCTTAAAGGGATCATGTGTAACTATACTAGAAATCATGTGGATTTAGGATCAATTTTGTCATGATGATTCAATATACATTAAATAAATATTAGGAGGAATTAAATTAGACATATTCATTAGGCCTCTTCTGTGTATCCATGACTTATGTTATTTCCACCCCTGCCCAGGGTGAACTTTTTTTTTTAATTGGAAATTTTTTTACATTTCAGATATTCTCTCCTTACCCCATTTCCCCCCCCTCCCTCCCAGGAACTCACTATCCCTTCCCCCATCCTCTTGCCTCCACGTTGGTGTACTCCCACCCACCCTCCCCCGTACCTCACCTCCCCACCCTCGAATACCCCCCCCACGATGTCCAGCCTTCATGGGATCAAGGATCTCTTCTCCTACTTATATATAGCTCCCTTGCATATATAGCTGGAGCCATGGGTCCCTCCCTAAGCGCTCCCAGGCTGGTGGTTTAGACCCTGGGGGCTCTGGTTGGTTGGGATTGTTGCTTTCCTCATGGTGTCGCAAATCCTCTCAACTCCTTCAGCCTTCACTCTATCTTCTCCATTGGGAACCCCATGATCAGTTTAATGGTGTTATTTTTTTTTAAAGGCAGAAAGTAAAGTAGTCTGCGAAAAAAATAATCAAGGGTAAATCAAGAAGGATGCTCGAGATTATCACAATATTGTATAGAAAATATGTTTATATGTGACCTCAAAGTAACTTAAGGACTTTGAATTTTTATATTATAGTATTTTACCATTAGACTGTAGTCTTCTAATTCTAAATATTTATTTACCTGAACGATGTTTTCCAGATTTCTGCTTCTGGAATAGTTTGTTGGTAACAAACACTTAATGGTCCTTAAGCTAGCAAAGTTAAATTTGAAAACTATGTGCTTTTGTTTCATAAACTCATATAAACTCTTAACATTGAGCTAGACTATTCAGTGATGTGCTTTTATACGAGACTGTTTCTCACTGTATGTCATAAGGTTTAAACTGCCGTGCTTGGCCCTGAAATTATGCTTAAATAAAGATATTCTAATGGCACGAAGAGAGAGTTGATCCAGAAATTTACATTTTGAAGATATATTGTTTTTTTTTTGACTCAATATCTCAAGCTACCATACTTATTGCAACTATTTTGATTATCACTAAGACAATTGAAAAATCTTTTAAGTCAAATTGAAAAGATTCCAGGCAGAAATATGTTAATTTTTTCACCAAATTAAAAATAAAAGCCATCTGTTTCTAGACACCAAGTGTTCAGTCACCACTTCATCCATGTTGTTCAGCATAACACTTTCTACAGAGGTATGTGGCCGTGATGTCCAGATCATTAAGACTTAAGCCACTGATATATGAATATGAAGCATGTGGCATGTCCTGATACAGCCAGTTCCTCTATAGACAATGGAATAGAAACATAGCACAGTTTGATCCCACAAATAAGGAAAGACATTGTGGTGATAAGTCAAAAGTGGAGTGTTATAGGCAGAGTAACATGAGAAGGTCCAATGAGAATTTTTTTTAAAATAGTCCAAGTATTGGTGAAATGGAAGCCTGGAAATAAGTCCGGAATCATACACACCAAGAGAAAGCAGACATAAAGAGCAGAGTCTCCTAAATTCTACAAGTAAAGCATCATGTAATAGTCATGCTTTATCTGAAACAAGGTGGTGTAGGTATAGATGGACATGAGAAGGTCTGCTATGACATGGAATCTACTGCTGTACTGTGTTCCCCAGTTATCTCTCATCATTAAGGTGCAAAGCTAACTGTTCATTAACATATTAGCAAAATAAGCAAGTGCAACCACTGAGAGAGTACACAGAGTTACATAGACCCATATGTAAAACAGTTATTTAAACACAAATAAGAGTTGAGAAGATGCTTAACGAAACATTTTTCTTCTAATAGATAATTCTTTCACAAAGAATTCAAGTGTAAAATGTGTGATAATTTCATTGTTTTTCTCTTTACAAATTGTATTCACACCTTCCCAAAACAAAACAAGACAAACAAACAAACAAACAAACACACAAAAACAAAAAAAACCTGTAACAATAAAATTTCAAATCTAATACAACCCATTATATCCTTCCTTTCCATGTACTTGCTAGCACAGTCAATATTAGGATCACTGCCACATTTCTTAACATGTTCCTTATGCTTTCTTTAGGATGTGACCCCTTCTAAATTTTACCCAATTTAAGTTCTCTTGTCTCTTGTATAGCACTGTTTTTACTAGCATCCAGAAGGTGTTGTCATTAAAGGTTACTGGCTTTAGCAACTTGGTAAGCATTATAACTTCAAATTAGCATTTTTTTTCCTCCTTACATTGTAGTGTCAGGCAATTCATTCCACTGTTATTTCCTCTGGGAATAATTCCCAAAGCATAGAGGCTTGTTAAACCATTTTCTTCTTGTGAATCTTTTGCCTAATCAATCAAAGAAGACAGTTCATGTAAATAATGCATGTAGTCCTAGATAAAAGAGTAAAATGCTAATTTGTCTTTTGTTTCTTCCTGTAAGTACATGCTCTGTATTTCTTTAATTCTATTCTAGGAAAGAACTGGATGACTTGGCCTGTCCTGGAGTGTGCTACGTTTTCTTATCCTTGGGTTATAGTGTCAAAATATAGACCCACTATGTTTATGCATTATTTTGGAGCTTGAAATCTAGAAGATTTAGGTAGCAAAAAGCAAAAGAGCCCTCCAAGGAGGATATAAGAACAAATTTGTTCATCTGGAGGAACAATGAGTTTATATCCCTAGATTGTGATGGGCACAGGTTTGGAACTCTTTAGTTGTATTCAAGTACTATGCTTGGTATATATTTATTTGGCCTCTTTAGTATTTTTCATCACTAAGTTAAATGAGTTTTGAATAATCATGAAAGATGGTCATTGTATATTATGGTCTTGAAGAGGTTTGACTGGAATTTCAGAGTGCAATAGATAAGAGAGAGCTAGTTTCTACAACTTCACAGTTTAGAGATAGAGCAGCGGTAACATGGAAACAATGTAGACTGCTTCTCAGTTTCCCATTTTCTGTGTATCACATAAGCATCTTTTAAATTTCTTCCATACAAGGTGACATTACAAATTATTCAGCTTTGGTTAAGTATATACTACTCACTATTATATGCAAAACTTACAACAGAAACATGATTCTAAACAAATATATATCTTATAAGGAACTTTCCTAGTTAACATTAATTGTCAGTTTGACAATGCCTTAGAGTAACTGAGCATGGAGTTGCAATCAAAGATTTGCCCAATCACATAAGTCTGTGAGCATGTCTACCAGAGAATGTTATTATTATTTATTGAAGGTAAGGCTAAGTCAACTATGAGCAACACCATTTCCTGATTACACAGCCATGGACTACAAAAAAGGAGAAAAGAAAGAAAAAAGGAAGGAAGGAAACAAAGAGAGAGAGAGAGAGAGAGAGAGAGAGAGAGAGAGAGAGAGAGAGAGAGAAAACCATAGCTAAACATGAGCCTCCCAGCAGGCCAGCAAGCTGTATTCTGCTGGTTTATTGTTTTGATGGATTCCCTGTTTTGACTTCTTTCAGTGATAGAGAATAACCTGGAATTGTAAACCAAAGCAAGTTTATCCTCTTCCATGTTGCTTTTGGTTAGTGTCTTATCACAGCAATAGAAAGGATACCAGAACAAATATGTTACAATAAGTTTATAAATGCCACACCATCAGAATATCTGGCTCCTGGTTTTACTATTTCTATGAGGATCAAGACTTGGTTTCTCATAATATACTGTGAGATTCACATGCATGTTTCATAATACAATTAATATATCAATAGAATATATCAAATTGTGACTCCTTGCATTGTAGATAGTTTATTATTTTGATGTCTACATAATATTTGTGGTACAAGGCTTATATATCCATACTTAATGTGGTGGCTATTCCTGGTTGACAACTTAACTATATTAAGAAAGAACTATAATCCAGAATTGAAGGGGACATCCGTGATAAAGATCCTGAGGGTGGAAGACAAAAGTTTCTGACCTGTAATCTTGACATAGAGATCTTGAGGTATAGTGTCCATGAAAAGCTTAGATCCAGGCAAGGCAGTACATGCTTTTAATACCAGGAGACTGAGGCAAAGAGATCTCAGGGTTCAAACTCAGCCTGGGACAAAGCAAGTCCCAGATCCAAGCATGATGGTATGCACTATAATCTGGGTGACACCTTCCGCTGGAGGCCTACATAAGGACATTGGAAGAAGAAAGATTCACTCTTCTTCAAGTGCATCATTTACTTACCAGCACTTCTGTTAGAACCTACTTCTACAGAGGAGCAGCTTAAACAACTAAGTTTGTGACACTGAGACACTTCTAGATTCTTGGATATTTTATCCATGCTGCCCATTGCTATATTATTGTGACAGACATCACGATAAATTCCATTAATGTATAGAGACATTTCGTAAGTTCTGTAACTCTAGAGAACCCTGACTAATACACTCATCTTTAGCCATTGGATACGTTAGAACAAAATACCATAGGCTGAGAATATTATAAATAAGAGAAGTGTAGATCTAATGTAGTAAATGCATCAGGAAAATGAGAGTCCAATTAACTAAATATTTCAAAATAATAATAATTGGATAATAATGTGTGTCTGAGGAGGAAAAAAGTATCCATTGCTTATGTGGGATTTATACGCATGCTTTATATTATAACTCAACAATACAGACAAAGTCGTTGTCTTCTCCTTTGTTTGAATACTGTGAATGTTCAGATAGAATACAAGAAGCTTCAGTATCTGTGAAGGACATCTGGTATCATAAATCGTACATGATTCCAAATCTGGAGATGCTAGAAAAGGTATTCTTGGAAATCCTTAGAGAAGTATAAGGGTAGAAATCCTAGGATTTAGTAATCTCCTACTAGTCCTGTCTGACATGCAGAACAGTATTAAAACACAGTAATTTTAAGCACACATAAATTTAAGTTCTAGAAATAATGATGAGTAGGTTTTCTATAATGTCTAGGATATAAAGTGCTCATTCCACTAGCAATTTCACATATCCTTATATAAACAGAGATGACTGTGAAAGCAACACATGGACAGAACAATCAGCCTGGTAGATTTTCAATTTGGAATGATCCATAGAAGAGTTTGTATCATGGTATTTTGTAAATAAGACCCAACTAATTTCTCTGTAAAATATTTTTTTTCCTTTTGGTCACAATATCAATCTATTTTATCACATTTGCAGTTTAAAACACACACACACACACACACACACACACACACACACACACACCGTGTGTGTATGTACATGAAAATATATATAAGAGCACATACATACATACACATATATGTATTTATTCTTACCATTCCAATGTCATCAGCTTCTCTTCAGAACATCCTTACTATTTTCTTATTTTCTCTGCTTAGCAGAATTTTACTGCCTCATATTCTGCTGCAGGAAGCAATTTAAAATCCCCTTTCTCTTTACCATTACTGCTCACTTATGAATAGACCTTATAACAAAAACAATTTTTGAACAGATAGAGCACATCATTCTCTCCCCAAGTTAAATTTCATTCCCAAAATGAAAAATCAAGTTATAGACCCAACCTATACCTCATCTTGTGCACTTGTCAAGGTTTTTCACTGAAAGGCATGGAAAGAAACTCTAGATGATTTGAACATAAAACAGAATTTCCTTCTGAGAAGCTAATTGTGTTAGCTTACAGAAACTGCTAGGTGCTTTCACACGCTAGCTTAGAATACCAGAAGATAAATAAAAAGTATAATAACTTCTAGTCTTTTTGCATCATGTCATAGACAATATGCAATTGGTAATTCAATCGATGGTATTTCAAATGGAATTTGATTTACATTAGATGTGTACATATATGTATATCCTATGTTTTATATTTAACATATTGTGTCTGTTTTAAATACAGACATTTTAACAGAACATATCTTTACCTTTTCATATATAAACTTACTTGCCATTGGCAATTGATAATTGTTGGGAAAAAAAGTATTAGAAGTGATATCCTATTTAAATAGTCAATCAGATAGGCCTTTGTGCATTAAAATGAAATGTTTACCACAATTTTCCAATGAGGTTATAAAATGTTTGAATTATTTTGAAAGAAGAGAGAGAGAGAAAGAGAGAGAGAGAAAAAACAGATAGAGAGATGGAGAGAAAATCAGAAAAAAGACAGAAGAAACAGAGGGAAGGTGGAAGAGAGAATAAGATAAGGAACTAAGAGAGAAACAAAACTACAAATTATTTACAATATTTTCCTATTACTTATTCAATTCACTTTGTTCTCTTTAGTGATTTGTATTGAAAATGAAATAAGAGAAAAATGAGAGAGAGAGTAAATGGAAGTTGTAGGTCATAAGAGAGAATAGCTTATTTTAAACTGGTTGCCTCAAATTATTTAATATTTAATTTCTATAGAGAGATGCACATAAGTCTCTTTCTCTCCAAGCTTTCATCTGGTTTGCTTGAATGGAATTATAAAATTGTAAGCAAAGAGCTGGTTTCTTCATTGTATTCAACTACATACTCAAGAACAAGTGAAATACATGCAAATGAAAAGGTTAGTGATGTAATGGGAATGACTGTAAGAGTGAGGACTCTTGGGCATTGTGGACAACAACGTAGTATATGTTGTCAACGTTCCCAAACATCAAATTGAATACCTTAGCAATTATTGTTGATGTTTTAAGGTGATTCCTGAATGCAACATCTACTACTAAGGTTCATTTACACATATTCTTTACTCTACACTCCTGAGAGCTGAATATTTTAGAGGAATTGAATTTAGATATTCCCGAATTGGATTTCAACAATTTTTATCATTAATACTTCAATAATAACATCATTTCAATCCAATATTTCTTCCAATTTTACATTGTTTTCCCTAAAGCATCTTTGTTAAGCATTTCGAAAATAATTTCCATTAGGAATTGTATATATTGGTTAGTGAAATATATTAGATTAATTGCTGATGCTGTGTTACAGTGCTTGGCTTGGTCATTTGTGATCAAAATTAGGAATTCTGACCTTGTGTCTCTTCTCAATACATTAGAAATTTAAAAAGATATAGGAATGTGTGTGTGTGTGTGTGTGTGTGTGTGTGTGTGTACCTGTGTCATATATAGATGCAGGTATATGTAAACATCTTCTTTCTGTATCTTGAAAGGCAGAAACATTAACATTTTGCTAAGTAGGTTTCTAGAAGACATGTTAATGTCATTCTTTTTTTTTTTTTTTAAACAAGCCAGGAGTGAGAAGACTCTAAATGGCTATTGTCTTTAATCTATTTTCCATACTTGTAGAATTATTGTTTCAAAATTTAAAAATTTCCTTTGCAACAATTCTAGAAAATATATGTCTCTGTGTTATGGAACTCGATTTCAATATGACTCATAGTATATGTACTTTATATCTAGAGACTGGCTTCATTTCCCTCACATTTTACCTACAGGAAATATTTATTGAGATATAAACTACATTTCTGTATCTGGAACTGTACTAGGAATTGTGCATGGTACAAAATAAGACTAAGCAGAACCTTGAAATTGTGTTGGGAAGGAAAAATGTTGGTATATTAGCAAGGTTTAAAAGATGTGGCTAGGACTTCCTAGCTGAGTTACAAAAAAAAAAAAAAAAAAAGTTCATCATACAGCTTGTAGGGGAATTTTAAAGCAATTATTCACTCATTTTATTATGTAATCTCCCCCAATCATCATAAAGAGGTTGAGTAAATTATAAGTCTGCTGCAATTACTTTTGAATATGGGAATCTGTAGAAAACTATGAGAAAGAAGAGCTTAAATGGCAGCAACAGACTGATGGCAAGAGTTATACAAGATTTAAAAGGAATATCTCAGATAAAATTGTGCTTTTTACCATCAAAATGTTGTCAGTGAATTGTTAGCTATAACTTTCAAGAACTATGTTGAAATAGTGAATTCATATGTCTTTTGCAGTTTTCCTGTTTGTTTAATGACATCATAGTTTGTTCAGAACCCCACTGAGATTATCACGTTAGGACGATATTGCTGTAGAGGATGAATTATTTGAGTTGATTATCTTCTTATTTAAATGTTAGATGGATGTGGTAGCACATAGAGCATGAGAAACCATGTATTTTATTATTTTTTCTGAAAATTATGACCATTGATATATAAACTGCTTGTTGACAGGAGTCTGATATAGCTGTCTCCTGGAAGGCTCTGCCAGACCCTGACAAATACAGAGGTAGAGGCTCGCAGCCAAGCCATTGGACTGAGCAAGCTGGCCCCAGTAGAGGAGTTAGAGAAAGGACTGAAGGAGCTGAAGGGGTTTGCATCCCCACAGGAGGAACAGCAATATCAACCAACGAGAATACCCCCCACCCAAGAGCTCCCAGGAACTAAACCACCAACCAAAGAGTCACATGGGGCAACCAGGCTCCAGCTGCATATGTAGCAGAGGATCTTCTTGTTGGACATGAGTGGGAGGGAGCAGGCCTTGGTCCTGTGAAGGCTTGATGTCCTAGTGTAGGGGAATGCCATGACAAGGAGGGGGGAGTGGGTGGGTGGATGGGCGAACACTCTCATAGAAGTAGGGGGAGGGGGAATAGGAGAGGGAGTATTCGGAGGGAAAACTAGGAAAGGGGATAACATCTGAAATGTAAATGAAGAAAATATCTAATAAAAATTTTAAAAAAATGAAATTTATATTTAATCTCAGACTATATACATATACATTCCTTCCTAATAGATAAAAATATTATACTAAATAGGAAAATCTCTGAATGTCAACATGTTAAACTATATTAGTTGTTTCTTTTAGCTTTTAACATTAAACATATGCTATATATAAATATGTATGTATAATATATAAATATATTCTGCTGTAACTCTTAAATATTTCATTATTCTCTATAAAGATATTTCAGGAAAATAGTTTATCATTTTAAATGGTATGTTCCTGCCTCCTAAGTAAGTACCAAATTGGATCAAATATTTTTAGGATCAGAATGTATACAGAATACATAGATTATCTTCATTGTATACAGGATATTATTTGTATATATAATATATACATGCTTTGTTTGCTTTGGTTTATACTAATTTCTCAATAAATGTTCAATAGATCAAGGATAATTAGCTGGCTTATAAGAAGAGCTTTGCAATGAGACAGTGTTATAGCTGTTGTTGGAAGAAACTAGAAATGCTCTAGCTTCTGAGAACTGAGATGTGTCCATCTAGCATGGATTGTACTTCTCCAAGGATATTGGACCAGCAAAATTCCCACAACCTGTTTACTCCCTGAGATCTCTGTTAAAGCATCCAGAAATTCTGATGTAAATGAAGTCTCTACTTCCCCACAACCACCCATCTAGGATACTTTGTTAAGTCTCTTGTCCTCTTAGTTCAGAGTAAGGGAATGTCTTACCTCTCCTATTTCACAATAACAAAGCATAATCCAATAGAACACCAGGAAAGCTTCCTTTCTTTAGAATTAAATCTGAGAAATTTGAAACTTAAAACTAAATGTGAGATATGTCTTGAGGCAATGATGTGAGGTAAAACTAAAACAGACATGTGAGGGTCTTATGAACATCACAAGGCATTACTTTATTGAAAAGAACAGAACAACTGAACAGAGATGAGAAAAAAAGACACATACAGATAAAGCCTACAACCTTGCTTCTGGAATTGTATACTCTAGTTCCCATATGTGGATTTCTGGCCTTTAGGTTCGCTCATTTCTAGTGTGTCCACTGAGCTTTTAATAATCTACTTGCACCTTTATTTTTAAGATATTTTGTAGATTTATTCTCTCTGCAATGAAGGCATTCTAATTTTTAAAAACCTGGACACATTAACAGTTTAATTGTTTAATTGGGAAAAGTAGCCAGCTAAATCTTGAATGCAGATAAATGTGCATGGTTCAATGGTACATTGTGATGCCAGAATGCATTTCTTCAAATACACAAAGCCCAGAGAATGGAATGTGAAAACCTAATTTTCCTGGAATTTAATCCTCTTAACAATAAACATTTAGGAATCTATTCTGATTTTAGATTCATTCCAAAGCTGAGCGATTTCTGGATGTAATGGTAAAAATCTCAATGTTTGACTTTGATTATAATATCTTACTTGTTAGGGTTTTGTTTGTTTGCTTGTCTTTTTTTTTTTTTTTTTTGAAATTTTATTTACATTTCAGATGTTCTCTCCTTACCCCATTTCCCCCCCCCCTCCCAGGAACTCACTATCCCTTCCCCCCTCCTCCTGCCTCCACATTGGTGTACCCCACACCACCCTCCCCCGTACCTCACCTCCCCACCCTCGAATATCCCCCCCTCCACGACGTCCAGCCTTCATGGGACCAAGGATCTCTTCTCCCACTTATATATAGCTCCCTTGCATATCTTGTCTTTTTTGTTTTTCTGGTTTTATTTCACACTTTGGATATCAATTCTGTTTTTTTATATGTTGAAAAAATGCATTTACTTTTATTAGTGGTAAGGCATTGAATTCTGCAGATGAAAGAAAAGTTTCTTAATATGAAAGTTTCTTAATTCCTCAATCTAGAACTGACCTTAATACTTGCATGTAATTAAAATGGCATAAAAGCAAAATGGAGGGGGGATGGGAAAAGGGTTTCAAGGGAGGAGAAATGAAGGAAAGGGATGGCATTGGAAATGTAAATAAATAAAATATCCAATAAATAAAGAAAAAAATAGTTTCTTGTATTGTTTCTGATATTTCTTATGAGCCAATCTGCACTTTATTATATTGACATATAATGTTTCCCATAGCTGCTATACTTGATTGATCATTCTAGAAAACATTATTTTAAATATTTGCTATGATTTCATAACTAGATTAAAACATATTTGCATATATACATAAAATGCTACCTGTTTTTAGATTAAATATCAAAAAATACATGAAACATCAAATATCAGTTCTTCTAATTTTTTTCAGGAACTATATTCAAGAATATAAGAATGCCTCTAATATAAATTTAAAGATTTATGTCCTTGCAACAAAAAGTCCCCAATTTCATTACATTTAATCATGTAACTAATCAATATGTTTGGTATGCACAAAAAGGTAACAATGTCTCAATTCTTAATGAAAAAGAAACATACACAAAGGCAATGTTCAAAATGTTGGATTGGATTGTGTTGTTAATCTGTTAAAGCATCATGATTGCAGTAGCCTGGAAGACGTGTGGGCCAAACAAGTTTCTAATGGGATTTCCCTCCCATACCATTTATGTATGCATGGATTACTTTCCTATTGAATTCTTCAATTCATCTGTGTGCTGAATTATGTTCAACAAAATGAACAACTTTTCTTTTTTCATCCACAACTGATACTATTAGTAATACCTTTTCACTTGCAGTAAGATTAATTTGCAGTCAAACTTTACGAAGAAAGGGAGAGAAAATAGAAATTTCCCATAGTAGGCCTTGTCTTTCTTCCTTTTCTTTCTTTTGCATCAGACTCATCTTTTTATTTCCTTGTGAATCTCCTAGTCAATCCAGTAGAATACCCCAGGGCAAATACCTGGAGCTTCAGTGTTCTAGTTTCCAGCCTTAACATGCCACCAAGGCCTACCTTGTGTCCACATTAAATTGCACATGCAGCTTTCTCCCTCTTCTGCACAAACAGCTTTTAAAACTGTGTCATAACCTCATAGAAATCAGATAGTGGCATGTAAATATTCATGGGGCATAGTGAAAAAGTTGACAGTAATAAAAGTTTTCAAGGGGCAAAATTGTCAATTCAAAGTACTTTAAAGATTATGAGATTCTGGCATTATCCACCCATATTGTACATTAGTGCTATGCACTAAGCATGCCATATTGCCATGTTACACAAGCAGACATTGCCTGAAATACTTGACTCAGTGTATTTGTGTTATATAGATTATTTTCTAGGTTTACAAGTAGAAAAACTTTATTAAGTATGTTGTAACCACAACCAACTTGGGGTAAGTTCAACATTTCCTCATGAAATTGGTATTCACCAAATAATCTCTTAAACTTTCCTTTTTTTATGTGTTTGAGTATTTGTGTATTAGTAGGGTATAGTGTATGTACTTCAGTGTTTGGGTGGTAGAGGCCACAGCAGGATATAGCATGTCTTCATTCATCACTCTCTGCTGTTGCCTTAAGACAACAGGAACCATAGCTTAGCACTTTGGGCTTACCTGGATGGTCATCAACGTTTTTAGAATTTATTTGTCTCTGTATCACATTGTTGGATTTATAAGTAAACCCAGTAAAGCAAGTGTAATAAATCAGTTACTGGATAATAGATCTCAGGTTCTCATGTTCCTATCCACTAAACTATCTCCCATAAGCTTCCTTGGCAAATGTCCTGCAGCCTTTATTTATTATTTTGCCTCTTATTTTTCTTACCATATGCCACTGTTGCTAACTACTCACACCAGTTCAGACCTTATTTAATTTCTGAGAAAAGTCAAAGAAATATATTTGTTGACTGATAATTCACTCATGCCATCCTATGTTAAAAATCTATCTATAATATCATTGTTGATTTCACTGTTATGTGATCAGAGTTGATAAACCTAAAATTCATTATATATATTTTAAATCAGTTGAGTCCTTTCTAACCATCACAATAACTGTTATCATCCCCAAAGAACCCTTTGATCTTCACTATTCTGTAAATCCTCCTAAATGTTGCATTTTACAAACAAACACATTGAACACAGAGACACTTCACCCTCAGAACCACTGATTACCAAATTCCACACAATAAGAATAAAATTAAGAGGATTGCTTTTGGGGAAAAAAGTATTATATTCATTTCAGCCAATGAAATATAGTTTATATATTATATAGATGAATAAATTTAAACACTCTTCCCAGTATATTTATCTGAAAATAAAAACACTTTTTTTTTATTGGAAAATTTTTTTTACATTTCAGATGTTCTCTCCTTACCCCATTTCCCCCCTCCCTCCCAGGAACTCACTATCCCTTCCCCCCTCCTCTGCCTCCACGTTGGTGTACCCCCACCCACCCTCCCCCGTACCTCACCTCCCCACCCTCGATATCCCCCCCACGACGTCCAGCCTTCATGGGACCAAGGATCTCTTCTCCCACGTACATATAGCTCCCTTGCATATATAGCTGGAGCCATGGGTCCCTCCCTAAGTGCTCCCAGGCTGGTGGTTTAGACCCTGGGGCTCTGGTTGGTTGGGATTGTTGTTTTCCTCATGGTGCGCAAATCCTCTCAACTCCTTCAGCCTTCACTCTATCTTCTCCATTGCGAACCCCATGCTCAATTTAATGGTTAGCTGTGACCATCTGCCTCTGAGTATGTCAGACTCTTGCAGACCTCTAAGGAGACAGCTATATCGGGTTCCTGTCAGCATGCACTCCTGACATCCACATCAACCTCTACCTTTGATGACTAAGCGTATGATGTTGCTCTTTTTCTCTTCATATAAACAACCACCTTCAAAGTGGCCTTGCAGATGGTCTTTGTATTGGTTTTCTGTAGTCAGTGACTGTAGTCCAAATACAAAACACATGCACATTCTAATTGCATTCATCTATTCTAAGATGCACTGAAGAACAGTTTCCAGCCAATAAGGTATTATTTATCTGAACATATTTGAAAAGTTATCACCACTGGAAACTACAGTATCCAAGTCAAGTGTGGTTTGTCTACGTCATGGTTCATTTTCATTCTATCTTCCTTCTACTTTTGGTAGAATCGTATGAGTAGATGAGTACATCATTTGAAAATAACTCTTGTGTCTAGGACTATTAATCTTTTTACATTAGGAGGCATTATCTCATTGGCACAGTCACAATGTCATATGTTATAGCACTGGGCTGACTGTGTGTGACTCAGCAGTAAATTCCAAACATTACATTCAAGTCTTGACTTCTAAATATCCTTTTTCAATACAATGAACCAAGATGTCTAACACTAAAGTTGTCAAAGAACACATGAGGAGGATAGAAACATCTTGTAGTTCCAAAATTAAATACAAAATCTTGACTGTAATGTAAAGAAATTATTTGGGAAACTTGATTTGAGAGAAAAGCATCACAATTAGGACCAACCCAGTTTTCTAATAATATCAAAATACTTACATTTTCCCCAAACTCAAAGCCATATAAAAATGTGGAATCCAAATCTAAAGCTGTGAATCATACATTGGATTTACATAGCCTTTTGAAATACATTGTAATATATGCTTGAAAACACATCCCTGTATCCTGCATCTCTTAGCTAATCAATCCTATGATTTGATTTATTCCATTTTCCCATTCTACATCTCAAGTTGTAAATGATAAAGTGAATTAAAATTAGTGTCGGTTTTATTTTAGAAACACCATCAACGTCAGTTACAGAACGTTTTGTTTTGTAGAACAAACTTGAAATGTCATTTTCAAAACCAATTTATTATTACACAATTTCAATGTTGGTATTAAATTATATGAAAAATATACCTTGAAAAAATTGGTTTAACCCTTTTATGAATAATATATCTGAATTTGGCTCACATTTGTGCCTATGTGTAATGTGAAGCAAAACTGGTTCTCAAAAATCCTTTGAAATAAGCCAACATAAAGTATTAATTATATGTAACAGATAAGTTTCCTTAATGCTATTTCATATGATGAAAGATAGAACAGAAGTTAAAATTATAAATACAAAGTTAATATCATTAAACTTGTTATTTGTTGTAATGGAATTATAATTTATAAAAAATTAAATTTACTAATACTTATAAAGCAAATATTTTAAATGCTAAAATTTGTGTGAATTAGTGTGATATCATATAATTTATAGTTGATATTTTTTTTTTCTTTTTTTTTTTTTCTTTTTTTTTTTTCTTTTTTTTTTCGAGACAGGGTTTCTCTGTATAGCCCTGGCTGTCCTGGAATCTCACTTGGTAGACCAGGGTGGCCTCGAACTCAGAAATCCGCCTGCCTCTGCCTCCCAATTGCTGGATTAAAGGCGTGCGCCACCACCGCCGTCATAGTTGATATTTTTTAACAGTTGCATACATTATTCTGAAATGTAATATTATGTCTTGTATCATTGTAATATTTTTATATTTTGTATAAATTGATGGTCAAAAGCTATAAATAATATTATAAGTCATTGTTCTTTATTTCATGGTTTTGTTTAAGAAAGACTCTATTAACTTGCTTCAGTGGGAAACATTGTCAGTGCAAATGATAAACGAAAGAACTCTTACTTTAAGAAAATGATGTTTATTTTGTCAATCCATGAATTCATTTATATACTTTACATCTTTAAAATAATTTTCATGTATGTTACTTTCTGAGTCAAAAAGAACAGAAAATATCCTAATTTTAAACATATAAAAGATGATGAACGTCAAAGTACCAGCAAAAGAGCAGTGAAGACATATCCAGAGCAGCTCTCCGCTTTCCACAGCAGTCTTCCAAGCCACAAATCCAGTTACTCAATTGCTGACTGAGACCCAGAGGGCAAGACAATAGGAACATTGCTGATATGTGGATACCATGATCATGAACAAATAGAGACATAGGAAAGGACAACATTGTCTACACTTTCAATTTGGCAGAAGACAAAGCTTTTAAGACAGGTACCCAGGTACCTTAATTGGTGATAGAATGAAATATGTCATAAACAAGCCTATAGTGTCCTCCCTTTGTAGAAATGGGGTTGAAATTAGTGAACATAATCATCCCTTAGTATCCATGGCATTGGTTCCATGACATACCACCTATCCCATGGAAGCAAGGACCTGGAGATTTATATCTCCTTTACAGTAGCACTTTGTCATTGAACAGAACCATTGCATATGCATAATACTAAAACCATGTCTGTGTTCTGACTGCAGTGAGTGCTGGGCAAAGAGGTATTATACTACAGTGTTCAGAAAATAATTACAAGAAAAACAGGAATATGTTCAGTGCAGACAGAAACATTTTGACTTATTGTCTGTCTGCAACTTCTTGAATCCCAGGATGCAAAAACAAATGCAGAAGGGAAGTAATTGTGCTGTCTTGCTAAAGGTTACATCTGTGGGTCGAGAAACTCACAATCCTGCTGGGCGGTGGTGGTGCATGCCTTTAATCCCAGCACTTGGGAGGCAGAGGCAGGCAGATTTCTGAGTTCGAGGCCAGCCTGGTCTACAGAGTGAGTTCCAGGACAGCCAGGGCTACACAGAGAAACCCTGTCTAGAAAAACCAACAGAAAAAAAAAAAAAAAAAGAAAAGAAACTCACAATCCTGAGTGTGTTGTGTGTTGTAATCTCAGGTCCATGTTGTTTCCCAGCTGAATGTATCACTACTAGCAATTTTAAAATGACTTCATAGACAGTATCTGATGCTGTAACTGTCTTATTTCACAAGAATCAGAAACAGATTGAGATTGTTCGCTTTCAGTAGTGAAGCTTGCTGTCTCAAGTTGCACCTTTAATCAGTAATTAATTCCATAACCTGGATCATCTGATTTTAGGTTAACTTTGAATCAGTTCATTTTTGGCTTATTACAGTTTTCATTATGCAATGGAATTTTATAATCACTACAATGATTTTACATCTTTCAAAAGTCTACCATGACCCATAGCATGGGATTGATATGTAAGCCATCATAAATAAGAAGAAAAAGCTTTTTCACAGTCTGTGACGTGCTGACATACAATTCTAGTACCATTCAAAGTTAAAATTCCCTACAATTTCCCTTTTCCAAGAAATATCTCTCGTTCCCTTTAATAAAAAATAAATACAATCTAAATCTTTCTTGACATTTCTAATCTAATGAAGGGACAAGGAAATAAAACGCTCTGTTTCTTGTCATTTTCCCCCAAAGGTTTTGAAATAAACTTGTTCCAAGATGACAGCATAATAATGGGAAGTATATAATAAAAACAGCAATCTGACAGGTTTTCACACACCTGCGTGAAAATGAGAAAGTAGCATATACTCTGAGATGAGAAACAGCCCGAGACAAATATTAGAAAGGAAGCATACCGCATCGTGGTGGCACGTAATGAGTGGAATCTGAGAATATGGGCATGTGTGTACTGTTAAAATAGAAGGTGTACACTCAAAGCTGAGGAACAGATCTTAGTATTAGATTTAAATGGATATAAGTGATTCTACAGGGATCATGAGTTATATGAAAACTGGAAATATTTTTAGATTCATATATATGCAAGTGAATGGATAATTCTTGACTTCTATATGACTTACATGTAGGGCTGGTCTTGGAAGTTTAAGATAATTCAAACTGTATTGGACATTAGAAATAGGTGATAGGATAGGTGTTTTGAGTATTGAAGACAATTGAAATATTTTTGACATATAAATATAATGTTCCACAGAATTTTAAAGAAATAGTAAGAATGAATATTTACAATGATTTTAGATACTGCACTTTCTGGTAACCTATGTTACACCTGTTTCTTTTGGGGATACAATAAAGTAAAATATTATTACAATATTTTCTCCCCTCTACTTCTTCCCTACAGGTTTTTCCAGGTTTCCCCCAACTCTTAAATTAAAACCTGTTCTTCCTTGATTTTCATGATTGTATTTATGAATAAATATGTATAAATATATACATAACCAGCAGGGACATCTCCGTTGTTTGTGTGTATATAGTTTCAGAGGTGAAATTTTATTGGATTACTGGTTGTGTGCTCATACTGGGAAAACCTGATTCTCTCTCTTTCAGTAGTCATATAGTTCTTTGTCTAATGATAGATTCCTGTGAGATCTTTCCATTTTAGGTTATAATATTAATTGATATTTATATTGTTCTGACTAAATTGTACATCTTATGTTTATACCAACAGATTCATGTGGCTATACTCCTTACTGTAATGTGCTTCTTTCTTGAAAATGGAGACCATCGCAGAAAAGCACAACTGGACACAATGCCATGATAAATAGACAGCAAGGGCCAGCTGATAAATTCACATTGCAGCTTCTGCATCTATGTCTCTAACTTTTTCTTTAAAATCTCATTCAGGACTCATTCACAGCTGTTGTGATAGTCCTTAGAAATATTAGTTAAGAAGACAGAGCTAGAGATTTAAAACTGACTTGAAACAACCAACCAAACCACCATGAATTACATTTTTCCCCAAATTATCATAGTATGTCAAGTCATTGAACATCTCATATTTTTAGGGCCTTATTAAAATTCCTCACTGCTTCTACATAGGTCACTAATTATGGTGATGGAGGAATAGTTCTGATTTAATTGTATTTAATGCTTTGGCAGAGGAAGAGGATTCAGTTCCCAACAACAAAGTCAGAAGGCTTGTAACTGCTAATACCTCCAGCTCCTAGGAAACCCTAGGAAACCAGCAACATCTTTTTGTTTCTGTGGTACTATGTACATAGACACACACACATACACACACACACACACACACACACACACACATACACACACACATTTAATAAATTAAAATTAATTGCATAAGTTGATCACTAGCTATTACCCAAATGAAAAGAGCAACAAGCAAATAAAAGAAACAATCTGGTACCAACTTCAGGGAAAGTATAAAGTGCAGACAGTCTGTAGTATATATTAAAAAAATTAAAATGAAATTGTGCTGCAATAAAATGTCTAGGTTTACCCATGGGATGGGTCTCTAGTTGGGCTGGTTATTGCTTTGCCATTCCCTCAGTCTCTGCTCCATCCTTTATCCCTGTATTTCTCGTAGACAGGATAGACATTACTTCAAAATCTTTGTACATGAGTTGGTGTCCCTATGTGCCACTGGGGTTCCTTCCTTGCTGCAGTAGGTGGCCTCTTCAGGTTCCATATCCCAATTGCTGTGAACCACAATTAAAGTACCTACATTGAATTTTGAGTGCCTCTTCTATCCCAGACCTCTGGCCTGGTACCAATCCCTGACACTATTCATGATACCATGTTATGCTTGCCAAAAGGAGTCTAACAAGGCTTTTCTCTGTGAGCCTACAGCCAGAAAATGACTCAGACAAATGCAGAGATCCACAGCCAAACAAAAGAGAGAGCTTGGGTATTATTATGGAGGAGCTGGGAGAAAGACTGAACAACCCAAAATGAATAGGCACTCCACAGAATGACTGACCAAGTCAACTAAATTGGACCCTTGGGGCTTCCAGAGTCTGAAACACTAAAGACCATACAGGGTCTGGCCCTAAACCTTCCAGGATATATATAGCAGATGTTTACCTTGGTCTGAACCAACTGAAAAATTGAAGCAGAGGGCTATCTCAAAAGCTGTTGCTTTTCTGTGGAATATGCTCTTACAAATTTAAAGCAATCACATTCAGCAGACAGCAAAAGCATTTTTATTTTGAGCCAAAAGAAGTCAATTTTCCATGTGCATTACATCCAATTTAGTGATAATAGTGTCTTAAAATTATCTCTTTACATTTTATTATATTTTGCAATATTAAATTAACCCTTTTAGACAAATTTAGAATTTCTTCTTTATACTATTTCTAGTGTGTTTAAATATTTCCTATGGGATAATTTTCACATTTACATATTCTGTTTTAGGCAAATGTTGAAAATAAAAATAGTCCATAGTGATTTTATAAGAAAATTAAAACATTAGTCTCAGTGTCTTAAAGAACCTGATCATTTTGACGACCTAAACTTATCCATAGCAAAGTGGACGGGTAGAGAATAGGATGGAGGCATGATGAGAGGAGACAGGGCAAATATGATTAAATCATATTGCATGAACTACTCAAAGACCTAAAAACATAAATAAATAGAATAAAGAAATCTTGAAATACATAAATATGGCCAGTTTAACTTGCCTTTTCATATCAAATTTGAATAGCAACGTAAATGAAAGGTAAATTGTCTAACCCATAATTATCAGAAAGAATGTTTCTTGTATATATCCTCATTAAATGTATATCACAACTGGCAACTTGATTCAACAGTAGTACATTTATTTCATATATATAAAGTTCATATAAAATAAAGTTGTTCACTATGAACAATTTATTTACTTTCTTATTCATTCTGTTGTCACAATAATAGTGAGACAATTTGTATTTTTAGAAGGTAGTTATGTATAAAAGCATAATTTGAGCATGATCACTATCACGTATTTTAGTTTTACGAGGTAAGGGTGCAATCAACATGAATGGGTAGTAGGTAACTAAGATGCCTACTGATCATAGAAACTAATTTTTTCTCCTTTTGCTTCTCAGACTCCAAGGATACATACACAAATATGCATAAATTCCTCTGTTTCTGTCTCTCTTTCTCTATGCTTCCCCTCTCTTTCTCTCACTCTGTAATCTGTAAACACACACACAACTGATCACCCAAAGAGTATTATACTTTTCTTCACATTATATTTTATGTTCTATTAATCAATTCATAAATATTAGTCTTCTTTTTGTATATAATAAGACATGTTCATTAGTAAAGAAAAATGGCCCCAGATAATATGAAAGCAAAGGGGGAAATGGCAGACAGGGGCAAATAAATAGTGAATATCATGCCTTACTATGTACTGTAAAGTGACAGTAAAAGTGTAAGAGACAGAGAGTGGGTAGAGAAGGATGCTTAAAATACTGTCTACTGGGCATGGCGTGACTAGTCCCCTCATGAACTCACAAATAACAGTTATTGCATAAGACATTAACATGTTTAATCCAGCTAAAATTCTGTCAGGGATTCAGGACAGTTTATTAAGTATCTACCGGCAGTTAATAGCCTCTCAGGGAAGGAAACATCATTCTTAGATGGGGCTGGGCCACTATAGGCCTATGCTCCATTTCCTGACTTGATATTAATAAGACTTAAGAGTTCATTTATTTATCTCAAAAGAGAAAACATGAAGTTATAAGATTGACTTGTTGAAAGAGATCTGGAGGAAATAGTATGCAGAAAATGGAGAGCAAATGTAATCACGTATCATTATATATCTGTATTAATACTCAAAATAATTACTTAAAAATTCAAACATAGAGAATGATATTATGAATTCATAATATTTTTTTAAGAGTAGAAATATTTAATTGCCACTAAATGGGAAGGCAAACATCCTTGTGTGTGGTTGTGGCCCCTGGTAAGGTATCTATGATCCAGTGAACGGCCCAATAAATTTGTATTTACATCCAAACACAAGTGAAGGAATGCTTCTCAGTCTCATCTAGAAAGAGTATAATGAAAGAAAAACTAGAAATATATGAATATTGGATGCAAATCATAAAAATTAAAAGAATGATGTAATTATAAAGATACATGGAGTGATTGACACACCATTATTCACCTGCAGATTGATTAGCTTAGAAGATGAGTGCTGTCCAGTGCTGCAGTGCCACAACTCTTGCATTGCATGTTGTTTTCCAATTAGATATGTAGCAATGTAGCTACATACTAACCAAATTTCAGGAAAATACAAGGAACTCATATTTACTCTCCATTTGCTCCATCTTTAGGTATTGTAACTCTCAATACTTAATAGATTTTTTGATTTGGTTATTAATGATGTATATTAATCTATTGAAACAGATCATTATGTCGATCATGTAATTTATAGGTAGGGATTCATTTGTTTAATAATCATTTATGAGCCTTAACTTAAGAATAAAATGTTCAATTTCTCCAAGTGCATACAAAATTTTAAACGAAGAATATAGGTACTTTGATAAAAGTAATCCTCAAAATATGGCTGTATGATATCTTCTATTATTATTATTTTCATTTTATAGCTCAAACAACTGACCTTCAGAGAATTTAACTTGTTTTCCCAAAAGTCATCTATTTTTTAAATGGTGATGTTAACTTTGAATCTCATTTCATATAATTGCAGTAGAAACAAAGTTAGCTACATGGTTAGCTATCAGATATAGAAAGTATGTTTTTTTTTTAATCTTACGTGATTCCTTTTCATTTGAGAGAGGTCATACATTTCTACTTAGACTGAAATATTCGATTTAGCTTCTGGTCATTTGAAACTGTATTCCTAATCTTACATACAAGGAAATATTATAGCCTGTGATTCTATTCTACATATCAACTATATTTCACAGTTTCTTCTTCTAACATTTAGGAATAGATTTGTAGGCTGTCTTTTCAAAAGAAATGTCACATTAGCACCTTAGGCATCTGCAATGTAAAATATCTTTTTAGGATAATATTTCATAGAACTCAGATAACTTTTGAAATTGTATTGTGGCAGGAAGAAAGAAAATGTTAAATTGAGTTATGGGTTATTGTCATCAATGTGAATTTCCTAAAAACATGAACTGTGTTTTCTGGGAAATTATACATTATTTTAAAAATCTATTTATTTATGTATGTGTGTATCTATTTGTGTGTGTGTGTGTGTGTGTGTGTGTGTGTGTGTGTGTCTGTGTCTGTGTCTGTGTGATCAAGGTCTGTTGACATCAAATCCCTTGGAGCTGTACTTAAGATATCTGTGAGCCTCCTGATATGGGTGCTGGAACACAAACTTTTGTCTACTGATAGAGTAGGAAGAGGTCTTGACTACTGAGCCATCACTCCATTCTGCTCCCCTCCTTTCTCCTTTCTCTTTTATTGTTACTTTTTTTTAAAAGGAAATAGACACTCCTGAAACTCCTGATCTTCTAACACATTATTTTGCTGGATTATAAAGAAAGAAAATATTTTGAATTAAGGTATATGTGTAAATAGCTAAATATAGAAAGATACTTCTATATAGCATGATTTTTTATATTCTAACCATGTGCAATTAACACTTTATAAATGCCTAATTTTTTAAAGATACACTTGATAAGGTGTTAAATATCTTTCTTAGGTTGAAACCCTTGAATTTACTGATTTCAGTTTTTGCATTCGTAATTAAAGCATTATCTTAATTAATAATTATCATTAAAATAATATCATTATAATAATTTTAAAGATTATAATTTTTTAAATTATTAAATAAATTAAATTTTACAATAATTCATTAAATTTATTATAATAAATTTAATTATTAATTAAAACTACTACTTTCTTTTTCTCTATCCTAAGTGTTAATATGAGAATGACAAAAGGTCAATATATTCATACATTTAATATAAGGCCTTACAATTCATTGTTACTTGGCAAAAAGATTTATGATTTATATTTGTAGTTAGAGGAATTTTTTACCCTGAAAAATAACTTCATAATATTTATTTCAAGGTATTAACTTTTGTGTGTTATATCTGTCACTTATTTATTCATGTATGAGTTACAGTCTACTTTATACATTCAGAAACTTAATGTAGCTTATAATGTTAAAAGTGAGCACAGTAGATCAGGAAATATTATGTGGATAAAACTCTTTACACACACTGTTCTCCCCTCTCCCTTGATAGATTTACTGTTGTAACTGGGCAATGAATTAAGATCATAACTAGTTGGATGCCAAAGAAAAATGTTTGATCCAATATCTAACGCAGTCCATTGTTGGAGAAGAAATAAGACTACCAATATGTAATGTACAGTAAGCACTGAATAAACATTTACTTTAAAGCAAATTTTGGACCAGGAAAAATATCCTCCAACATAATTCTCTAAACATTGTCTATTAGGGCCAACATATCATATAAATCATTATATAAAGGTCATAGATTATATGAATTTTATAATACAGACCATAGGAAATCTTTCTGATAAACATTTTGTACTGTAATATTTTTCAGTCTAATAAATTGAAATGAACAGAAGTCGGATATTATGTTCAGAATATAGATTTTAAATTTCTATTTCTATTAGCATCATTGAAGGAATATATACTAAAACATCAGTAGGAGTTTCCTGCAGATGTGGTAATCCCTAATTGGCAAATGCTTGAGGAATAACCTGATGTTGTGGTTTGACTCAGAATGGGTTGTATGATGTGGTGTGAAATAAGGATATCTCAAGAGCTTCATGAGCTTTGACCATATGTGCTGGGTCACATAGTGTGGTCCAGGAGTGTGATCTCAAAAGTTAACCCCCAGAAGAGAATGGACTGTTGAGGCGAGCTTATTTAAATGGTGTCAAGAAGCACACTTGACACATTGCATCACCTCAAGGAATCTTCATATTGACCAATGTAAAAATGTAGGATACAGCATTTTTCAATGTTTTTTTTTTCAGGATTGTTAATTAAAATGGAATAATTGTTGATATATTCATACTTTTGTGTTATAAATTTAAAATATTACAAGCATTAAATTCCTATAACTCTTCCTTATTTTCCTTGAGATATAATACCTGTGTTACCCAGAATATTGTCATATTCCTTTCAAGTATGCATACTGTATTCCATCAGTTGTAGGTTTAGCACACTTTGTTTTTTCTCTAGGAAAAAGACAACATTTGTTTAACATTTTTCTAACATCCTTCTTGAAACTTTAGACATTTTCATTTTTCTAAACCATATATGTTTTGTGTTAACCATATCATAATAACCCTATAAACTTGTACATGTTCTTTGCAGGTTTCCTCTTCCTAAACTTCTGACTTAATTGATGTCCTCTCTCCATTCTCAGGCTCTTCCCACATGCTTGATGCTAATTTAGAACAAGTGATGCAATGACTCTAAAACCATATATCCTATGTCATTATCTCCTTACTCATCCGCGGGCCTGCTATATGAGAAAAAACAAAAACAAACAGAAAAATCCAAAAACCAAACCAAACCAAACAGCAAACAAACAATCAAACAAAAACTTCTACTTTTAAATTCCACATTACATTCTCAGTTAATCCTGATGAATTAGACATTTCGTATAGAGTGAAAGATTGATAGATGGAAATTCTTCATTGATGATGCTTGAGAACGTATACTTCAATACCTTACACTAAAAAATAATTACCAGGTTGTCAAGAGTACAAATAACTCATGTCCATATACCAATGTTGATATTTATTTCCTTTTACATAAAATACAAAATATTTAAGTATATGTAAATATAGAACTTATTATTTCAGATTGGCAGAACAAACATTTATAAACTATCAATTCATATTAACCATTTTGACCATAAATTATAATATATTTGTGTTTTAAAAACAAAGATAGAATTGTAAATAACTAATGTCCCCACTCATATTCACACTGTAATCACTACAGAATTAAACATGTACTTATTCTCTGTTCCAATTAATAAATGATTTTAAAAAGTACACTTTTAAAGCAGTTAATTTCAACAGATAAATTATGAACAGTTTTGTATTTTAATTCTAAGTAGTTCTTGATTAAGTAATTGTAAAAGCTTTCAACTGCAAATTATGTAAATAAATAAGTAAGGGACTATGCAGATGGCTCACCAAAGTGCTTATTGTAAAAACAAATAGACCAAAGTTTAGATTCCCAGCGCCCATTTAAAAAGTCAAGTAGAGTGGTGCCTGCCTGCAACCCTAGTGTTTGAAGAATCTAGACAACAGGATTTTGGGTTAACCAGTCTAGTTAAGTCAGAGAGCTAGTGACCAGTGAAAGACCCTGTCTCAAAACGTACTATGGCTAGCTACTGAAGATGGACAACACCCTAAGTTGTTTATTTCTCGTCACTGTATGCACATGAACCCTGTCCTACCCCCTCTACACACAAGAAAATAAAAAGAAAGTTACTATAAAAGGAGATGAATGATGCCATGCCACAGTACATAGCCATCAAAGATGCTGCTGGCATCAAAGTTGTGTGTAAATATGCTGCATCATTGAAACCTCAACAGCATGACTGCCTAAACAATACCCATGCGATGACATCAATGAAATGGCAGTGTGGACTGGGGAACATTTCACAAGTCCCCACCCTAGGTGAAGAGCTACAGGCAATCTAAATTTACTAAGAAAGGAAGAATTGAATTCATACAGGTATGAGTCCCTCATAGATCATTAAATCTCTAGTGGTCAGCACTAAATACATGAACATAAAAACCTGCTGTTTATTTAAGAAAATATTCCTATGCATGAGTGTGCTACTGATCACTTTTTCATGTAGTATGTATTGGATGTGTGATAGTCTCTTCCTGTAGTGTGACACTTAAGCATTTCTCTACTGGATTTCATAAATACTGTTAAAGAAAGTAATATTTAGCTTGGGAAATGCCTTGTATTTATATTGCAACAATTTTAATTGGTCTTTGAGGTAGAAAATCCAGATAATGAAAATTGATATTATACATTAATTAAATCCTCAAATCAGCCCATTATACAAGACTCTGATTTCTGGGAATGTTTTCTTTCCCTGACAAATTTTATGAGAGATTCTGTAATCTGAATATATTTCTAAAGCACTCACAATATTTAATAATACTCATAAAAATGTAATTTTCCATGCAGTTCTTTTAGACAAGAATAATCCTGGGTGAGAGTTTTTGATTCTGGGATGGCAATCCTATCCCTCCACTTTCTTTCTACTGGAGGTAGTCTCTCCATATTCCCTCTCCACACCTTTGAGCATTTTATCTAAGGTCCATTTCTTTGACTCTCTCACCCTCCAGGTTCCTGGCACATTTTAGAAGGTCTCTCCACCTCCTACCTCCTGAGGTTGCATATTTCCATTCATTCTGCTAGGACTGGGGGCTTCACTCCTGTGATGTGGGGACGTTTTCTTAGAGACAGGGAAGGAGAAATGGGATGAGGAACTGTTGGAAGGCAGAATGGGAGGGGAATAATGACTGGACTGTAAAAGTATTAAAGATAATAAAAAGGGAGGAGAAAAGAAAAAATAAATACAAAGGTATTTTTTCTAGAAGTTCCGATGAGTCAATTTTATAATGTAGTCAAGAACAACCACTATGGAAAGCAGTCTGGCGATACCTCAGAAATTGAACATGATGTTACCTGAGGACCCAGCTATACCCCTCCTGGGTATATACCCAGAAGATATTTCAACATGCAACAGGGCCACATGCTCCACTATGTTTATAGCGGCCTTATTCATAATAGCCAGAAGCTGGAAAGAACCCAGATGTCCTTCAACAGAAGAATGGATACAGAAAATGTGGTACATTTACACAATGGAGTACTACTCAGCCATTAAAAATAATGAGCTCATGAAATTCTTAGACAAATGGATGGAGCTAGAAAATATCATCCTGAGTGAGATGACCCAATCACAAAGGAACACACATGGTATGCACTCACTGATAAGCGGATATTAGCCCCAAAACAAACAATACCTAAGATGCAATGCATAAACCTCATGAAACTCAAGAAGAAGGAGGAAGACCAAAGTGAGGGTGTTTTTGTCCTTTTTAGAACGAGTATCAAAAGATTCAACCAGAGCTCCCAGGGTCTAAACCTCCAGCCTGAGAACAGACAGGAGCAAGCTGTCCTCTGAGAGGCTCTAACCAGCAGCTGACTCAGACAGATACAGACATCCAGAGCCAAACAGTGGATGGAGCTTGAGGACTCTTAAAGAAGAATAGGTGGAAGGATTGTGGGCCCTAAGGAGATAAGAACTGCACAGGAAGATCAACAGAGTAAACGAACCTGAACCCTTGGAGCTCTCAGAGACTGAATCACCAACCGTGGAGCATACCTAGTCTACACAGATCTACCTCCATGGGCTGAACCTAGGCCTCCCTGCACATATGTTGTAAATGTGCAGCTTGGTTTTCATGTAGGTCTCAAACATCTGGAGTGGGGGCTATCCCAAAACATGCAGCCTGTATATGGAGTATGGTCCTCTAAAAAAAAACAGTTGTTCAGTTGTTCATGGAATATTATTTTTTTATATCTCTTGTATTCAGTTTGCAACTACTTCATTGAGAATTTTTGTATGTATATTCATGAGGGATACTGGACTATAAATTATATATTTTTGTTGGGTTTATACTTGATTTCACTATTTCAATATTATTTGCTTTGTGAAGGAGCTTATTGTGGTTCTGAATTTTTTTAAACATAACTCAAAAAGTATTGCTTGTTTGAAGGCTCTATAGAATTCTTGTATAAGTATATCTGACACTTGGTATTTTGCTTGTTTGTTTCTTTTCATTTTATTCTGTTTGAATGCTTTTTAAATTTTTTTGATTTGCTGAAAATAAAAATAAAAAAAAAAAAAGAATCTACATTGTAAGATTAGGCTTACCTGTATGATATCCAAACCCAAACTGACTATGTTTTAATTTCACATAGATGAGATTGTGTCTGTCTCCTGCTACAGGGCTTAAAGAACTATATGAATAGAATCAGTATTATAGGTATTCTATTTTGTATCCTTAATGTCTTCACAATGTCCCATATCTATAAAAAAGGTTTTGAGTGTATAAATTACGATATCCATAGAGCCTTTACCCATATAGGATAACTTTCAATTGAATTTTTGATGTGGATTCAGGTGGTAATGTCAATAATGTAAAGTATGCTCAATTGATATCCAGAAAGAGTAACTACTGGTAAGCATTTATTTGAGCTACCTATCCACTCATTTTAAAAGGGAGGGACTCAGGCTCAGCCAAAAATGTATTTCAATGTATATATCTATTTATAAATGAGTAAAGTTTGTAAACCATACGTATTTCCTAATTTCATATTAATGAAGTGATTTATACTGCACAATTTATTCCTCTACATTTATGCCTCCCACAAAACATGGGAGCCAATTATGAAAAGTATGAATTCTGATGAAATGTTATCAGTCAATTAAAAATTAAAGATTACAGATATACTTTCTCAGGTTCAGATTTTATCTTAAATTGGCATAATCACTTCTTTCTCCTTTTCTAAAGTAAGATCCCTTTTTATTTGGCTCTTCTAAGTCTTTTTGTGAGGAAAATATATTCTGGAATCTGTAACTGACGTTGAGACCTAGACTATGGAAAATTTCCCATGAGCAGCACCATGGGAGGAAGCCATGTAGATTTTTCCATATGTACTTGAACAATAGCAAAATATAAATTCTGAAGTTTTAATCTTTGTTTGTTTTTTCTACTTTAAATATAGGGAAGAGTAGAAATTGCTGGAAAATATACATGTTTACAGGGTTCACTCTAGTTTTACTATAGCTGAGTAATCATGTGTGGAGAACTTAAAATATAGCATGAATCACACAAATAACGTTTTCTTTTCTTTTGAAATATATGGTCAAAATGTGTATATTATCTTAGCTACTGTTGTGACCATGCTGTATGCATTTGGGGAGAGAGGGAGAGGAGGAGGGAGAGGTAGATGGAGTGGTAGGTGGAGAGGTAGATGGAGAGGGAGCGGTAGGTGGAGAGGTAGATGGAGAGGGAGAGGAAGGGGGAGGGGGAGAGGGGAGAGGGAGAGGGAGAGGGAGAGGGAGAGGAGAGGGAGAGGGAGGGAGAGGGAGAGGGAGAGGGAGAGGGAGAGGAGAGGAGGAGGGAGAGGAGGAGGGAGAGGAGGAGGGAGAGGAGGAGGGAGAGGGAGAGGAGGAGGGAGAGGTAGATGGAGAGGTAGATGGAGAGGGAGAGGGAGGGGGAGAGGGAGGGGAGAGGGAGGGGGAGAGGGAGAGACTGCATGTTTAAAATATTCTGTACCTAAAGTACAAACGTACTTCAGTATAAAAATTGCAGCTTGGTCTTTGTATTGTTTAGTCAGACAGGTTTCCTTAACACAGAACAGAGAACCTGGAGGCTTGGATTGTAATTCCTTTAGTAGTTTCTTTCTCCTGAGCAAAGGCTGAGCTCAGATTCGAAATCCGTGTAAAACAGTTGCCCTCAGGAGAACATACTACAACCCAAAGCTAGAGGCATGTTAATCCAGAGCTTGCTAGCAGGCCAGGCTTGTCAAGTAGTGAACTCCGTGTTTAGTGATAGATTCTGTTTTAAAAGGTAAAGCATAATTGATGAAGACATCCACAATCACATTCTTCAACACATGGATGCACTAACATACTAGTGAATGAATACCCACATGCACATGTGCACTGTCACAAGTACTACAGTCATCCATTTTCAATACCAAACAGAGAAAATATAGTTATTAATTAAATAGATTAGATTCAGCTTGAAGCAATCAAAATACATTAAAAATGATTTATCAAATGTTAAAGTTGATTTGAGTATTAGTTGCTTTTCTACTGCTGTGAAAAACGCTATGAATAAAATGACTTATAGAAGAAGTTTATTTTGGCATATGGTTCCAGAGACATGAAAGTCCATCATGGTGTGGAAGCATGGCAACAAGAAGCATGCTTCATGTCTGGAAAAGGAAGATGAGTGATCACATCTGCATGGTGACTGAACCAGGAAGCTGAGAGATGACGTCTTCAACAAACATGAAGCAAAACATGGACTGGAAGTGTAGTCAAGGCTATAAACTATCAGAGTCAGTCCTCAGTGATGTTTGCTTCCTCAAGGACAACCCACCTTATCAAACAGCACCACTGAAGGGACCAAGTGATAAAATGCCTTCACCATGTTTGGCCTTTTCTCATTCAAACTATCACACTTCAGTAGTAATGTTTTCTTCTCATTTTCTATACTTATATACTTTTCTTTAACTGTCCTATTCTGGCAAATATGTGAGCAATTAAACATCTTTAGTTAAATTATAAGACTAAGAAATAAAGATGTTGAAGTCGGGCGGTGGTGGTGCATGCCTTTAATCCCAGCACTTGGGAGCCAGAGGCAGGAGGATTTCTGAGTTCAAGGCCAGCCTGGTCTACAGAGTGAGTTCCAGGACAGCCAGGGCTACACAGAGAAACCCTGTCTTAAAAAACCAAAAAAAAAACAAAACAAACAAACAAACAAAAAAGAAATAAAGATCTGATAAGCAGATCTGTTGTAGAACTCCAGAATCAGAAAGAAAATGATCTAGATTTCCATGGTTGCAAACAATTTAACATAGAAAGAAACTGACTGCTGGAAACACAACCAGAAAATTAGAAGCAGTCACAACAATCACAGAAACAAAAGCTTCATCTTTGATTGTCACTGATATACTTGCTGAATAAAGATACTTTAATCTAGTTTTCTGTTTCCATATTTCTATAGACATTCATATCAGCCATTTCTGGTTCCTTAATCTCTGGGTATTCTCCAAGGTATTTTCCTACCATCTGACAAAATGTAGTGAACCTCTATTTGTCACATTCATAAGAGTTTACTTGGCCCACTAGTTGTCAGTCAATAGCTGACACCAACTGCACATTCATTTGTATATACCAATGATATGTATTGCATATCCAGTCTTCACAATCACATTGCCAGGAGGTAATTACCTTATACATCTTCTGCACATGTCTATAGATAGCAAGTTGCTGAGGCATCACTCGCAGCTAGGGTTCTAATTTTCCCTAACATGAGTTGTACTCACATGCCACTAACTATATTTTAAAATTTTACAATATTTTTGTTTCCACACTTTCATAGAAAAAAATAAGGGTGTTCCTACAGTTTATAAACTATAACCAAATTAAGGTGCTGATTGTCACAGAAAAATAGATGAGGCAATTTTCTGCATTGTGAACACAGCTTAATAAGATTCCTAGACACACTCCAGATCACAACAGAGTCAAGAGTTGGCTGCCTTTGTGGTTCGGTGACATTTATGCTTCCTTGCTCCCTCCAGGTAGTACTCTGAAGTCAGCAGAAGACTTGTGACATTTCCACATTAAAACAAAGACTTGAGTGCAGAAAAGGTCTGTCCCTTGCCTCCATTCATTTTAAGACCCAAGGTGACCCTCACTATTACTACTTGATGCTTGTGTTTGAAGTTTTTCGTCAGTTCTGACACTATAAATCCATTGTATTCTGTCAAACTCAAACAATGTACTTCACGATGGGGAAAGATTCGCTTAGTCTCCTGTTTGTAAGGTATCTGTATTAGGATGAAAATGTGTTTTTTTTTTTTTTTCATTTTTAAGCTTTTACAGATATTTATTTTTTATTTTGTTGAATAACTCAGTGATACTTTTTTAAAATATCTTATTAACCCACATCTAAAATATTCAAATTTAACTTTACTTGCTGAATTAAGTTGAATATAATTTATTATGTTAAAAAAATAAAGGATAACAAGCAACTTTTGAGATTAGGGTTTACTCTTTAATGTATTTAAGAATAGAATTTGCAAACAAATTAAAAATTTGTAAGATTTATATGATTTGAAAAGAAACCAAAATATCAAGACAATTTAAATTCTGAATGTATTTGTTTTATTTCTGCTTTATTTAATGTAAGATTTCTTTTTTCTCTTAAAACAGAAAAAAAATGTTTTGTGCTTAGTAGAAAATAGGATCTAGTATAGGAAATCTGACTATCTAAAGATAAATAAATACATTATATAAACCATTGGATTACAGGATATTTCTACAACCTACTCTGTATAAAAATATATTACATCACAGTGACTCTTTCTTCATACACAAAATGCATATATGCAATTTTATTGGACTGCCTTGGCTTCTCATTATCTTTCTAACAAAAAATGTTGACTCTGAAATGTGGTAGAATAGTACAATACCCAATTGCTGGACTAACAAGGAAAATCTCTGGGAACCTGTTGACACAGCAACAGACCCACTGCTGTCTTCAGTTTTCAATAGTTATCTGTTTTACTTGTCTGCTTTAAATATACTTGGTTGTTGTAGTAATTATTTAAAAGGGCCTCTGGCTCAGGCAGACTATCTGAGCTGCAGCCACTATGCCTAGCCCAGCCACCATGTTTCCCTGCCGGAGGCCATGTGGGTGCTGCAGCTAGAACCGGCTGTGAGAAACACCAGCCCTGCCACCCACTAAATGCCAGCGTGAGAGATGGCTCTGCTAATCTTCCACGCTGTCTCCACAAGGCAGGGCATTGCCCAGACCATTCCGCCATCCATGCGGGCCCAGTAAGAGAATGAGACTCTAATTCTTATAGATTAATCAAAGCTTATATATGTGGCAATGATCAGTAACAAGATACCCATACAATCGAAGTGTAACCCAACACCCAACCTAGGTATACCAACTCCCTTTGACTGCTACAGACACGTGAACATCCATCTCCATAGCTCCTCCATCTCTGCCCCTCTCGCTCCTCCTCTTCCTTTTATCTCTTCCTCTCCTAACTCCTCCTCTTCCTTTTCCTCTTCTAACTCCTCCAACCTTAGTTCCTCCTACACTTGGGCAAGCAAGATGGCTCAGCAGGTAGGTGTTTGCTTAGAGAATGTCCTCCAGTATACTTATGGCCCTGATACCTGTATACACATACTAACCACCCTCACACCATACACATATGCACATGAAAACCTAAAAATAAAAGTTAAGTATCTGATAATTGAGGGTGATACTCCTTGTAGAACATAGTTATAGTACGTGGCAAATGAAAGTTTGTATGCAAGTGGAGTACCGTCTTGATTTCTAAGTCCTTTGATATAATATGACACACTATTTTTTTCTGAATTCCTATCTTCTGTTGTCATTATTGTTGTTGTTTTGTTTTGTTTTTGGAAATCAGAGGAAAATTGTTGTTTGGTGATATTTTCCCCCTTATTATTTTTCTTTCACTACTTAGTGAGGAAGTACTTAGTGAATTTTTGTTGTTTGTTTTTCTTTGAGAAATTTACTAGGCTAGAGAGATGGCTCAGTGTTTAAGAGCAATGGCTGTATTTCCTAGGGAAATAGGTTTAATTCCAACTCCAACATAGCAACTCACAACTGTCTAACTACAGGTCCATATGATATCACCGTCCCATAGAACAGCAAGCAGGAGAAGCAACAACACAGGTAAAATTTTTAAAAAGAAAAGAGAATTTAATAAAAAAAAAGAAATTTACCATGTACCAATATATTTTTAGGTATATAAAGTTTAAATGAATATTAATCTTTTTAAGATCATGTGGAATGGCTCAGTGATCTAATAGAGAGCTTTATTGGATGGATGCATGTGTGATTTGAAAGATAATTACATAAGAGTAAGCTCTCCTACTCAGCCAATCAGGAAAGAGATCCCATTCACTTTTATGACCTATAATAAACTTTGTGGATGAGAAATTGTGTTATTAATCTCAAGCACAATGGCAGAAATAAAATATTATGAATACTTTTTCCTTGTGCTTCATGAGAAAAAAATACAGTCTCTATTTACAAGAATCATTAAAATGTTGTATTCATTATTCATGGAATAGACGCAAAAGAATAAGGCTGTGAAATGATGAAGCAATAAGGACAGTACAAAGGGAGAGGAATTGTGAATCACATTTATCTAAAAGATGAATTGATGCAGGTCTATTTTCCATAAAGAAATGGTGCTAGAGTCTGCATATTGAATACATTTAGACTTTTAATAGGATTGTTGTTACTATCATATCTCACAAAGAGTCTGATTTGCAAAAGTAAAATTAGTGAAAATAGACTTCCATTCATCATTTATATAGCATCTTGAGGTTGAACTTCTCAAAACTGAATTCTGTAGAATTCTTCATCTTCTATCCACACAAGCACCAAGTGGGAACATTGACCTGTGAAAAATTCCCTTCTGTGATGACAGGGAGCAGACTTATAGGCTACACAGAAATGACAGTAACAGATAAAGTCCTCTTGCTTTTAACTGTCACAAAGCACAGCCAATTCCAAACTGTATTAGGATAATCAGCTCAGAGAACAAATGTCTAACATCCAACTTCCTGTTTATGCAGAACAGTTATCACCTGAAATTAATGTGGAGTTTCTGTTACATTATTTTATCTCACAAACAACTGTGTCATGACCTTCAGATAAACAAAAATGTAGACTCTCCCTTCCTGTGTCACTCCTGACAAGCCAGCAACAAAACCATCATTGCAATCCTTCTGGTTTGTATTACTATCCTCAGTTCTCTGCCCTTAGCTGATTATTTCTTTCTTTGTTGATTCTTTTAGGTACTCATCAAACTTAATTTTTAAAATATTTATTTATTTTATATTTATGAGTGCTTTGTCAGCATGTATGTATGTGTACTATGGCTGTGTCTTGTGCCTGCAGGAGACTAGAATTTCATTCAAAGAATGTTAGAAGTTGTCATGTGAGTGCTAAGAATCAAGAGTAGTTAGTGCTCTTAACTGCTGAGTCATCATTCTAAACTTCAAAATAATTTAAAAAATCATCAAAAGTACATTTTCCTGTTATCAAAAAATAAAAATGTATTGACATTTGTATATTAAGTAAAAGTGAATAAAAGTTTATTTGCATTCAATTACTTCATATTCAAACCATAAAATATTATATATGTTTTCTGTATAATTTTTGATTTTGCTGCTTTTTTTTCTCTATATTCTGCAACTCATCTCTCCCTCTGCTGTTCTACACATAGATGTAATTTTTATATAAAATTAGATTCTAGACACTCTTCTGGATTCCATTTTTAACAATTCATGTAAATACTGGTAAGATATTTCCAAGTATAAAATAATTTTTATTCAAAAGTAACATTGTCTATAATAATGAAATGAAGCAAAATTGTAACATAGAAAATGAAAAGAGGAGGCCTTTATTTACTCTTTCAATTTTCCTATCAAGTGTCTTCATGTATACCGTGATGTATGTCAGACTTGCAGTCACCTCTCAGCTTACTGTTAGTTGAGTGTATGACATGATTTTTATTTTGAATTTCATCAAGGCGATGAATCGATTTTCCTGACCTCCTATCCTATACCATCTGAATTTCAGTACTATGTGCATGCTACCTTATACCATTCTCTTCCTAATTCTCATCACTGCCATTTATTTCATCCTTCAATCTAGTAGAATAGGAACGAATTCATGTGCTAGGTAAAGTTAGTAATCACAGTCAGTCTGAGACAGATGAGGTGGCTCTGAGGTTAGGTTGTACACTGGAAATTAAATATAAGCCCATTTACAATCTCATTATTACAACCAATCAGTTAAAATCATGTGCAAGGATCAAACTAGATTACAAACTATTGAAGCATCAAGGGAGACTCAATGTGGCTAATAGCAAGTATATTAGTGATATTTTGTTCAAAAAGAGACTAGATATTATTATATTTGCAAGTATCAGCCTTAAAGTGACACAGATTAATAAGTTACTTTTAAAAGGCGGTGGACTTTAGGCAAATGTACCCATGTGTGACTGCAGTCACACTGGTTATCATCAGAGCAAAGATAGGAGAGACACCTACCATGCCCCAGATTTCCCGAAAATATGCAGAACAGCTTACTGACTTGTTTATGGTGAAGTAATACCCAGTTTCCTTCAGTTTCCACGTTCAACACCGATCCCCCAAATCTATTGTTTGTAGGATGGCATGTGATACCTGCTGCATATATTGGCATTTTATTGTTTTTGACTATTTTACAGGATATCTTCTACTTTAAAGAATCCACCTAAGTAAAAGAAATGTATGTGTTAAGTAGGCTAAAAATCCTTTATTTTATACCCATGCAGTATACTCTGTACATTGTAAAACGATACCTCAATTATTTATAAATATCATTCAATATAATTTCTTAAATTAATTTGGCTCAAACATAAATTATGAATGGTGTTATTACATATCTGTTCATTTTATTATTGCTAAAGTTATTATACAATGCTTAAACATTGTTAGTAGGTAGCTGAAAACATTCAGGTTTATAAAAAAAATAACATTTAAAGTCTATTTTCCACCCACAAGTTTCCCTATGTTTATTATTTCTCTAAATAAATTAGTAAGAATAATCTTGCTTTTTCTCTTTCTTTCTTCCTTTGTTTCTTCCTTCCTTCCTTCCTTCCTTCCTTCCTTCCTTCCTTCCTTCTTCCTTCCTTCCTTCCTTCCTTTTCCTTCCTTCCTTCCTTCCTTCCTTCCTTCCTTCCTTCCTCTTCCTTCCTTTCTTTCTTTCTTTCTTTCTTTCTTTCTTTCTTTCTTTCTTCTTTACTTTTTACAATCAGAACCCAATTGGCTGATTAAGAACTAATACAAAGGTGCGTGTGTGTGTGTGCATGTGTGTGTGTGTGATATTCCATATAGCCCTTTTCATTTACTTTCAATAACTTTTAATCTGGATTTTAGAAAAAAATACATGATTATCAAAATGATATTTTTAGAAATTGTCTCAACCTTAAACAAACAAACAAACATATGTTTCCTGGATCAAAGTAACTGTTACAACATAACACAATATGGTTACATTCGCATGTGATGTGTCCACTGTAGTAAACGGTTAATCATACTTCTTATAAGTATGACCAGCTGCACTTACTCTGTGCTCAATGGCTTCTTTTCTGACCTGCTTGTAGGACCTCCTGAGTCTATCTTGGTAAACTGGCTACAATGAAGAAATCTTCCCAACCCTGACCTTGCCTTAACAACAATGTTCGAATAAAATATCAAATCAGGTAAAAGAAATGTGAGGACAGCAAATAAAAAAAAAACTTATGATTCTTTCCTCCAAGTAGATGCTACTAAAAGACAATATAGTTTGTGCCAAAATTTATTATTTTCTGGCTATTGATACTGATGGAGAGAGTATGCTTTTGAAATGCTTAGCAGATGTTTAATGGTTTCACCATCATCATTACCCACATGCTGTGCTAAATTATGTAAATCATAATTGAAATATATATATACATATATATAATACTTGCTATATATTATATTATTCTTACTTGAGAGTAGTTTTTAAAGGTAAGAGTTGAAAATTTACTTGTTTGTCTTAATGGAAATATTTTAGCGTGAAGGTTATATTTTAATTTATCTCATTAATATATCATAACTGAAATCAAAACAAAAAGTACCACACTATTTGATCTGTATTTATTTCTACACATGGGAAGATGATCTGCTGAACTTATATTCACTTATATTCATTTTTTTAGCTAGATTGGATTACTCCCACCTCTTTTGGACATTATTATTAGAAATTAAGGGAAAATCAAGTTCTTTCTCTTTATTCATTCCCTCAAATGATTTATTATAATCATTCTATTTCTTCCTCGTCTTTACCCTCTATAAAGTTAGTGAGCAGGTTTTCATCACTTTTGTACCTTGTAAGACTTCTTGAGTATCCTTCGTTTTCTTCTTGAGCTATTGTATCTCTTCTAAGAAAAAGAATAAACCCAGCTTACCTGATTTCTTTCTCCCAACTAATCCCAAACAAGTGCAGCCAGAGCTTGAGTGAGCTGATTATTCTTTGAATGTTTCAAGCCAATGCAGTAGAAAAAACAATGTGACCTGGTATAGTTGACTCTCTGCAGACCAACTGGCTTTAATGCTCATCTTCCCCTCTTTCTATTTATGGGAGTACAAAATACCTGTCCACCTTTGGTCTTCAAGCTAGGTGTATGTTATTATGCTGGAACTGCATGAGTTAATGTGTATGAAATGATAATACTAATGTCTGATGCTAATGAGACTCCATACATATTATATATAGTTTCCTTTATGCTCATCAGCTGGACCAAACACTATTGTGGTTGGAATATGAGCTGTATTTCTCCAGAGGTCCTTATATTAAAGACTTGGTCTTTTCTGGTTACCCAATTAGGGGTACTATGGACATTTACTTTAGGAGACAATGACTTGTAAGATATATTATGTGATGGGTGTCTACTACTGAGAGTGATATGGAGCCTTGTTTATCTCTTAGATGTGTACCTGGGAGCTTTCTAGATGAGCTACAGAAGGTAATGTACTATCACTTTTCATCCCCAACACCAGATGACACAGTGTCTTAGTGTGATCAACAAACCAAGTAACCCTATTAAAAATGGGATACAGAAGTAAATAGAGAATTCTCGACAGAGAAATCTCTAATGGTTGAGAAGTTGTCCTATAACACATGCAGAGATAAGATAAAAATAAAATAAAGTGGGGCAGAGATTGAGGGAATGACCCCCAGATGATTAAACCAACATAAGTCCCACACTGTGGGAAGGACCAACCCCTGACAGGACTAATGATACTCTGCTATGCTTGCAACCAGGAGTCTAGTGTAACTGTGCTCTGAGTTGCTTCAGCTAGCAGCTCTTGGGAAAGGATACAGAGATCCACAACCAAGATTAGGCAGAGCTCAGGGGCACTTTTGAAAGAGTGGGGAAAAGGACTGAGGGAACTGTGTAGGTCAAGGACACAAGAAAAAAATCCTACAAAGTCAAAGAATTTGGAGGATCAAAGAGATTAAACAATCAAAGAACATGGATGTGCTGAAACTAGACCCCATACATATTTCTAGCAGACGTGTGGTTTGGTCTTTATGTGGGATCTCTAACAAGTGAAGCAGGGATTCTCTCTGACTCTGTTGCCTGGCATTACATCCCCTTCTCCTGGCTTGGTTTACTTCTCTGGTTCTGGCTTCATTGGGAGAGTAATGCTTAGTCCTGCTGGGAAACTATGTGTCAGGTCAGGTTCATACCAATGGTGGACTTCCCCCATCTGAGGAGAAGGGAAAGGAGCAGTGTGGGAGGGATGTGTAAGTGTGGGACTGGGAGGAAAGGGATGACTAAAATATAAAATGAATTTTAAAAAAGAGTAGTTTTTTTTCAACATTTTTATTTAACATAGATATCAAAAATAATTTTATATGCCAAATACTTACCTTCCATTTTTCCCCTTTTACTCTGATCACAAAATAAAGACTATAGAGACATGGTTACTTTGCTAAAAATCAGAGTATGCACTGTAGATATATAAATTATGCAAACAACGCTGTCTTGTTCTTAAATACAATGGAAATTTAATTTTCATATTCTTTGGATCGAATTGAGTAAAACAATTATGCATCTACCCAAATGTAGTTATTATTCGATATGTCAGGAAATAAAACAGTCATAGAAAGACATTAAGATTTCTAAATTCTAATAAAATTTGATATTACAAAATGAATATTAGATTAAATATGCTCCCAGAGCATTCAACTGTATTGCATTTTAGTTGCAAGGTAATATGCTTTATATTGAGCATTTTCAATGTAAGAAAGTGAACTACTGTACTCATGATTTTAACCAGAGAATACAGGATGATTTACCCAAATGGTAATATATATGGTGGGAAAGAAATACAAAAAATAATTGATTATGTTAATATTTTCATAGTCATTTTCTTGGATTCAGATTCTAGAAATGAAAGATTGATCAGTAATTCTACTATTTTTCTAGATTGATGTTAAGTATAAAGATCTGAACTTGGAGAATATTCATTTCTTTTATTCTCAGTCAGAATTTTGTGCTATTTATTGAATTATTTTGAACATTATTAGGGAGGACATGGAGGGAGACTTGTTAGGATTTGAGAACGGAAAAAAAAATCTATGAAGATTACAAAATCCTGAAGGTGTCCATGGCTCTTTGGAGAAAATCTGGAGGATTTTGTGAAAAAAACAAGTCTTAAATATGTTCAAGAAAAGTTAGGAAAGGTTGTGACTCTAGACTCATTTCATTTGCCTGAATATTTGGAAGGTTCATTTAGTTCATTCAAGAAAGTTTTTTGGAAATTTTCTTTCTAAGCCTCAGCCTCTTTTCCTTGTGCTAGAAAGATCAAAGGCTCTCTGTGTAATCACACTATTCTGATTCTTACAGAGAGGTGAAGCCTGACAATCATTAATTCTTGAGAGGAAATGGGAGATTAGTTCGAATGAATGTTCACTCCAGCCTGTGCATCTCCGGTGATGCTTCTTTCACGGTGTTAGAAGGATTGTTTTAATTTGTTCATAATGATTCCAATGGCAATGTTCTGGAGGCAAACCATTTGTAGATATCAAGGCATATATAAGTTGTGTTGCATCTTAACACCAGAGAAAGATAGGTATTAAACTGACCTTAGAGATATCTGTTACCACTTCACGTATTCTGTTGCTTTCTGATTTCTAAATGCATGATGTTGAATGTGTACCACCAACCACATGGATTCTTAATTGAGTTAACTATGATAAAGTTAGTTTCATGATAAGGATATTTTCTTACAACTGGCAGGATAGTTGAGGAGGTAGGTTGAACGGGATGTGTGGCTGTTTACATTCATATGCTGTGATACAAAAGGGAGGTTAAGTAACAGCATACTTGCAAAGGGGATATGCCTGGATCATTTAATTTTAAATCAATGCCTTGATCTTATCAATGACTACATTACGTATTTGACAAAAAGAAAAATCAAACTGTTGTAGTAATTATTTAAAAGGCCTCTGGCTCAGGCTAACTATCTAAGCTGCCGCACTACCTAGCCCAGCCGCCATGTTTCTCTGCCGAAGGCCACATGCTTGCTGCAGCTAGAACCGGCCACCAGAAACACCAGCCCTGCCACCCACTAGATGCCAGCGTGAGAGATGGCTCTGCCAGTCTTCCATGCTGTCTCCCCAAGGCAGGGCATTGCCCAGACCATTCCGCCATCCATGCGGGCCCAGTAAGAGAATGAGACTCTAATTCTTATACGTTAATCAAAGCTTATATATTTGGCAATGATCAGTAACAAGATACTCATACAATCAGAAGTGTAACCCAACACCCAACCTAGGTATACCAACTACCTTTGACTGCTACAGACACGTGAACATCCATCTCCATAGCTCCTCCATCTCTGCCCCTCTCGCTCCTCTCTCTCCTTTTATCTCTTCCTTTCCTAATTCCTCCTCTTCCTTTTCCTCTCCTAACTCCTCCCACCTTAGCTCCTCCTACACAAACGAACAAAAAAAGAAAACTTTACCTATGTGATCTGTGATCTGTTTAATCATGTGCTAACTATCAAATCATTTTTATTAAACATATGAAATTTTTTTCTTTTCAGCAATCTCAGGACCATACACAAGGATGAGGACCAGCACATGACATAGAGTAATATATTTTTTTCAAAATCAATTTATGAAATACAAATATGACTGGGCTGTCCTATTTGTTGCTTGCACATATATATATATATATATATATATATATATAATCCATAGGTGTGTATTAACATTATTTTATAGCAGTATAATATTCATTTTTATTATTATCATTTTGGGTTTTCAAAACAGGAAACAGGGTTTCTCTATGTAGCTCTGGCTGTCCTATAACTGACTTTGTTGACCAGGCTGACCTCAAACTTACTGAGATCAGCCTTCCTCAGACTACTGAGTACTGGGATTAAAGACGTGCATCACCATTTTGTATTTGTGTGTGTGTGTATCTGATATATATATATATATATATATAAACTGTGCATATTCAGATCAGCGAAGAACTTCATAAAATTAACTCAATCTTTACACATTTTCTAAGGATGGAACTCATTCCATTAAGTTTATACTCTTATCCAAAGGAACATCTTTCTTTACTCTAACCAGAATTTTTAGAAGAACAATTTTTCTAGATATATATGAATTTGATTCTTAACTATTATTATTAAAGTGTCATAGTTTTGCACCTTGATTTTTCCCCAAAGTATATGAAAAAATTTCTCATAGCATTTTAAAGGTAAATAATTGAAGCAATGACTATAAAGTGCAGAATTATAAGCCAACATAGTGTTTGAAGCAATACATAGGTTTGGTGAATGGAAGTAGACATTTGTTATAATTGTAAGAATGTCAGTGTTCTTACACAACTCAAACTCTGCTCTGTTTAACAGTAGGGAATTCAATTGTTCTTGCATTCAAAACAAAAAGAACAATAGGTCAAGTTTACTCACACTTTAAAAGAGATCAGGGGTCTTGTAAGAGAAGTTTAAAAAAAGTGAAATACTCTAGAAATCTAAATGAAGTCAACATTGATGCTGATGAACAAACACAACAGAGACTGCAGAAGCACGGAGCCTGGTTTATCAGCTTTGGAAGAATTGCACAGTGACACTGCTCAAGCTTGATTCTGCCCTTTGGTAATGACTCATCACGGCTATGTTTGTAGTGAGATGGTTGATGACACAAACCATGCTCCTATAAAACAACTCTATTAAAAATCTCATTTTACATAAGACAATTCATTTGAATGCTTTGGTTCTGGGATGGCAGTGTCTGGCATCTTGCGGTTTCCTGTGTTTGCTTCTGTGTTAAAGCAAATGTGATGTTGAGCAATGACAGAAAATAGGGAAACCATATCAAAAACTTTGATTCACTAATTCCTCCAGCCTATCCCACTGGAGTGTGACAAATTCAACAAGCATTCATCCCATGTCTTCTGTATACAACACATGTTCTCTGACACTTAATAAAAAGGCTAATAAAAAGGGACATTCATCCTTTCCCAATATTTGTACAGTTTTTACAATGTCTTACAAATAACAGCAAACACATTCTGTTCTCATAAGGACAACCGCTTTTTCTCAGGATGACATTTGGCCTTGATCAATTTCACCAAATAGTGATTTTATTTTTTATTGTCAAAATCACTTATCTAGTGGTGAGGTTTAATTGTGTAATCCTATTAAACTTTTTTGTTGTCTTGACTTACCTTGGATTAACCCTGAGAGTATGGATGGTTAAATTTATTTCTGAAAGAATCTTAAGACAGGAGGAGTCTTATGCAACTCAGCATGTCCATCTTATTGGAAATGGGGCATAATTTGTAGAATGATGATTACTTTCTGATTGAGATAATAACTTTCAAAAAAAGGAGCTATTTAATGCAGAAATATTTTTGTGCAAATTTTGTATTCATATGGGTTAACAATTGAACCATTTGAGAAAGATGTGATTTTTTTTATAACCAATCATTCTTACTGCCAAATTTAAGCATGTATTTCAAGTTTACAAGCCAAGAGATTCTATGCATTTATGGCTAAGAAATCGGCTCTCTGTGGGCATAATATTTATGCCTCTGTGACATGCATCATTTGACTTGATGGCAGCTTAACTGAAATGTGATGGGTTGACATTATCAAATGGAGCAGATTTTCTGTAACCTTAAGCTGAACGTTCTTGTGTATGCACAAACTGAGTGGTACATGGGAGGTGCAAAAAAGCAGCAGATGCTCACATACAGGGTTAGTCCAACACTATCATTAAAAACCATCTGAGCAGAGGAGATATGTCAATGAATATAGAATCATTACTTTTTATGAATATTTAATTGAATCTTCAAGTAATGTTGTTTCCTTCAAGTTATTGGGTCATTAAAATGTAGTTTATTGCATGAAGAAGTAATATTATCAAAGGGATAGGAAAACTATTTAACAAGTAACTTGAAAAGGAAACAATATTTTATAAAGCATTAGGACTGTACTTTTGCTAAGCTGTTATACATTTAAACAGGAGATGGAGTCTTGTTTAATTATTAATTATAGAAGTAAGGGACATTAGAATCAGTTTAACTACAACAACTAACCTTAATACATGCCTTTCCATGATTCTCATATTATCTTGAAATGCTGTGGCATGGCTAATTTACACTAATATAATAGATATTTATTGATTGTCTTCAGTTGTTCATACAATGTTATAGTAACTGAGGTTGCAAAATCTATAAACACAGGATTTTCCTGCTCTAACAGACACACCTGGTCCTGTGGTATGAAACAATGCTGGTAGTAAGATCAGTGTCAGTAAAGCATAGTGGTTTTGTCTAAGCAGCTGCACAGAGTTCTACATTGATTAAATATCCCCAGTCATCCTCAGATTATCTTTATGAGATTTGCATATAAGAAACCATGAGCTTCTTTTCATAGACTAGGGGAGTCTTTAAGTAACAAAGAACATTAATATTTTATCCAAGAATGTTAGAGATGCATACAGTTCTGTGAACATCTGACCATCTTGCAGGGACCCTTGCAAATGAAGCCTTGAAACTTAATTTGCATTGGCTTACTAAATCCCTCTCTCTCTCTCTCTCTCTCTCTCTCTCTCTCTCTCTCTCTCTCTCTCTCTCTTTCTTTCTTCCTTTCTTTTTTCTTAGTGTGCTTTTAGGTTAAGAAACAAAGGCATCATGGGAGAAGATCTCTGTGTTACTGCCCACCAGAGTTTCATCTTGAAAACACAATGTAAGAAAGCAGATGTTTCTTAATATACTGTGATTTTACCCCAAAAATATTCTTAGCACCACAACAAAGCTGATCAAACTCAAGTTCAATTCCTTTTAATAAGCCAATATTAATTTAATTATATTCTAGAATGAAAAATAATCCCTCATAAAATAACTTGTCATGTTAATGACCAAATAATCTGAACAGTGTTAGAATCTATCTAGTGATTATACTGGAGACCTTGAGTATCTGACTATCAATATGTTAGAAAGTCTCCCTCTGTCAGAGTAGGTTATGCAGTATGATACTCTTGCAGTCGGTAATTTTTTCAGCTTGCACTTATAGTCACCAGTCAGGTAATCTTTGGACTAAAGGAAACTAAGTTTATAGATGAACATTTGCCCCCTAAAGGTAAGCTGTAGATGGTATGGTGCATCTTTATCGCAGACATGTGGGATTTTAAGTGTTAAAGGAATTTCTCAAAGATTCTTGTGCAGATACCCATATAATAAGGAGCTTGAATGAGAACATCCTTCAAAAAGTAACAAATCCATCAATTGATTAATGCAAAGTGATTTTGGTAAACTGTCCATATATTTCACAGGTTCCTAAAGTCAGGAGTGAAATATTCTAAGTAAAAATGATGCAAGCAAAAAGGTTGACATTTAGTGCATTTCCTGAGCTGCCAGACATGAATTAGGACACATTTTTAACAACAGTTAGAACGCACACACCACACACATACACACACACACACACACCACACACACACACACACACACCATATGCATTGTTCGTGGTTGGGGTGGTTAGTGCTCTTGGAGATGCCTGAAAGTTCTGTTCCTAAATATGCAGCTCCCACCACTTCTCCATCTCCCCCGGATAAAATCTGTTAGTATTTTGAAATATTCAAACTTTTCCACTTTGCAGTAGATATTGTAAATAAGTCTTGTCAAGAAGACATTACCAAACTGGGTAGTATGTGTATTTTGGAACTATAATATTTTCATTCAAACTCTACATTTCTTGTATACACTGTATGACCTGGATGGACAATCTAAACCATTCACACTTCTCATCTCCATACAATGAGCCTGATTCTCTTCCACCTAGCATTACAAAAGTCTTGTTAGAATACTAAGTGTATTCTCCTTATATAATGGCTTGCGGAGGGTTTAAATTTTATTTATTGCTGTTTTTAATTATGTTTGGCTATGTGCACTTGAGCACAGCTGCCTGTGAAGACTAGAGATTGTATTTCTACCTAATTCCTATTTAGCATTCTTTAAAAATAATTATCTATATCCTGGCACCTATACCAACTGGAGAGCATAGTGATCAGATGGTATGGGACAAGAGACACAAATGTGGTTAGTATGGAAACTACTATAATGCCTTAGAAGGTACCCTCACTGAACAGCTCAGAGTGTTTGATGAGAGGTAAGAGGACTATAGATCTCAGGAAACATAGAGGGAAAAGGTAGCCTTGTGATCTGTCAGATACAAGTCAGGTTGGGATGTGTGCAAAAAGGGTGATAAAGGCAGTGAAACAGACCTGCTAAGATTTCTGCCATTGGAAACTGAAAGATGCCTTGACCAAGCAAATGCTGGTATGATGCACGATGTAATGAAGATGGGGTGCTGTCTTACATAAGGGGACATTGCCTGAAAGAATTGCCTATAAATGGAAATCCACTAGTTCATCTCACATTCACACACTTAAGCTTAAAATGTCCTGCAAAAGCCAGAGTAGTCTGGATCTATGCCACCTCCATCAGTTTCCAGTATTTGCTCTTGGCTCAGGCCATTGAAAGTCACTTTATCAGGGCCCAAGTGTCTACTGACTCATCACCCACCCTGAAGCCCTATGGCTAGCTGCATACACTATGAATCTGATATAGGAGTGGGCAAAAAGCACTGGTAAATCTGAGACTATTCAATGCCAAGATACTTTGTAGTGCTAACCCCAATAACATACAGAGGAAGATGCCCCCTGCCATGACACAATCATTTAGCAATAACAGCATATTAAAGTATGAGGATTGTGCTATTGTATCTGTAGTACTTAATTTGCAAGTTCTGTACTTGTTAACTGAAAACTGAATTTAAAAACATATTTTAAAAAGAAAAATGTTAGGAACTTGTAACTACAAAACGGAAATTAAAAAAGAAGATATTAGAACAAAATATATCACAGGATTTCCCTTTAAAGAACATATACATCATCTTAGGTAGAAGCTTAAAGGTTAGGAAGCCTGTTACTCCTCAAAATTGCCCTTCATTTCAGTACTGTGCAAAGATACATGTATAGGATATTAAATTTTCTTAGGCCATATTGGCAGAACTATATTTATAGCTCCATCAAGAAGTTTTACAAAGAATATATCATTCAAATATCAATTCTTAAACTACTCATGTACTTCTGAAAACAATGGCCTCTACCAGGTAAGGAAAAAAACTTTCTTTTTCTTCTTTCTTTCTTTCTTTCTTTCTTTCTTTCTTTCTTTCTTTCTTTCTTTCTTTCTTTCTTTCTTTCTTTCTTTCTTTCTCTCTCTCTTTCTTTTCTGCTTCTTTACCCCTCCTTTTCCTCTTCTTCTTCCTTCTCACCACTCCTTTTTAAATTAAGGTGGCATTTGTCATTTAGCACTGCCCTTTTAATGTTCTCCCTTTGGCTTTGTTATGTTCTCATTTAGTTGTTTCTATGCTTTTCTCCTCATCAAGATTTTAGAAACTTTTACACTTGGACTGATAGATTTGAAGTAATTCCTAGGGAAAATGGATAGATAATGCTTTAAATACAGCCCTGTAAAGCTACTTTCATCTCAGAAACAGGAAGAGTCATTTCATACCAGCTGATCTAATCTTATATAGAGTGCCAAATACATAAGAATATAAGAAATTAATTCTCAAAAACCTATAATCTATTAAATATTTATTTCAAATAAATGGCATTAATTATCTTAGCGTTTCAGAGTGTACAGAAACGATTCTCGAGGATACTTATACATATGTATGCATGCATAAAATTATCATCCATCAATTTATCTGTCATGTACATGTATGTGTGGTTATATGAAAATTAATTATTGTATATAATTAACTATACTAAATTATAGAATAAATAATATATTTTCTATATATTTCAAGTTCATAAAATATATTATAATCACTAGCTGCAGAATGACTGTTTACCAATATAATGTCCATATACTCAAACACAAGTATGTATAGTTTATACACATGCGCTGTGTATGCTGAAACTTGCTAGCAGTATGTCACATTTATAAACTGCTATGATACCTAAATTGTTAAGATTTGGACAAGAAAGTTTCTCTAATCACAATATAATTTTCAAGTTTCAGAGATTAAAATCAATTGTGCCAAACCTTTCTCTGAATTTTACTCAGGGGATGTTTGATAAACAAAAAATGCATAGCTGAAATTAAAAGCTTTAATAATTTAATATCTACTAGTGACTTAAAATCCTGCATCAAGTACTGGTATCCATTTGTTGGATCCTGCTTTCTAAATTCAAATGAATTAGAGAAAGTATGAGGACAGGATGTTGAAACCTTATTAAATTTCATTGAACAAATTGACTCCCTATGTAGATGCAGGTGAAAATTTTAGTATTCACCAAAGATTCAAGAATTGTTAAATCTATATATCATCTGCAAAATTTTTTAATTGAAAATCTGGTTCTTCTCCATATAAGAAATGATTATGTGATGTAGAGTATTTATCCTTGGATGTTTTCCAACTTCAAGTAACTTTCTTAGTTGTGTTTGAGGGAGTAGTTGACTTGAAGAAAGTTAAAACAAAGTCAGGGTAGAGAGAGACCAGAAATACTTGAGGTGAAATATTTTTTTCTCACAACTTAGTGGGAAACCAGGAAAACCTCTATGAACCTGGGTCAGTGCAGGATGGAGTTACAAGCTTGTGGCTAGCCAGTTTAAACCTTTCTCAAACTAGTTTTGAATGTGGCTTGTGAGCCCATCGATAGATGAAGGCTTTTTAATTCTATTTGAAGGCTGTTGGCTCAGAGCGTTTATCCAGAAGTTTGTTCTGTGTACTTGCGTGGTGATAAAGCTTCTATGGCAGAAGTTGTCAAAATGTGTTTTCCGTGGGTTGTTCCTAACACTGTAATTCTGAACTTTGATCTTTGTCCTTGTTAGCTTTAATCACCAGCTTGGCACACTCTGCAGTATTCTGACAGAACAACCTGAATAGCAGAATTTCTCAGTTGCCTTATCTTATGTTATAACTTTTGGGATTGGCTTGATTGTTAACTGATATAGGAGGGCCCAGGTTATTCTGAGTGATATCCACCTTAGGCAGGTGATTATGTATTGTATAAAAAGTTTTGCTAAGCATAAGCCTCCACTTATGTCAGAGAATGGATACTCTGTATTCTTATATAATTTTTACTGCAGGTTTCACCTTTGAGCTTTTCCCTAATGCCCTTTAAATGAGGGATTGTGATATATAAACATAAGATGAAGTAAACCCTTTTCTTTCTAAGTTCCTTTTGCTCATAGTGTTTTAACTATGAAATGGGAGCCAGAAGAATGCCAATGCAGCCAAACAGCACAAAAATATCAAGAGTGGCTAGTGTCATCTGCCTAGGTTAGATAGTGGACTATCGCAACTTACATCTTCAGAAACTCCCAGACAGGGTGAAACTCCAGCTCCCAGGAGTCTTTTACTATAGCACGTTGATACAAGCACTATACTGAAACACTGTTACAAACTCGAGGTTTTCAATTCTTGTTTATTAAAGCAGAAAACAAAGCAGCAAGGAAAATATCAAATACAGTTATAATGGCAGTGTCCCAACACTGTCCTGTAGCCTCATGTTGCAATAGCGAATGAATAATTTAACCTTCATGAGCCATCAATTCTCCTCCTTCACAGTTTGGCAGCTATCCTAACCAATTTCATTTATGACGTGGTTTTCTATCTTTGCTAAGGCAATGTTCATTCAGAGACTGAGAAAGGCAACACTATCTCATTACATGCATGCGTTTCTGCTCTGTATTCCTTCCCATAATACTATATTGATTTATTAATCACCAACAAATCAAAGGGTAAGAACATGCCATTTCCTCATTAATTAGGCATAAGGACAAGCAGGACTAATCACTCTTACTTCAACTATAAATAATTAGCCTTTTTTTATTTCTCTTGAGATAGAAGAGTCATGTATAAAAATTTTTATTATGCTTTTTAATACTTTTTCACATAATAAACCAGTCATTATTGAGTTGGAGGTCAAACTTTGGAAAGTATATTACCAGAACATAATTTTTGAGTTTAGAGGCTTTACTCATGACAATAGACTGGCTTTTTATCGGTTACTAAAGACACATGTATGTATATGTATGAATTGTGCATGTGCTATGCTTAGTTTTTATTCATGTAATGTTCTACATTGAAAACAGAGTTTCCTTCTTATCATTAAAATGACCTCTGTGAACTTACTGACCATCCCTCTAATATTTATTTTCATCCAAAATGTTTCTGCATTTTTAAGTGGCTCAACTTGGTTCTGTAAACCTTTGTCTCCTCTCAAAAGAATAGAGCCGACATTAAGCAAATTAATATTTCAAAACCCCATTACTCTACATAACAATAATTTCCAAGATAACAGCTAATTATATTTTATAACTGTGACAGGATTTGGAGGTTTCAGCTACTTTAGTTGGCCTTAGATCTTTTCCGAGTTGGCTTTACTGGATACAAATATTCATTCTCATTAAAATACATCTTTTTATAGTGAATCTCTTTTCCATCCTTTTATCTTTTACTTAGATGAATAAATTGTGATTTTAGTTGAATTGTGAGTAATTAAGTCCTCCTTGTTTTATTTGTCCTAAATAGTCTGGATTTTCCTTCAAGAATTTACTACTGAGATGGTACTTTTAGCTTTAAAAATTGGTCGCTTTCTACTGAGTCTAGATTTGCATTTTGACAATGGCTTTCCAGCTGAACTGGAGTGCTGGGCCTGATGCTATTTCTCACTGCAGAGCCTCAGTGTGCCATTCACGTCGAGGTCATTAATAGGCCCTCTGTGGGCCAGAGAATATATGCATATTCCTTATAGGTCTCAGGAAGCAGGCACATCTGAATCCTTTCGCTTGTTTTACTTGAATGACTGTAGTTTTCAAACGATGGGAGATCTCATTGAGTGGCAAGTTGTTTTAACTCATAACAAACTTAATAGTGAACACTGAAGTTTTGAATAAAATTTTAAAAATATTTTCCTTACTCTCAAATAATTCATTCTTATATTTTAAGTTTAATTAGAGATCTTAAAATGATTTGAACAATAACATCCTGGCTTTAGTTCTACTCACTGTTATTTAAATAAGTTTCAATATTATTTTTGATAAAGAAACCCACCAAGAGCAATTACTCTCTCTCTCTCCCCTCCCTGTTCTGACTCTCTCTTCTTCCCTTCTCACTAGTAACTTGGATTGAAAGCAGACATATTCATTCACACATTTGCTCATTTATTGTATATGTATGTGTGAAAAGGGGCAGCAGTGGAGGAGTCCTGGAGGCTTCCAGGTGGTAGGTCCCACATACAGGAGAAAGGTCTGAAGTTCCAAAGGCTAGAAGCTTTGGTGATGGCAGGTCCCAATGATACGAGGAAGTTCTTGGTTCCAAAAGGGTTTATTTTCATGGCGGGTGGTGGATGGATCTGGATGTACACCCCCTACCCCCTTAAACTCAGGGTAGACCTGAGTTAAATAGGGAGGGAGAAAGGGAAAGGTTCTGGGGAAGGTTTAATTGGCTCCACCCTCTGACCTTCATTAGTATGTAAATATCTCTAGAGCCTGAGGCCTATAATCACACCCTCTACCTTTGCACTTTGGGAGGAACTACAATAGCCTACATGACTGAACAATGTAGGTACATGGAGATTAGACTGCTTGTTAGGACCCTGGGTTCTGGGGACGTGGCTGAACTCCTGCTATTCTCCCTTGGAGTCTCAGAGTTCCAGGCCCATGCCCAGCCAAGAACCAAGATACCCTTACACAGTCCCGTGTGTGTGTGTGTGTGTGTGTGTGTGTGTGTGTGTGTGTGTGTGTGTTGTGTCTGTGTCTGTGTGTCTGTGTGTACATACATACGTATGTATGTATAGAATATGTGTACATATTTGAGTTTTTGTGTGTGGGTTTGGGTTCCCAAAGTGGCATGATCAGAGCATGAAAGTCAGAAGAATCAGAAGAGACCAATTCTACTCCACCATCTTTCTTGAGAAAGTGTTTCCCTTGTTAATTAATGTGCTGGAATTATTTTTTTCCACTGTCTGTTCTCTCTGGATAGCTCTATAGTGTAGCAGTCCTACTACAAGTCTATCGCATCCAAACAAAAAAGAAGCCCTCTACCTTTCTGATGAACACTTTATCAGCTATAATTTTAAAATATTTTTTTATTTATTCTCTTATCAAATATTATATTCTAATTACACTTTTCCATTGCTCCACCATTCCAGTCCCTTTGTTTATCCCCAACTCCCATCTATTCCTCCTGTTCTCTTAAGAAAATAGTAGGCAGGCCTCCTAGGAATATCAACCAAACATGGTATATCAAGTTGCAATAAGACTACCACATCCCTCTTCCCCCATATTAAGGCTGGATGAGGCAACCCAGTAGGCGGAACAGGGCCCTACAAGTGTCAGAGACAGCCCCTGCTTCCACTGTTAAGAGTCTCACAGAAGAACAGGGAACAAAACTGTAACATATATGCAGAGGGCCGAGGTCAGACTCATGCAGGAGCCCTGATTGTCAGTTCAGCCTCTGTGAGCCCCTCTGAGCCCAGGTTAATTGACTGTGGGTTTTCTTGTGGTTTCTTTGGCCTCTTTGGCTCCTACAATTCTTTCTTACCCTCCTAGGATTTCCCAAGCTCAGCCTAATGTTTGGCCATGGGTCTCTACATCTATTTACCTCAGTTCTCTCTTAGGACAATTATACTATTCTCTTATGTAAAAGTATCACATAGTATCATGAGAAATCATTTCACTGACTTCTTTTTTTTCCAGGATAAATATTTCTAGCCTTTAAATGTAAGGTTTTATGACACATCATTAGGATCGAGTAAATTACAGGAGCAAAATAAAATTCGTGGAAACACTCTTAATCTAGAATATTATTTACATAATGTTATTTGAAAAGTCTACATAAAATGTATGAAAATATAAAATGACTAATGATAGTATTTCTATCATGTTTCCTTAAACACAGTAAACTACAAGGGCAAGCATATTAATATCTATTTAAAGAAAGTAAATATTCAAGAGATAAAATAGCTTGGGGTAAAGTGACTTACTCTCGTGTGACTGCTCTCCTTTATACCACTATAAGCTTTGGTGTGTTCCACTCTGGTAATAGATGTTCCTTTTATAAAAACAATGAAAGATGGTATGTATGTAGATATATTGTGGTCAGATTAGAATAGAATACGTCATGCAGTCCTCATATGCCATGCACTGGGAAAGGAAAAAACGCTTGAGATCTTAGTGGGTAATTCGCATTGTGCTCCAGAGACATAGAGTAATCACATGGTAAAGTATTGAGTGAGAGTGTGAGGACAGTGTCACTCTGACATATTACCAAGCATGTTTGGTATTAGTTAAGGGTTTGTATAGTCTTTATGAATAAGCATATATACTGTAAAAGAAGAAAATTCAACATTATATTATGGCTTTATCCTTAAAAAAATTTTTAACTAAGTCTTTGAAGGTACACACATATTCATATATATATATATTGAATATATATATATTCAATTTATGATTTTGTTGTAGATGATAAACAAAGAAGGAATAGGTGCACAAAGATATCCATTGCATTTTAATAATTGGTATATATAATATTTTAATATACTTTGTATTTTTCACCTTTGAGCAGAAACTAATATTGACCAGGAGCAGCTCCGTAAAGTGCTACTTATAAAAGAAGAAATGGTGCACTATACTTCTGACACTTAAGGTCAAGTACAGAAGATGCATTGTATATTAATGTATCCAATATATCAGAGAGGAAGTTAATGTCTTCCCTCCCTTTTGGGTCTAGACTATTTCATAAACCTATTTTTACTTTCATCAGTCTGATTAATAGTATCCCAGAAATATTCTGTTCTGACAGCACATAAAGACAGCTTTGAATTTATATGTGAATCATGGAGAAATAGATTCTAATTATATTTGAAATAATTCATTTCAGAAACTGAAACTAAGTTCATATGTAAGTTTCATTAAACACAATGTAGTATAGTATTTTCCTCCAGGAATTTATTCAAGGGTGATGATTAATTATTGCAATTTCTGTTGAATTTTTTGAATTAGTTAATAGATTAGTCCAAGACAACTTTCCTAAGCTGCTCAACTCTTTAACAACTGTGATTGGCATCCCAAACTGAAACAGATTTTATGCTTTTCTTCATCTGGGTCATTGATTTTAATTTGTCACATGTCCTTGAAAAATAATGTTGTTAACAGCGTTTAAAATATGTTAAAATAAAAGCAGATTGAAATCAACCAAAAATAACAAGACAGTTAGAGGTCATTGGCTTTCTCTTCATGGAATCTACACATTGGCCGCCTCTCCATGGGCTACTTTTTTTATGCTTATTATCTCATAAAGAATAGCGACTGTGCTCTCTTCAACAACGTACATCATAGTATCTCATATATAAAATAGAGTCTTCAGGAAAATAAAGACAAATTCATTAAGTAATCTTTTTGAAAGCACTACATTGCTGGTTAGACATGTTGTATGTAGAGTCCACATATGGTGGTAAGGCCATGGGAGTGAGAATTCTCACTTTCAGTTTACAAGAGAGGGCCAATCTGCATAGTCTGAAGTACAGGAATTTTTCTTTAGAAATTTATGTTCTCTTTTATTGCAATATTTACATGTATCTTACCATCTCATATTTTTCCAGAGTACATTTTATTTCAAAATGTATTGTAGTAACTTGTTAAATGTAATTGAGTGCAAACAGCAGTAATATGATACCATTAATTGTTTCCACACTTAAACATTGTCATATTTAACTTTTAAAAATCTTCTGACTGACTATATTTTCAAACATCAAAGTTTCTAGAATAGACTTTTTGCAAAATACATAAATATGTTTATGTAAATTGGTTCTGTTCAGCAATTTAATAAATTGTGCAGTCCACAGGGAATACCGTTAATTTTGTAGAGATGATTAGGAAATTATTTACTAGTTTTCTTTCTAAACCACTTGACTTGTCTCTTTCAATTAAACAATAATAAATGTGAACATAAGGAGAAATATATGCTGTCAGGGAACAATACTAAGTACATTTCTGTAATAGACATGCTAGATGTCTTCATACATACAGAATTTGAGAACGATAATTGTGAACACTTGCCTGTATGCCTAAATCTTATTAATGTGTATATTAAATCACATATTTGATGTATGTTGAATTATTAACAATGCTAAGCTAACCGATGACTATCATTGTATCAGCATACTCTGCATTTCATCTCTAGGTGAATTCAATCTGTCTGGGGAGGTGGAGTTTACTCATTTTATATAGTAAAATGTAAGCCTTACTTTTATATGAAAAGAAAGCATTTGGGAGATTGCCCACTTACTTGCCTTTTGAAAATCAGTATATCAAAATCCTTAAGATACATTTCAAAGGTTAGAGCTATCAGTTAAGTGCAATGATTTCTAGTGAAAAATATCAGAAGACATTTGATTTAAAACTGCTGTTTTTAACATAAATTAATAACTTAATAGGAATATCTAAAGTATTTACACTATGTACTTGAATTATTTAAGTTGTGGATTATAAGAGTTTGGTGATATGAAATGGCAAACACCTAAGAAATGGTGTATGGGATCACATATAGGCACAGGCTGCGAGCCTTCAGTTTAGAAACATGGTGGTGTCGAAGACATTTATTCCCTATAACTATATTATCTCTATAACTAATATATTAATAATATATTATAATATAATATAACTATATTATTCTCTATGATTTAGGCATGTAGCTTTCTCCAGTGGAATAGATATAACACACACACACACACACACACACACACACCACACACACACACACACACACACACACACACACACACATATATTATATATTATATATATATTATATATATATTAACTATAAGCAAGCTATTTATACCAGTGTTGTGGATAGCCCAGGCCTTGTATTTTGATACTAATTCCCCTTTCCTGTGAAGGGCTGCAGAGGAGGTGTGAGTCATTACACAGGTGAATTCTAGTGAACCTTCTGCCCATCTTAATTTTTAAAATAAAGGATAGAGCCAGTGATTAGGCAGAAGAAGGGGAAGTGGAGAAATAAAAGTTGGTGGAAGAGAGCAGAGGGGAGAACTGGAGGAAGACACTAGAGGAGGAAGATGATGAAGGAGAGGACGACTGGGAAACAGGAAGTAGAAGGACAGACGCAGGGTCTGGGAAATCCTCAAGTTATAAGGGTCTCATAGCTGGGGAACAGAGTAGTGTAGTGGTGAATCTGCCCACTCTAGGAGTGAAGCTTATATTCATAATTATTGAGTTGTGTTTTCATTGACCGGTCATATTTGGGTTGGAGATTTAAATATCTCCCACTACATACCAGCGCATAAAACAGATGTTTAAAACAAAGTTTATAGTAATCTAATGGAAATATAAGCATAATATTTTTGGGTGATAAAATATTGTAAGAAAAATATTCATACAGGTCCTGGTGGAAGTAGAGAATATTTTGTCTCTTATAGGCAGAATTTTCATATCTACTAAGTCATTAGTAGGATCACATGCAATTTTCTACTTAGTTTTAGATTTTAATATTCAAAATAAACATTTCTTGGATATAAGATATAGTTCTTAATTGAAAATTTCATTGATAGATAATATATTAGAATAAATTATGTAATTTTGGTATTTAAGAAATTCTCCAAAACTATAATCACACATCAAACATTCTTTTATTTGAGAATTTTGTTAGAAATTAAAACTTGCATAGACCAAGCAAAGGATTATAGTCCTTAATGATATCAGAAAATAGAAGTTTCAAAACAGTTAAATTTTTTGTACATTTGAAACACTAAAGCATGCTTAATGTACAACATATGAAAATGTGTTGGGGAAAATAATTTATTTTAATTTCCAGAATCCCTGGGAATGTTGCTCAGTTGAAGGGCTTTTAAAGATGTGATAGGAATATCTGTATTCACTCTCTAGCACTGAAAATAAGAAATAAATTATTAAATAATTAGAACCTCTAAGTAACAACTGCTAGGTATGTGTTGATGTATTTCTTTGGATTTTATAATGTATATTTTTGTAATTATACTTTTGTTTCTCATTCTTATAAAATTCTATATAGTATAAAATGTCATATTGTATATTTAATATCTGTATAACATGACATTTAGTTGTACTATATCTACTCTTAAAGCATTCTCATTGTTAAATACTTGTATAATTCAAAATAAGCATATATTACAAAATTGAGAACACAAATTTAGAGACATAGATTTATGTTTTGGATTGTGAGAAATTAAATTACTAGGTCAAATTAGACATTTACAGTATTTATTGAATTACACTAGTATTGAAATAATCGAACTAGAGCTGAAAATCAATATTTTCTTCATTAAAATACAGAGTCTTCACTAAAAAGAAATATACATTGAGTCTTAATAAGAAACATAATTGTTAGTTAAATTATCCATTTTTTAAAAAAAAATACCTTTGCTGACTTAATAACATATAGTTTATGTCTTTTGGCCAGAAAAGACACTCATACTACCTTTGAATTTTCTTTTCATTGAATTGAAAAAACAACCTGTGGTGATTCATGCAGATGTCATGGTATGATATAAACCCATGGTTTTTTCACCTACAACTCCTGCAGACAAGTACAAATTAAGAATTGCTTTCAGAATCCAGACACACATACTTCCCACTAGCCAATGACCTCTGTTTATTCACTAGCATTTAGAGATATGGGAAGACACAATTGTAAGTTTTGTTTTTCATCTAAATCTTCAATTCCTCTAAGATTACTATTTGCCATTTAATGGCAAAAGATCTGACTTATTCTTGGCTTCACTCCTTTGGTATGTAGTTTGTAAAATAATATATATATGTAACAGAAATTAATTTATATTAATACACTACATATGGTTATACAATATTTTCACTCTTGGAATTATCTTCTAATAGGTTTCATTCTTGTCATCCTTCTGTATTATTTTTTTTGAGCCCTAAATGTGGGTGAGAATTCAGAAAAGAGTGACCTTGGCAGATAAGGTCCATTCATAATCTTTTTTTTTCTATAATATTTGCTCTAAATTAAAGCATTCCATTCTGGAGGGCAGCTACTAAACGCTCAGGAAGTTTTAAACTGAAATATTCCATATAGGAGAAAGGCTCTTTGCAGACTGCTTTCTACAAAGCTTGCTTATGGACTAGGAAGCACAGATAAAAATGTTGACTTCTTCATTTCTGAACCTGATATCTACTCTTTTATTTATCCTGAATGAACTGTGCATATGAATTTTCTGATTCATTGGTGCAATAATATTCCCTCTTAAAGGAGCTGAAATTCAAGGTCCTCAAAAGGAAACTCCAGTTTTACATAATTGTTTTAACTCCCCCTGTGTAACCTAAGATACAACCATCTTAGCTTAAGCCACTCAGTTTCACTTCCTTTTGAAACATATTTTCTCACTTTTAAAAATTCCTAAACACATCAATTTTCCAAACTAGGAAACGGTTTCACTGGCTGGGTATTCTGCAACATTCTTTCAGTTCAGTGTGCTAGAGAAAGCTGTACTGACTGTGACTTAGAGCATACTTTCATCTATACTTATGGTGAGGGAGTAAATACACAAAGCAGTCACTGTGCTTTTTTAAAGATCTCACGTCACTTACTAAACAAAAGTTGCTTCACAAGATGAGCTATTGTTTGAATCTGTTTTCAGACATTATATACAAGACCATTTTGTAGAATACATGTCAACTTTTCAACAAACCTAGTGATTGCTTGAGGTGGAAACAGATGTCTTTTACCCCAAACATAGAAATAATATTAAAATTAAGCTCACATTCTTTTAGGAAAAGGGCAAGGAGAAGTATTGTATAGTTTGCTTTGTGATGTCTGATGAATTATGTTATCCAATTATGGATGTTTAGTTTTACTCTTCAGTTTCTTCCTTCCATTCTCTCTCTCTCCTAAGGCCCTTCACTTGTTTAAACTGTTGAAATACGCTTTCCAAGAAAAGGCTTTAGGAAAATGACCCTCAAGGAGTAAATCTTTTATTAAGGTAACCCTATATTATTAGAGTAGTAATAAACATATTGGAAGAGGAAGTATCATTTTCTTCCATTTTTTCCATGCTGATAGTTATAACTCTAATTCTGTAACTCACAGGGTAATTTAACACATTGTTTCAGTTGTTTCATTGGGAATGTGAGTTGTTGTGGTGTAGAACTTGTATAAACCTTTGCAATGTAAGACCAATGATGTTATTTACCAGGTACTTTGTCTAGGATCTCCCTCAATTCCTTCTGTTTCATCCTTCTTCCATTTGTTCTCTATTCCAACACCCTGAATGATTATGTTTTTAATATTTCCTGTTGTGTCCTGCCCCTCAAGCAATTCCTATGACTCAGCAAATTGATGTGTCTTATAGGTATTTATAGTTTGGTTCAGTGTGATATGATTGATATTGAATCATCAATTCCTATCTAGATTTTCCCTATACTCAAATTCAGGTTGATTTTTCAAACTATAATCATTGCCATGAACTACGTATAAGTAATGCAGATCCAACAAGTGGATCAAGGCATGGGGAATTGTAAAACTTGTTTTTAGGGAAGAATTAAAGACATACTCCTGATTCAATAGAAATAAATGAGTTTTCACTATTGATATTTCCATTGATATGATAGGAATTTAAAATTTGAATCATCACTCTTCAGATAGGGAGGAAAATAAGGTGCTCTTTGGCAGAAAATGATGAACATGATTCAAAATGTTAAAGATCTGATTGTATTAGCCTGAGGAATACGGAGGAGATGAGAGGAAGCATATTATATTTTCCTATATGGGGAGAAAAGTTGAGGGAATAAGTTATGAATGTAAATTTATATATAATATATTATAATTCAATATCATTGCTTATAATTCAAAAGTACATTCCAAAATTATATCTTGGAATTCAGATGTCACACCACAGACTTGTCCAAGATAGCATAAGTAAAGACACTAGGATAAATCAAAACCAAAAATTCTCTGTGTCAGGCAGATTTTTCTCCTTATCAGTTCTGGAGAAGACTCACATCTAGACTGTCAGAGAAAAACATCATTATAAATCTTATAATCCAGTGGCTGGTGTGCCCACACAAAGACAAATGAAGCAGAGGTCAAACAGACTTTGCATAAAATCAAAGCTTTGTTAACATGGTTGGTTTGACTTGTATAGATTGACATTACCAGGAATCGTGGCCATAAGTTTGAACACATGAAAGAAAACATGATGATATCTCCCTGGTGATACCAATCACACTATATACAGAAGAAATCCTAGGAGACTAGGGCACGGTAGGATGTGGCTGTCATTTGGTGACAAGTGTTTGTTATTTTGTCATATTGACTAAGGTTTTACTCTTAAATGAGTCCATTTTTCAAACCCCATATATACCCATGATGTTTCTAAAATTGTCACCATTTTATGAATTTCTAACCTACAACTGATACTTAAAGATGAACTGCTCTCAAGAATTTCATTGATTTTCCTTTAATTTTTAATTATACCTGTTGGGCATATTTTTAAATTATAATCAATGATATTAAATACTCTAAATTTTAGGAAAATGAATTGTACTCATATCTTGTTTTGAAAATCAATCTTTATATGCTATGTAAAAATAGAGAGACAAAGTCAATATTGTGTCTAAACTATGCCCTTTTCTCAGAATGTATAAGGCATGTATATAATTTGAAGAGTATATAATATATATATATATATATATATATATATATATATATATATAACATAGAATCATGAAATAAAGCTCTGAAGATATGGAGTAAGCTAAATTTCACATTCAATTCAGAGAATTGAAATTCCAACTACACAGCCATGCCTTAATTAAAAAGTTTAGCAATAGCATACCTGCTTCTATGGTCAGTTTAAATAATTTCCAATTTACACAGAAAAGTAAGGTTTAATAAAAATACCGAGAAAACTTTAAACTAATGCAGACAGATACCTTGTAGTCAGTTCAAACACATATTTTCTCAGAATTATCTTTTATGGTGTTATTTGCTACAATGAATAAAAATGTGTGAGTTCAGGGAAAGTAAATCTGTCTTCGTTCATATCATTCTAACCTTAATATTATTTTTAAATACTTAGTATATTCTAAGCTAGCAAAGTAAAAAGGCAAAGCCCAGTCTTGTCAGAATAAATAGCTTTCTAGATATTTCCTTTCTTCATCAATTGAATATTTTCCTGTGATGGCCACAAGGAGAAGATAACACTGTTTAAGAGGAAAAATGCTTTGCTTTTGAAAGTGAAAGTCATTCATTGGAAAAAATGAACCATGTAATGATATCACTCAGCGGTTCAGAGATTATATCCTATAGCTTTGAAATCTCACAAAGGATATATGATTTCTAGCATTGGAAGAAGTTTGAAGGGATCCTTCCAAGTCACTAAGCATGGCCAAGGTAACAAAACTAAGAAACTTCCAAATATAAGAAAGTGATCAAATATATTCTGTAAACTCTTGAGGTATGTCCTCTCACACATGAATTCTTACCAGAATGTAAGTTTTTATACTGTTTAAATTACATGAAAGTATTAAGGTCATTTCTAGGTTGAGGCACTAGCAATACAATAGATATGAATAGTCAAGGAACAAGCAAGACAATAAACCCAGATAGTCAAGGAACATACAGGAAAATAAACAGAGTCCTGTGATCACTCCTGTGATCACTATTTCTAAGGGCTTATCTGGATGAAAAAATATCTGAGCCTAATTCCCTGTCCTAGTCCAAAGTCATTTTCATGCCTGAAGCCTACTTCTTTGTTCTAGCCTAAGATTTAGATTCCTGCCTGAAATTACTTCTTTGTTCTAGCATAACATCAGATTTCTTCCAAGCAGCCCATTTCCTTGTCCTTGGCCAATGTCAGATTCCTGCCAGACAGCCCCAAAAGCTCTCCATATCTCCACCTTTCTTATTGCATAAACCAGACTGAGCCTGTCTTAGGTTGTTCTGACAAGTATGCCATCCTTATCCATGGTGAAATATGCATTATCAAAAGAAATGCATTTCTGTCTTAGGTTGGTAAGGCTCTGGGCAGAATCTTATCCATTCTTGCCTTGCCAAACTATTAAATTAATAACTCTGTCTGGGGGTCCATTTTCAGTTTCAAGTCATGTACTTTGGCTGCAAACCTGTGGGTGTGGTTAGAGACAAGCTTTAACACAATGGCCAGGAATAAAAGTATTCCCAGGACAAAAGGGGCTAGCATGATCACGCTATATATGCTATTCCTGAGGTTTGACCAAAATGGAAATACTGACCTCAAACCATTTATAAATTTATCAGCATTATCTGCACCATCAAAGCTTAACAGAGCAGCATTCTTTAAATTCATAATCTCACTATGCAAAGTTAAAACAGAGAGTTCAAACAGTTAACCAAAGAGGTGTTAGAATTATGACAAATACCCTACAGGTGTCTTTAAACTTTTTTCTAATTATAATGACTATCATTGTAAATTTTAGAAGTATCACTACTCCAATGATGTTTGTTATGACACTCAAGCTAGCTCCTAACTCTTAAACTCTGAACTTCCTTCCGATAATTTGAATAGGATATAGAGCATCAATCCATTGTTCCAAACACCGATTAAATCCTCTTGTATACTCAACACATTAGTGACTTTTTTTGCTAGATGATTAACAAAAGTAGCTGTCTTAACTTCATGTGTCAAAGCTATTGCAGAAACAGTGGTGCTAACAAATAGAAAAAAAAGGAGGAGGGGGGATGCGATAAGGGACTAATGTTGGGTGTAGAAAGGGGATAACATCTGAAATGTAAATAAAAGTATTGAATTAAAAAAAAACAAATAGAAAGCTTAAAAAAAAGAAAACTTAATTGGTCTCTTACAGGTCCTGTCTAATTCTAGACACAAGGAGTCATTATATCTCATGAAAATTGTCTAGTTAAGAGTCAGGTTCCTTCTGCGTTTTGACACAGTAGGATAGTGGATCCAAGGATGTTCTTCTGGCTTATTTTTTTTTTTTTTTTGAAACTGTGGCTGTGACCTCTTGTATCCATCTCTATGTAAATGAAACCAGTATTCCAAATAAAGTGTCCTGACATAAAAAGAAAAAAGAAATAACAGAGAGAGAGAGAGAGAGAGAGAGAGAGAGAGAGAGAGAGAGAGAAGAAGGTGTAGTTTTATATATACTAGACAGAAATGGAAATGGATTGTTTGCCTTTCATAAAATTTATCTGGGCTATGCAATTATGTATAATTCCCTATGCATGTCATTAAAATTTTTCCTATGTCCAATTGCATTTCACTGGTCCCTCTAAAAACAGCTTCCCACCAAAAGTTAAAGTAAACAAATGGGAGAGTGGGCATAAGATTAATTCTGGCTTATTTTATAAAGTGATATCTCACATAGACTTTATAGATTCCTCTAAGTTAAGGGTAAACTCTTGGTATTGAGATCCGTTTGATGACTGGATATCATTCCTGTCTGTCTCTTACCATTGTGACTAGTGCAACTAAGTCAAATGCTGAGCCTGCCATTCTGATAAATGCAGTATCTATGTGACATGAAAGTATTTCATTTTGCTTGAGAAAGATATAAGGTAATGGGGAAAATGTGATATATAAATTTTTACTTGAATCTGGCCAAGAGGTAGAAGTGAGATAAAATAGGGCAGGTAAAATTAATTATAAACATAGGTGAAAATGTAAAATAGACTACATTAGTGACATAGAGTCATTAATGATGGGAAAGTCATGGAGGCAGGTGCATGAGATGATCAGTCATATCACATTTTCTGTTGGGAAAAAGAAAGTGGTGAATGTTGGTATTCATTACTTTCTGGGACCCCACGCCTATGCCTTGTGCCAACCACACTAAGGGTGGGCCTTCCATTCTCAGTCAATGTTTCTGAAACACTTTTGTAGATACACCTAAAAGTGATTTTCCAAGGTAAGTCTAAATTCAGCCAAGCTGACAAAGACATCCAGTTGCCACAATGCCAATGGACAGGTAGAAAATAGGTTCCTCGGTTACACAAGACTTCTGTGATCCTCTGGTAAAGGTCATTAGTGTTTTGAAGAACTTTTTGACACTGTATTGTTTGTTTCAACTTTGTTAATCCTCTATTCTTCAAAAAAAATGTAAATAGTTCAAAGACAGCAAAAGTAGGGATAATGTCATCACAAAGAATGTCCTTATTTAAAATTCACTATATCTTTTAAATATCATTGGTACTATAAAAGAGACACTGTGAACAGAGGGAGTGGGTTAATTGAAAGTTACAAAGAAGCCATTGAATGAAGAGTGCTAAGAAGGAATGAAAGCAATTTTATACTTCGCCAGGCACTCTTTGGTTTCCATCCTTGTGTTAGCTCAGGACATATGGAGATTCTTCTCTTCAATTTTTCCAAACTTGATTGCTTAGCTTCCTTCCTTATTTTCTGACTGCTTTTCCTTGTTTGTTGATGCATAAAACACACCTGATTTAATATTAAACTGCAAAGATATTTTCAAAAGAAAACCATTCTATTCTTAAAAATGATTCCCTTACTTCAAAAACGAATTGCAGGCATAAATACTGCAGAAAGCAAATGAAGTTCTAATTTTCCAATGCCAGAGGCACCTGGGAATGCTTGTAACATCTGTTTCAGGAAAGAAAGGATAAAAATGAGAATGGTAGAGAATTACTTTTGCTGTATTCTCTGCTGTTGGGTAATTATCTCTGTTTTAATGTAACAAAACAGGGATCAAAAAACATGTGAGATTAGTGCTGACATTCTCAAATATCTATGTTTATGGTGTGTCATTTTATGACTGGAACCCCAGTAGAAAATGTCCTCTGAACAAGGACAGAGTTTTTGATTCCCAGTCCTTTTAATTCCAACAGTCATTTTCCTTCCATCCCTGTAAGGAGAGGTACAGAAGAAGCAGCATTTGCTTTTGTTTCTAAGGATGCTTTTAGCACTATTGAGGGCAGTATCTGAAACATCTAATGAAAGCAAAGTTAGGAGAATCAAAATAAGGCATGTTGTTTTTAAATCAGAAATGTCTATGTCTCATTATACTATGGATGAAAAAAAACCCAGATTGTCCTAAAATTAATATTGGTTTAGCTTAAGACTACTTTTACTATGACATTATTTACTAAGAAGTTGTGTCTCTTCTGATATAGCAGTAACTTCTGGGTTACAGCTGGAAAGTCTTTCTGGCTACATTAAAATTTCATGCTGCTGTATTTATCCTCATTGAACATTTGAGCCAGGAGATAAGTCTGCATTTAGGATGTGTCAAAATAATATAATATTATTTATGCCCAAATAGAATGCTGTATACATAATATGTACATAATATACTTGACTAAACTAGGGACACCTATTTAGGTGATAAATTCACATGAACAGTCTTTGAGATTGTGTGTGTGTGTGTGTGGTTAGTTTATTGGTACAAAATGTACATTTGCTTCATTGTCTCTGAAACAATAGAAAGAAAGATGTAAAAATATAGGTGACATTTCCCTGTTTGTAGTGACAAAATGTGTGTTTAGAAACGATGCATTCATTCTGTTTCTGTCAGTAAAAGGAAACACGCCTTTAAATGTGCTCTGTACCACTTCTGTAATCTCAATAACAGATTCATAACTGTGATTCATAATATGATGCACTTCTTGAGCTTCACATTGTGTGATAAAATTTTTGCTACACTTCTTCTATTGCTTATAAAAGGCTTTGGAATTCTTTTTAAACAAATGTGAAAAGTTGACTCATAGTGTAGGGTGTGGTGTGGAACTGCAACATCTTCTTATGAAAAGTTTTCTTACCACTAAGATGTTGCTCATGTCTTCTTGGAGGTTACTGTGTTGATAAACATGTCCTCTGGATGATTTCTTAGTGTGCGCCACTACTGGGACAGTAAGCACAAACATTGGTTAAATAGGCTTTGGTGTAGCAAAAAGGCCCATGCTTGTATCACAGTACCTCAACACTCTTTCAAGGCTGATGAAGACCATCATGGCACTGCTGTGATGCACTCTGAATGAAGCAATACAGACTGGAGTAAGTAATGGTCCTAGTTCAATGTGCTCTCTGGCTCATAAGGCTTTGAGATAGTGACTGTCATCCTTTAAAACACGTCAAAGGTGGTGAAAAGGGATGCTCATTCTCTTAATTAAAAACCCAATTCTTGTCATTTCTGTCACTTTCTGAAGCTCTGACTAAGGGTCAGTAATGAAATTTCTTCCTCGAAGAACATCTTCGTTATTACAATTCCACTGTAAGTCAGAGTGCTGTCTTTAGTGTGTATGAACATATGTTCCATGAAGATTAGCTACAATATCACAAACTATATGAGAAAATTACTGCACCATTAAAGTAATTTATAGGATCAAGAGTAGAAGAGCCATTAGATATGGCAACTATGATGATTGGACAATATTTCATACAGTTAAGACTACTGTACATGATAAACTCTCACTAGAAACAGCTATAAATTACCTTCAATTTAACTGCGATAAGGCTTCAAATGATTATATTCTATGAGCAGTGGTATTAGAAAATTTCACCTGAGTGGTCAAATTCAAATGATTTACCTTGAATTTCAAGGACCATCACTTAGTCACACTTGTAAAATGTCACCTCATGGTCCAATCTCTTGTGTTTTCATTTGCTTTGCAGCTGAAAGGTCATGTTTGACAATGTACTCTTTACCTTTCTCTTGGACAGTATCTGAATACATAAGCCCATTTAATTTTTAATTCCTTTGTGCAATTACACAGGCATTGTTTCATGTCCCCTGTTTCTCTATGACACTTAAATTAATTTTAAATTATCTCTTATTCTCCCCACTAGATAAGCTATAACTAATGGTATTCACATTACAATATGTATATAAATGTTGAAATCTTTAGTCAAGCCTAAATTGATTATAAAAACTACCAGCTATCTTACTGCTCACAAAAGCTAGAGACATTATTTTTCATCATTGCCCTGTCACAGCAAATAAAAATTGAACAATCATTTTTTAAATAACATAAGGTACTAGAACATATGGCAAATTTAAATCTTGCAATCATTTTAAGATGCAAGCATTATTATTCTTAATTTTGCATTAAGTAAAAGTAGTCAAAACATAAATGTATTACAATGTGAAATTTAAAGATATTTTAAATAAGTGTTGTTTTTTTTCTATTTGTCTTATAATTACACATCAATATAATATCATCTCTAACTACTGATTTTGTAAACTCTGTGCTAAATAAGTTACTTATTGCTGATACACTTTATCACAAGGAAAGACATTCAATGTAACTACCAAAATTGGATGCTGTTAAATTTATGATGTCAGTGTCAAGTCAAGCCATTTCCTAGTAGATGCTGAGTTGGTATATACAGAGGATAGCAGCATTATATGTAGCAAACCATGATGTAAGATGGATACTCATATGGCAAGGAGTCAAACCAAGGTATCAGTTGTATATCTGATATGATTCTCATAGACTAGTGCTTTGGAATGGCTTAGTCTAATCTTGCAAAATAGATGAAACTGGTGTCTCAGTCAGTTGACTGTACTTTTCCTGAATAAATTTGCAACTACTTCAACCTCCACACTGGGAATAATTTTGTTATTTGCAATAGAGAATTGCCAGAAATGACATAATGGCATTATGTTAGCTTGGAATCTTGTACCAAATGAGTTCAAGGGACATCAAAGTTCTCCACAAAAATCATTACTATATCTTAAAAAAGCTGTAAGATATAGAAGAGAATTTAGTAAACTTGGATAAATTTGATCTCTAGAGTATTTAAATTTGGATCTCTAGTCTGAATTCTCATCTAATGCATTCAAATATCTATGTAATGCCTAAATTTCTCAAAGCAAACAAATCTAAGAGTTAGATTAATGGTCCTATAATTTCTTTCAAGAACCCTGCCTTGGGTTCTGTGTCAGATAATGTGTCCTCAGCATTCTAAAACTGTTCACTGAAAATGCTTGCTGTGCTCTTCCAAAGCTCAGATGTTTTGACCCACAGTCACATTTCTGGGTACAACTAAACATTACTATTTGACATTTCTTCAAGTATCTTTTTTTTTCCTTTGAGTCTATTTCAACATAGAAAGATTTTTTTCAGGTAAATTTCCTTTATAATGATACCAAATAAACTGATAGAATATTGTATTGCATAAGATATTGTTTCCAAACCCTACAGATCCACTAATACATAAACACTATAGAGAAAAGGAAGTGTGAATCCTACCTACATAACAAGGTGGAATTCTAATGTTTATTTTGGTAATAGAAAATACAACAAAACATTGGAATAAAGAATTCATGAAAAAATAAAAGCAACACATTACTGACAGTGTGGAAATGTATTCATCCTCTGCTTTCCAGACTGAAGTTTTATGCACTTCATCATATATATGCTTTGTTTGATTCGGGAAAGAAGGAAAGAAAATGTGAAAATGTGCTCATACTAAGCCCTGGTAAGTGACTTCTGGAGAGTTTTCACCTTGAAAAGTTTCCAGGGAAGAGAGGAAAAACGAACGAACAAACAAACCAACAAACAATACAACCCTCCAGATAAACCAGATCATACCAAATTGGTAAAGAGGTTCTGAAGTTACACAATGTACCTATAGACAGCACTAAGTAGATTTAAGGAAGCTTTTAAAAAAGATAGTACATGAAGTTGGATAGTGAAAGTGTTGGTGAAGTAGAGTAGAAGAAATCTAATGAAGGAAATGGGAGGTAAATTTGTTTAAAAAAACACACCTCTATGAATATATGAAATTTTCAGACAACAAAAGAAAAGAATTAGTTTTGAATTTACAACACATTTAGGTAACAAATGTCCACCAACAGGACTCTGTAAAACTAGAAAGATGTTTCTGTTTGTTTGTTTGATTGTTTTTTGTTTTTGTTTTCCTTTATGTCTGAATGGGGAAACATGAAATTTGAAATGAAACAGGAGAATACAGATTCAATTTCAATAGTTGAAATAAATACTCCTTATGAGAATGTGTGTAACTCAAACAAGGGTAACTCAATTTTGAAACATGTCACGTTGGGAGGGAAAGAGAGAAAAACAATGTTAAAGAGGAAAAATAGTTAAGCACAAAAAAGTTCATTTTTCTGTATTTGTGGTTTTTTATGTTGGAAAATAGAAAACAAAGTCAGATAAAAATAATGAGCCACAAGCCATCTTTCTTTTTCTGTATACCTCAATAAATTTTGTCTATTTCTTAATTATTCTTTTGAATTTATTTGTGATTATTATTATTTATTTATAATGTTAAGCTAGGCACATAGAAGGAAGGAAGCATGAATAAAATACCAGTCATATTCAAAATGGAAATACTGTATGTTTTATAGTATGAGCTTTGGGGACTTTCTTTTACTGCTAAGAGATTAAATTGGTAAGTAGTCTGACTGTGCATACAGAAGTACCTACACCGGTCAGCACTTCAAGGAAAGTGAAGCAAGGCAACTCTTATTTGTTAGTCAAATATAACATGTAATTATAAGAAAAGAAGTAAATGGCATGGTATATAGTGATGGTTAAATTGTGTATGAAAAGTTATATCCTAGCATACACTGCAGATAATATTTATTTCAGCAACAGGTTCCAATGTAAATTTTTGAAATATCACTGAAAACAGAGTCTCAGAGGGAAACTCAATATTCTGAATGAAAGAAATAATGTAGTTGTCACTGTTAGAAAGTCACAGAAAAATATGACTGTATTTGTTTTCTTTTGAAATAAAAGCTGAAAGAATCACTGTAATTGATATGACAATCTCTGAAAAGTTTACTAACATTGTTTCAGGTATGTGCTATATGCAGGAATGAGCCTGGTCTCTGGAGATAAGCATTCAATGAGTCTCTGTCAAGCCCTGGGTTCCCTTGGCACAGGAACCTTGACAGAATTTCAGATCTCTCCCCACCTCTTTCTACTCTTGTGCTGCTACACCAGCTGTGTTTTACTGAAAAGGACCAAAAAATTGTATTTTTGGAGACTATAGGATCTCTATCAAGGCCATTCAAGGCTGTCAAGCTGCATTGAAACGAGTAGGAAACATCTACAGGTATAGTCAGATTTAGAGTACAACTCAGTTGACTGTTTCCTGCTCTTGTTAACCTATTCTCCTCTATACATGTGATAGTAAAATCACAACCTTTTCATTTTTGAGGGCTTTACAGCCATTTCTACAGTATTTCTTCCTATATATGTTTTATTATAAACTCACTATGTTTAGTTAAGTTTAAGATCCATTAAGAAGCAGTAGGATGGATTATCAGAGAATTTCAACAGTATAGATAAGACGACTGTAATGTGAATTTAAGCTATGAAAGCAAGCTATGGTAGGCATGATTTTAACAATATTTAATAGAAATATTCTCGTGTTTGTATTTCTTTAACTTTAAATAGAATTGAAAAACATAAAACATAACAGGATATGGGGGAATAAGGAAGTGACTTTTGTAAACTCAATAGCACTGTATTTCAGATGTTTATCTCACTCAATTTAAGGTATTTCTATGAGCCACTTTCTTGCAGTTCTGCAGTGTTTACATGGATACTCTATCCATCTCTTCCTTTTCTTTGAGCCTAATCTTTTGAAAATGTCTTTTTACAATTACAAAGAAAGCATTTATCAAGACAACCGAATTACTACTAAAACCACACAATTTCCTTCACTACTGCATCTAGTTCCTCCAATCATATTTCATGAAGTGAAATATCCACCTGGGAAACAGTAGCTCCAGCTTCCAGAAGAAAAATTAAAACAAAACAGTTGTATTCAACAAAACCAAAGACCAACACAGCATCATCTAACACACACACACACACACACACACACACACACATACAAAACCCAAAAACTTCTGAGATTTATTTCAGTATATTGTGTTCTCATAATTTCCATCAATTAAGTATCCTGAATATATATTCTACCTTAAAATTATACAGTTTGTCTCTTTGAGAAATCTCTTCGGGTGTTAAAAATTATATATTGCTATTGTTTAGAATTTATTTAATCTCAATTATATTCTACCTGTCTGTATACTGCTATCAAATTATTATAGAAACCTTTATACTCTATGTTTTATGTGCAGTATTAAAATACTCATTAGCTTATCCTCAAAACATTTCATCCATGGATCAACCTATTACTGCTTCACTTGTACATCATTACCTTGGCCATTCTAAAAATTATGAAGCAAGAAAAAGATCCAATTCCTATGCCCATAAATTTTTCTATCATATTAAAAGCAGAGAAAGGTGAAGATTTTCCACGTGTAGGATATGGTAAAAAAACAAAAATGGAGAAAAGTACAAACATAAGAGGTGGTCTCCATAAGTGATCTCTTGAAAAATAGAGAGACATGTTCTCAAGTCCCTAATTTCAGGGAGTGACCTGCAGTTAGAGATGATGTACAGAACCAAGTACTATAGAAGGAAAAGGATTTATAGGTGACCCCTGAAGAAATCTGCATCATCATAGCAAAATAACGGGCAGGAAGGATATTTTACATAGTTCAAGGAAAAAAGACTTGTACTTATGAAAAGTGAAGGAAAGGCTCTATGTTGTTTTAGAAAATTCTAGTTGATGGTATAAAAAGGACCCAGCTGTTCTCCACTTAAGTTTGGATCTTTATTGTCTCTGCTGGGAATATATCAGCCATGATTCCTACAGGGATTCGTTTTCTTGTAGTAGAGAATTCTCTGCATGATGGTTGGATCTGATGTACAGAACTCCCACATGTCCCCTCCTCTTCATAAACACATCTTTCTTGCTCAAAATTCAATTTTTTTCATAAAGCCATATGTTGGGTGGGGAGCATTATTTCATAAGACTAGTCAGCATGAGGGTGCTTTCTTTCAACCTCATTTCCAAATGTTAGAAATAATGAAAATATTGTTTGGAAAATAATAAAAGGTACACATACATTTTAATAAGTTTCCTCACAGTACATTATAGGAGATATAGAGGCTTGGTTCCTTGCATATGTATCCCCTGGCAAATTAGAGAAATGAAAGCATGCAATCACAGACTTCCAAATTCTGCTTGAATAATCTCTCCTTTTTGATATCTGGAATGAAAGCACCAAGATTCTAAAAAGTTTAGCCTTTTTCTGCAAAAGTTGAGAATGGACATGTTGAGCATAATATATTTTTATAGAGTAGAAAGGAATCTTAAACAAAAGCAAATTTTAGAAAACATGGAACATTCAAAAATGCCAGCCTAGAATGCTTGTGGTTATCGGCTAAAAAGATTTTTCTTATATACAATACATTTCAACACAATGAAACTATTGAACAGAAGAGTCGGAAAGCCTATGGCAAGATACAAGAGATAAGAAAAAGAAGTGTAAATAATTGGGAAGAGATAGAACCATAAAAGAGATAGAATCTAAGTACAACAAAAAACAGAGTAAAATTGAGATTGAAAACGTAGTAAATATGAGGCCTTTGGGAAACATGCGATATGTGATTGTATGAGAAATTTGGGTTAATATACCATGAATTGCCATTCTGGAAAAATGAAACAGAAAGCTGGATATGTTAGGATGACCCAGACATGAGAACTTGGGAAATCAGATAGAATAATTTTTGATTTGGGAAGAAAAAATTTGAATCAATAATGTAAAAGGTAAAGACAGTGTTGAAAAAGGATGAATCTGCTGGGTCACAAGGATGAAGAGCGTGCCAGAACCTTGTAAACCATATAAAGTGGTTTAATGGAAATACACGGGAAAGAGTGGACTTGAGGCCAGGGTTTCTAATGAGTTTTAAAAAGTCAACCTCTAAAAGAACTTCTTTTGCTATTCTGGAAAAAAGGACTGTATATTTTAGGAGATGTGTTACATTAAGAAAAGAAAGGAAGAATGTTACTTTATACCAATAAGGTATGTTTGCTATTTTCTTACTCTTCAAACACCACATGTACCTTTGGGGAACATTCTGTACTCCAACCATAGTAAGAGTCAAACTTCTGTAGTGTGCTGGTCTTACTTAGCATGCTGGAAAAGACCAAATTTCCAACATTCTCAACAAATTCAATATAAAATTTGGGATTGTAGAATAAGTACAGAAATGCTAATAATTATGATAGTAGAGGAAATAAAAACCAAACAACCCAATCAAAAATGGGATATAGAACTAAACTGAGAATTCACAACAGAGGAAGCTCGAATGGCTGAGAAGCACCTAAAAAAAAAATATACAAAGTCCTCAGTGATCAGAGAAATGCAAATCAAAAGGACCCTGAGATTCCACTTCACACCAATCAGAATGGCTAAGATCAAAAGGTGACAACACATTGCTGGTGGGAGTGCAAACTGGTACAACCACTTTGAAAATCAGTCTGAAGGTTCCTCAGAAAATTGGAAATAGATCTACCTGAAGACCCAGCAATACCACTCTTGAGAATATACCCAAAAGATGCCCTAACATGCCACAGGGACATACTTGTGGAGACAGGGAGTGGGGTGGAGATATGAGATGTGGAACAGAGGGTGGACGGGGATAGAGGGCAGAAAATAAAATGTAGAGTGTAAAAAAGTATCCACATACCATATTCACATCTTAAGAAACTTTTGAGTCTCCAACTGCACTTCTGTGTGCAGGAAAGTTCTACATGGCACTGTTATTTAATATGATAGTTTATATTATTGGGCTAATAGAGAACTCTAAGCACACAAAGTCAAGCCAACCAGTTCTGCCTTTGGTGTCTTGCCTGGGACCTTTTCTCTCACTGGTTCCCATTCATAGTTTCTCTGAAGTGTACTTACTGAGTGGAAAAAGTACTAAATGAATTATTTTTGAAAATGTTTTAGGTTTTTAAAATAGATTTTTATTTCCTGCCTCATTTATATGAGTACTGGGCATGATGTATTGCAAACATTCTGACCATTAGGATGCCATGCAACACAGCATGGCCATTAGATTAGTCCTTAACTATTCTTCAGTGAGTCTGCCTAGAACATCCCAGCGTGTTTCAGAATACTAAATTGGTTCATGAAAACAAAACAGCACTTTGAATACCATGAAGTAAATGTGTACCATTTCTGGAGTCATCATCAAATCCCACATAAATATGCTGAAACACAGAATATTCTGGCCATAAAATTAAAACAAGAATTTCAAAAACAAAGCTAGTTCATTCTGTCACAAAGTGGTAGAACTGGAATGAATTCAATGTTTTTATGTGCTATGAAAGCTAAAAGGATTTATTCATTGGACATATTGGAGACATCATGATTGATGAGTAGGTAGAGGGGAAAGGTCTGGGAAAGCTTAAGAAATGACATTCTCTTGACATAGTGATGTGTCTTTGAAAGAAGTGATTGAGTGAGTGCAATTATAACATAGATATAAGTACATGTTAAACCTGCATATCTGTTGTTAAAGTAAAAGCAGCATATTAGTAGCAAGATCCTGGGAAATCATCTAGATACTCTGATATTATTGATAGTGAAGCTGAATTCAATATCTATTAACAGGTAAGTCCCGAACTTCAGAGATGTTTTGTGACATAATGTAGGAATCTGCATCCTAAATACAAGTGTCCTTAAATTGTACACTTGGACATCTTCAATGCATAAATGAAGAAAAAGTATCATGTGTTAGCTAAATGTGGTATCCTCAACAGAGTTTGCTCAAATACGTGCTTCAGAATAGACCATTGAACACTTTTCAAGAAGTCTATGCTTTCCACTATGAGGATGTGAAAGTACCCACTCACTAATAGAGTATCAAGTGGATCAGAAAGACACAAAAACCAAGGAAAACTGGAACCAAAAATACCTAGAGTAAGAAAACAAAAATCAGTACCTTTGGTGTCCAGATCTGCTCTGCTAAACCACCTTCTAAATTATACAGCCATAGGCAAAACTTTGAGCCCAAGAAATAAATATGGATCCCAGTTTCTTTTACTAATTGAGAATCTTGCTGGTATCATTTAGATTCTCTGGATTTTATTTTCTGTTATTCTAATAATAAGTTGGTAATAATAATAGAAGCTGGTGGGCAAAAGATGATGAGCAATTCAATACAAATAATTTAGGAATTAGTAAGCAGAATACATGTAACTACACCTATGATTATTTCCTACTTCTATGCTTCAAACACAGAGGGTGCCAACAGAGAAAGAAGAGTGAGAAGTTCTCTGCAATATTCTCTTTCTTCTCTCTCTCATGAAAACACACATACATCACACACATATCACACAAACAAGATGAAATTACTAGTATAAACAAAAGAATTCCATTAACGTTATAACTGTAATGTTATTACATTTAAAAATGGTCTAGAGATGGAATATAAGATTCTATATATTTCACCTTAAAATTCAATGATCAGCACAATATCACGATATACATTCAAGAAAGGAGAATAAACACAAAATGAAAGAAAAGGAAGATGGAAAGACAAAAGGAAAACTAAAATTAGAACAAAAAGAAAAGAGCTGTAAGAGAAAGGCAGGTGATAGCTGATAAATCCCGAGAAGGGTTCAGTAGTCCCTTAAGGTGGGGTATAAAATTGCTAGGCAACTTATATCTAAGCATCTAGTCTAAGAAACTAAATTAGCATCTCTGTAATTATTAAACTCAAATAGCTGCACACTTTCAACTTCCCTTCAGGGACTTTGGTCTGTTACTTATAGCATCAAGAGAGTCACCATCTTAGCAACCTCTGCTACTCTGTTCAAATGAAATCCTGTTTACACTGAATGCTGTAAGAGTATGAGCAAAGAATGCGGTTCAAACAGCAGTGCCATCCCTTTCACTCAAAATCGTGTGGTTTTGTTCTGAAGGAAATTGTGTGAAAACACTCACTCTGAAGCAAAATGAATTCTTTTCTTTTTCAAGAATCCAGACCAAAGTAATAGGGGTTACCTATTTTGATGTGTTCTCTTTATTCATGTCTGTTTCACAATGGTTAATTTTGTGGAAGATTGGAACACTGAATTCTTTTTCCATTTTGTTAGCACCTCAACCCACATTCTGCATGGACAGAGTTCTTTGAACATGTCAGCCCATAGAGCCTTTAAACTTTCCTTACATCTTACAAAATGAAGAATTGTGAAGAATCTCACGCTTCCTCCAATTGAAGATATGTAATCATTGCCTGGTTTCCACTGTTAGTACAAGTTTTGTTACTAAAGACACCCAAGCTATAAAGGAAACTATACCTCAGGTAGTATTTCATTACCTGTGATCACATCTTCTTATACTCCACTAGTACTAAATATTTTCTATCACTTTGATTTATATTTGATGTGATATTGACTAAAAATTATTGCCTAGTCCCAGGCTTTCACAAATGCTTGTGATCAATTTTCTTGTCCATCTTCCCTCCGGAATCAACAATGCTTTCACCATCACTCCTGCCCAGGAATGTTCTAATTACATCTATAAGACTCTAATGATTGCAGCTTTTATAGCCCTTGAAAAGTAATATTCAGGCTGGCTTAGCTCCATCTCTCTCCCTACGAGGAGTCAAAAGCCTAAGCTAGCCATTTCACTAAACTAAGGAAAGATATGAACATCTTCTACCCCACTTGGTTCATTTCTGTTTTTTTTTTTTTTTAAATCATTTTTAACAGACTTAATAATCTTTAATCATTGAATTTTTCTCTGACTTTTGATTCTAGAACTGTTAGCAGATGCAACTGTATTATAAGAACTAAGCAGATAATTATACTTGTTCGTTTGTCTGAAATTTATTTGTCAGTGAACCACCCAATTTCTAATACAAATTTATTATTATTCCAAATAAATAAAGGAAAACTCACTTTTCTTGTTGAAGCCTAGGAATTGAACATTTTTAAAACAAATTATAGATATAGAATATTTCAAAGTGCTTATCTCACAAGATTACACACTGGGAATCTACTGAAACACATTTTGGATATTTCTTTGAAGGGTAAAATTAATTCTGAAATTATTAGTCAAATGCGATCAAGTTAAAAAATTTCACTATCTGGAGTAATATGTGATGAGCAAGTTGTAAATTAAAATGTACTTCACTTTGGAGAGATATTTCATAAACCTAATTTATCAGAACATACAGTGGCTATGATATAATTGCAGATTTAATTAATTCATTAATTTCTGTAGAGCTACAGATCTTGCCTAAGGCTCCATCCATACTAGATAAGCACTCAACCACTATGCTATATCTTAAGCTCCAATCTTCATACTTTAAATGACTAATATTAAAGGAAAATAAATGCAATAGCAAACATTTTACAGATAACATATAAAATAAAACATAAAATGTATAAGGGCCATAAAGCCATTCAATCAACTACATTAAATCCAGTGAAAAGCATCCATTTTAAAGAAATATATTAAACATATTAATATATTAACATATTGCATTTCTTTTGCTTTTTGTGAGTTTGTGAGTTTTTATTTGTGAGTTTCACAAATAGATTCAGTAGTAGAAATCACAAGGTAAATAGAGACAAAATTACATAGAATAAATGATAAAAAAAACTTACCCAAGAATGTGCCCAGTATAGCCAACATTAAAACCATGATCCCTCAAAGCATTTTTGAGATAAAAATACATATTCATGTGTTATAAAAATAGTTCAAAAATAAGTTTTTATTGGAAGACACTGGGGACTTTTAGTAGTGACATGTAAAGAGAGACCCAGAGTGAACAAAACTGAAAAGAAATAGTCAGTATGCTGAGAGACATTCACTAACAATGGCCTAGCATCTACTCCCATTCACTTTAGGTTGTCATATTCATTGTTCAGTTATAAGAGCAAATGAGATGAAAGAGCAAATGAGATGAAAGCTCAAAGAAGAAAATGATGTAGCAGTACTGGGCCCCATCCTAAGAAAATGTCAATCTTCAGAGATATGTGCCTTGACCATTGTGACAACTGATCCTCTGCAGATGTCTCATGTCTGGAACTCAGCACATTGTTTATGCCAAAGACTCTTAAGAAGCACAAAGGAATCGACCAGAACCTAAGAATGCAAACAAAACAGACTCTTGGAGGAGACATTTAGTCTACTTATGCTCTTCATATCCACAAGCTCAGGAAATGCTGTAGACTTTGGAGTCATTCAAAATTTAAAACCCCTGGATAAGAAGGATCCCAGAGCTACAAACTGGGAAGAGAGAATGGTGTGCATTGAGCATGAGAGGCTGGGGTGAGATTTCACAGAACCTCAACAAAGATGGTGATAATGGAGGATTTGCTTTCTGGCCAACCAAATTACATAATCAATATGTATAGTATACTATCCTTGACTATCAGCATGTGCCACCAGTCCTGGCATCTACCTTTCAATATCTTGTTTGCTTGTTTGTTTCTATTTTGGTTACCTTTCAGTTCATGGTATAAACAGCAAAGTACATTATTTTCTAGATTTTTCAAAGGGCCATTTGCCAATTTTTAACAACTGATTTGCTATGAAATGTCTTATTCTATGAATGTAATTTTCATGTCAATGAGTAACTTGTCTGAGTCTGCTACAGCTAAGGTAGTAGGCAGTCTACAGCAAAGTTTCCTGTATGTGAAAGACAAAAGGAGTCATAGTCTTGTTGATAGAAACTACAGCCTCATGGAGATTCATTCAGTTGCTTAGGGAACTCGTGCTATGATTTTTAGTCTCTAGATTGGATTTTTTTAAAAAAATGTGCATTTTCTATTGAGTTGTATTATAGGTTTAACTATGAGATTCTTCAGAGTAAGGTGTGTTGATAATATATGAAAAAGAGAATAAAGAGTGTTAATTTTAATTATCAATAAATGAAGATATCCAGTACTTGCAAGTATGGAACCAAAATCATACTTATTGTAAGTCATATTTATAGATAGTATGAAACTATGTTTATTAGATTTTTATGACAAATTCTGAAACAATACAGTTATCATGGAAACAGACTACTGGAAGACAGTTTTCAAGACTAAGAGTCACTATGGACACCAAAATCCCTTGGTTATCTTCCAGTATCTTCTTTAAACTGGCATAATAGTTACATAAACGTTACCTATGCCGTGTGCCCTCCTATACACTTACTGAAGTAAACATAAGACAAATAGTACGAGTTAGTTACATGTTTTAGAGGACAATATCAAAAGAAAATGTTGGCTGGTACACACATATTTCCCTTATCTATTCAGGCTGTCATCCACCTTTAATACAGAACTTGGAGACAGGATGTGTCAACTATACTTAGTTGCTGTCTGAAATGTTGAAGCAAAAGTTCAAGTATGTTTTTCTAAATTATATATTTTGAATATATATTATGCAAATTTAGCCTAGGGCAGCAATGTCTGGATGGTAGAAATAAGAAATGAACTGGGTGAAAGTTTACCTTTACTAAGCATTTCCTGTAGTTCTCACAGGGAGCTACATTACAAACATCACTAAATATTTAACATCAATAGTTTGACAATAAGCTATGGTAATAACGCAAGGAGGAATGAATAAAAAATAGAAAAGAATGTTAGAAATGGCTTGCAATGACACAGCAAAATGTTAAAGGAAACTAACAAAGAACACCTAGGTGGAAATAAGTGAGGATAACCTATTTATGACATCTATGTAAATATAATATTTATTTATTAAATAATTCTGCTAACTTTTAAATCTTAAATTTTTTCTTGTTTTGTTTTGAAGTCTTGTGTATCATATTCAGGGCCTCCCTCATCTTAGGTAAGCAATCTACCACAAATCCACAATCCAATTTATTTGAATTTCTTGTCATTCATGTTTGTTGATCTGCCTATTTCTTGTTTAATTTTATTTTATTTTCTGCAGATTCTCATGTTAATGGCAACTAAATATCTATATCTATCTATCTATCTATCTATCTATCTATCATCTATCTATAATTATATCATATATATTACATTATATATTATATATAAATATTATACTTTCTTCACAACAGGGTTTAACATTCTTTTTATATAGTTTAAAATGAATCATTAAACTTTCCTTTCATTTTCAATTGAATAGCCTTATCAATTCTCTATTTTTTATAATGGAGTCTTGATAGAGAACATACTAGACAATTCAGAGGCATCCAAAACAAACGATAGCCCTAGGTTTCTCAAAGAAACGTTGGTTCTTTACAGTCTCCTTCCAGGCCCTGTTTCCTGTCCCTGTCCTTTACCCTGTCTATCTACATTTTTGCATTAGTACTTGATATTCCAAAGCCTCTACATTTTCAGGGATCAGATTCAACTTCTCATGGAGTTGGTGAGTTCCATACTGAACTAAATGATCTGTCCATTTATTCCTTACCAATGTAGACATTTCCCATCCTCAGACACCCGGCTTTAGCCTGTAATTCAATGCCTAAACTATAATAAATTAATGTTTAGTGAACAAGGAATGAATGAATGCGTCATAGACCATCTGTGTAGTCTTCATTCTATTTCTTCCTGAATTTATAGTTCCGTAGCAAAATGTTATACAAGCCACATTAGAGGAATTGCAGAATCTAGGAGGTAGTGTATGGACTTTTAATTTATTTTTCCTGAAAATATGCTTTATTTTTAAAGGCTTTTCTCATTACTGCTTAATTTCTTTGTACTTATGTATAAACTTTTGTGATAAGAATGAAATCCTTGAACCCAAAAAAGTAAGCTGGAATCCATAAAATGTATTCATACATTTATTTATTCATTAAGTTTCAAGCAGGATATATTCTAGTCCAATCTGGCCTCCAACACAGCACGTAGCCAAACATGATCTTGAATTACTGATCTGCTTGGCTCTACCTCACGCTCAGACTGGGCTGCAATGTCCGTCAGACAATGTTTAAGCTGTAGTTGTGAATATCCCTCATGCATCTCATGCTGGACTTGAGTACACTGTGAAGCCAGTAAGGATTGAAGACAGCCCTTACACTCCCTGTCCTCCTGCCTGTTAGAATTATCTGAAAATCAGCATGCTAGGATTTCAGGTAAGTCCAGAGTCTCCATGTTATGGATTACTTTAACGGAAGCCAGTGATCTGTGTGAGGTAGGCAAACGTTCTAGCAGCTGAGCAGTAGCCTCAGCCTGGAGTCTGTTATTACAAAAATAAAACATAACATCACAGAACTGACAGAAACTTTAAGAGCTGCAATTAAATTTGTCAACTAGGTCAGAAAGCATATGGCTCAGAGTATCCTAGATTTGAATTTAACCTCATAGACTAAAATATGTGCATCGATATGCCATACTGCAAACTTGCCATCCTAGGAGCAAATATGGAAGCAGAAAAGGTGATATCACTGTTTCCAAACTATCTAATTTCCAAACTACCAATAATTATAGGGGAATCCATTTATAAATCAGTGGAAAATCACTGAGAAAAATAAAAACCTGCCTATATATTTGTCCTTTAGTACCTACATATGACTGGGTCCAAGATTCCTGACATGTACCCAAATCTGTAAATGTTCTAGCAACTTATAAAAAGTGACTATTAACTGAAGCTTTTACTTTCACATAATTTAACTCATTTCTATATTACATGTAATACTTTATACAATATAAAAGACATAATGAGTTGTTAAGTTGTTCTGTTTCAGTAATAATAAGGGAAAAATGCATATGCTCAATAAAGAGAGGAATGCTTAAAATATTTTCTATTAGTGTCTCAATCTATGGAGGTAGAATATATACATCTATATATGTGTATTCATAAATATATGTAAACATGGTTTCACATTATAATTTAGTGTATTTATGCATGTATAGATGCATGTTCAAGCATATGTGTATTAGTGAACATGCAGATCTATGCACATTGGGTTGAAATGCCTGAAGTTGATACCTGTTTTCCTTCTTAATCCTTGTGGGAAGGATCCTTAATTGAAGATCTAAACCTTCCCGGTAAAACCAGTATGGATAGACAACTTGCTCAAGGGATCATCAGGTCAGCCTTGAAGCTCTGGGATTCTAGACAAGCCTGCACATGACACTTCGTATTTTCCTGGCACTCTGGGGAAATCACTACTCTGGCCCTCAGATTTGCTGTGTAAGTGCTTTAACAACTAAGCCATATCCAAAACGCTACATACAATTCATGATTTGTGGATAAAGAGAAAGATTCAATCTATTATAAAAAGAATCTAACGAAAGCTTTAATGCAATGAAGTAAAAGTAAAACTAAAAACATACTGCTAAGGACTGAATTGTATGCCAGCAAAAAATGTCAATGATATTTATACATAGAACAAACGTGTTCCTTCTTAGGGTTGTGAGAAGTCTGCAGGACTAACTTTCTATTTACTGCAGATAAGGCCTCAAGAATACTTCCAAATATTAAAAGGAAATTGATTAAAATTTTATTGATTAAAAGTAAAAGAGACACCTTTCTTTCCAAAAATGGATTAACTTGATTAAAAAGATTTTATATTTCTTGGCCTCTTGGGGTCGCTGGTAAATATAGAAGCTCTTAGCAGTAAAAGCTCAGTTATTTTTCCGAATTGTCATACAATGTCTCTTGCAAATCTCATTTTTCTCATTCTCACAGGGAAACACATTTTAGATGGCAGTAATTTAAAATCTTTAAATGGAGACTTTGAAAACCCCACACATTTCTAGCAATTAACACCTTTATCCTACACAGAGTAGCTAATTAAATACAAGATACTTTCATTATACACATAGAATTGAAAACATATAATGAGTAGAGTTGATTCATTATTAAAGATTTGGAGTGGTCTTAATTAAGACATAGCAAAGGCAATGCCCTTTAATCAAATTGTACTCATAATTATAACAAGAAATACAAAGTCAAATGGAGCTGAGAAATATATCAAGAATTTTTGTCAAAAAATGAGAAGGAACCCAATAAAATAAAACAGATAAAAATAGTTTGTTGAAACAGGTGCACAATTTGTGTTAAGTAAGACTGTCTCTCCCCTGGCAATAATGACATACTTGGCTAGGAAATTTTATACTCTGGGTACTGTCCTGTGTGATTCAGGACATTTAATAGCATTCTTAGACTCTACCTACTGGGTGCTTTCTTGTTTCCCAAGTTGTGACAATCATAAAGTATGATTTTCAAATATGTCCTGATGTGTCCTAGAAAGCAAAGTGCTTATAACCATTTGTTTAAACAGAATATAGAAATATTGCCATAAATTATATGAAACATAAGATAACAGATGAATACAACCCAAAATGTGACAATACTACAAAGCAAAATCAGAAATTTTTGATGGACAAAGAGTATATTTCAAATAATATACCATTACAACTTTTTAATCATCATATGTTTTAATTTATAATAAGAATGCACACTAAATCAGTTTGTCAATTTTAGTTTCATATAGGTGTGGTGTAAAATAAACTGAAGGTTCAAGGTAAAATTAATTTTAAGTTCAGTTTGAGTACTGTCTTCATACTATTAATAATTTATCAACTCATTGTTTTTAACTTGGGTAAAGCATTCTGACAACAGTTCATTATTAAATTTATTTTTATCTCTGCCTGGCTGGCATAGTATTATTAAAATCTTAGGTATTAGGTGAAATTTTAGTCATTGCAATTGCTAAAACTAAAGGTAGGAATAAATGATATAAAGGAGGAATAGGACAATTTATCTTTACTATAAATAATTTTATAGAATTTGTCATGTACTTATTCATAGCTTTTCAGCAAATAATGTATAATTACTCAAAAAATATGGAAATTGTGAGGATTGCCACTGGCTTATGGTTTCTAACAAGTTACTAAACAATGTGACATCACCTTGTTGTTTAGAACATCTCAACATTTTTTAAAACTAGCTAGAAAGTTTGTTGCCACAAATGATAAATTCCATACTGCCCTTTTCACGTACTTCTAAAGAATGAATATCTGAGAAACAATCTCAATCAAGAAAAGAAAATTGAATTTACAAAACCACCAAAGGCAAGGACTATCCTCTTATATATACTACATGTTATTATTTTGTCCCAAATAGTTTCTTTCTCTCTCTAGCTATTATTTGCCTAGGGAGGTTATTTAAAGATAAGAGGGATTGGAGCTTGTCCACTGATAATCAATCAGAAAGGGTTTTAATGGAAAACTTTGTTCAATATATCAGAAGATAATAATTAAAAAAGAAAACACACAAAAGACTCCTCTCTGCTAAGGAATAAAAACTCACATAGGTGAGCCCACCACTAATTACTTCACAAACTACACACCTCAGTCTTGTTTATGTAGCTCTGAAATCATTTTTTTCATATACATCTATATTGATTCTTATCCAATTTATTTTCTAAAATTAGTGTTTCTGATGCCAGTGGATAGGCTCACAGTCGCAAATGCTTTAAATGCAATTTATCACTGATTTTATAAAGCAAATGTTTCTTGACAACACAAATACATGAGAGAAGTGATATACAGAGATTGAAACCATCAAGTAATAGTAGCATCAATATAAATTGATACAGTATTATAAAATGGCATCTAAATTAATCAGGATATTCAAAGAAGAATTAGTACATTATCTAATTATCTCACTGCTGGTATATATCCAAGGAGATACATCTCCAAAAGTTGTTTTTGCTTCCATATTTGTTGCAGCAATATGTATAATTATGTTATAGGGAAAAGTAGAGCTTCAGCACTTAAATACATACATATATGCAAATATATTTCAGAATAATTACTTACTATAGCAAGTAAGAACTCTTACATTTGAAATAAACATGATAGGCATTGTGCTAAGTGAAATAAGCCAAACTTAAGAAAAAGAGGATGATATGATGGCGTGGATATGTTGAATTAAAAGAGAAAGTCATATCAACCTGGTGGGGGAGCTGACAGAAGGACTGGAGGAACAGGGGTGAGGGGAGTAGGGGGATTGCAACCCCATTGGAAGAAAAATATAGGCTGGCCTGACTACCTAGTTCTCCCAGAGACTAGACCACCAACCAAGGAGTGTACCTGGAGGGATCCATAGCTCCAGATACATATATAGGAGAGGATGGGCTTGCTTGCCAGCAATGGGAGGGAAGGCCCTTGGTCCAGGGGAGGTTTGATGCCCCAGCATAGGGGCATGCTGGAGCAGTGGTGCTTGAGAGTGTGGATAGATGGAGGAGAACTGTCATACAAGCAAAGTGCAGTAGGGAGGAAGACAGATGTGGGATGGAGGAGAGGCTGATGTAGGGGTAACAGGGAAGTGGGATATCATTTGAGACGTAAATGAATGGAATAATTCATAATAAAAAAAGAGAAAATTTTGTATTATGACACATATTTCACAAATAGTTAATTTTATGACATGAGGTAGATATTTTAATTAGAGGTGATAAAATATTTTAATTAGAGAGCAGATATATATGTACTAATATGTATAATTTTAATTCTGAGCGTGAAAACATAAATTCTATATAGGAGTAAATTTGGAAAAGCCATAGAATAATTAAAACTTTGATATAAGGTTTTAATTTATAAATTCTAAAATACTGATAGGCTAGTTATCTCAAATATTAACTTTTAATGCTTCGGAAAGAAAACTTAGATTACATTTATACCTTTACAAAAAATTACAAACTTACATTTAAAAGTAATTTTAAAATGTATCATTTTATAAAGTAACCCTATATTCAGTCTGCCTTAAGAGCATATGGTAATATATACAAGGATTCAAGTTTGCAAATTTGATTCTTAATGAAATTATTATAATTTATTTGAATTAAGCTAACCTTCAGTTTCTTTATGTGTTTATGATAAATTAAACATATTCTTTGCGATTTAATGAACACTGAGAAATCTTTCATGTGTATCCGAGTGACTGTGTTACGCTTTTTAAAGACACATATGAAAATTTAAGGGGAAAAAAACCAGCCTAAAATAAAATCATTTTTTCTTGCTTTTGGAACTGTTCTTTAAATATATAATAGTTTAAAAGCTTTGATCTCTACTTTACATGACTCATTTGGTCTTCGTTTTTTTCTTTGAGAAAGGACCTTGCTACATAACTCAAGGTAGCCTCTAAATCACTATGAAGCTCAGAAAGGCTGGATCTATTACCCTTCTGCATCAGCATTTCACCTGATGTCTCAGGCCTGTACCACTTCATGCAAACCACATTACTTTGCTTTTCTCAGGACTTTTCTATAAATACATGATTGTTGCATTTACTTTCTCCACACCTTCTAGTATCACAGATCCCAATCTCAGTGATTTCAAAACAAGGATCCTGCAACTTGTTCTTAGTATGCCATAGTATGAAGATAGTTTTACATTAACAATGAAGATGGATTCTTGTTTTTTCTCTCTCATCCCAGCATGATTACACTGATGTAAGAAAAGGCACAGCAGTCATTAGGCACCCTCAGATTTGTTCTGAAATTCTGAAGAGCTCTTGCCATTTAAAACATACTCCTCAGCATCAGGGATGAGGTTATCAAATCTGTTTCCTTCCTAGTAATGTGGGAAGAATGACACCTCACAGCTGACAGCTTGAGATCTAGAATGATTGACATAGAGGACTTGATTTTTCCATTCTGTCATACAGCAAACATTGTGTTATTTGACTTTATATTTTCTTTCTTCTTAATCTCTGTTTCTTCCTGGAAAGTTTGGAAGATGACATTGTACAGATTTGGACAGGACTTAAGAATAAGCTCACCAATTCAATTCAATTTGTTATAACTTAGCATTATTTGTTCTGCACAAGACTGGGTAGTATTCTGCCATTGAAATGCTATAGGAAGGAAAATATTCCAACTCCTATAATGTATGAGTCAATTAAGTTAAATTTGCTGTAGCCTATCTCTTTGAAACATCATTTTAATTTGAGATATATGCCAAAAATTTTGAAGAATCTTCTTAGATTAACTGCCTTAAGGAATAAAATGAGTATACTCCTATAGTCTCTTAAAAATAATTTTACATATGGCTCTAAACTTTTCTTTAACCCTAGGAAGGAGAGTCTGATAAAGTAAGTAGCACATGGACTAAATTGTACCTTCCCATGGTGGATCTCTTTCTCCATTGAGTGGTCACTCATTACACCAAAGCTTCAGTGTTTCTTCAACTGGTGGCTATAACATTTGTCATAATATTAAAAAAAGTTTGTAAGCATAAAAGGACACTGGGCCATAGGAATTCATTAAATGTAAACATCCTTGATTTCATGAATAGTATGAGTGACTGTAGAATACAAACTCAAATTAATCAATGTGAATAAATTGAAAAATGAAATTGTTATTATGAGTGTTTGCCTGTGTTTGTATGTATGCTGTATCCATAATGTATGTATGTATGTATGTATGTGTGTATGTATGTATGATGTATGTATGTATGTTTGTGTGTGTATGTATGTATTTCTCTATCTCTGTATTTGTTTCTTGGTGTCTATGTCTGTCTGTCTCTCTTTCTCTCTCTGTCTCTCTGTCTCTGTCTCTGTTTCTCTCTCTCTCTCTTTCTCTTCTCTCTCTCTCTCTCTCTCTCTTTTGTGTGTGTGTGTGTGTGTGTGTGTGTGTGTGTGTGTGTGTGTATGTGTGTGTGTGTTTGAGAAGTAGACATAAATATGATATTGTGCAGAGGTCCAGGTCTAAGCAACAATATGAAGTCAGTTCTAGGGCTTGAACTCAGGTTGCCAAGATGTGCAGCGCACTGAATCATTTCCTCACTGCCCACCTCTGATAGCATTATACTTAATCCATGAGCCACAGAATTACTAATGAAATACTTTGAAAGGCTAAAACTTTTCTAAAGCTTAGGAATAACTTCATAGTTTATTCTTTCATTCATTGTTATCTTTTGCAGGAGGTAGGAGTGGGTACTTTAGTTGTCAGCTGTACAACCATACTGTTAAGTTGTTCTCCTTTCAAGGTCTGGGGAACACGCTTTGAGATGCTGCAAACAGAAAATATGCAGTGACGGAAGTAAAGCCCAGACCAATGTAATTAATGAGTCTTGTCAAAATGCAGTAGCTCTCTAAAAGTCAATGGTGTCTCTGTCATTGGGTTCAGAATATGCAAGAAGATATTTAAATTTTTATGTATTTGTTTTACTGTTGAATAAAGACCCATGAGCTACTAAAAAGAAAGTATATTAAGTGTTTGGGTAAGTTGTTCTATAGATGTTTGTTAGGATATTTGATTAAGGATGTCATTTAAATCTAATGTTTGTCTAAGTTTTTCCCAGATGATTTGTCTAATGAGTGAGAATGGAGTATGGAAGTCATTCAGTATTTATCTGGGTTTTTTTTTTAAATAAATAACTATTAAAAAATGGATCTGGGTTCTCAAGAAAATGACATCACAATCCAAATTATTTTAGGGAGTAAAAAAGTCTTATGACGTAGAAAACTGCATAGTCATGTTTAATTAGTAAAAAAGCAAGGTCACAGAGTGAAGATTCTATTTTGTTTTATTTCTAACAACAACAAAAAGGTCTTTTGCCTCATGCTGAGTTGTCAGAGTTTGGCCTTAACTTCTCATGATTGTCTAACAAAGGGTGGCATATTTTGTAGGAAGTAATGAAATAAATATACATTTTAATTTCAAGACATGTTGAGCTTAGAAGAATTTGAATTTCTGCCAACTGGCATCTGTACAATTCTTTTAATGGAGTTTTGTCTTATTTAACCCATTGATAGAAAGGAATACATTTTTTGTCAACATTTATCACTGTAACCATGAGTGTTCAGCTGTGGATCAATCATTTTAAATCAAGAATCCCTTATCTGATGTTCAACAAACATCATAGGAATGCAAGATAGAAAATGAAAGAGCTGGTGGTTGAGGAGGAGAGCTATAAAATGCTAACTCTTAGACATGATACATGTTTATATGCATTTATTCAGTCATTACCTGTGTGAGGCCTGCATAAGACCAGGCAAGTAAAATGCCAATATGGATCCCAAGCTTGGTGGAGGAGCTCTTTACAGTTATTGCTGTAAGGGTAAGTGACTCTCTGGGAAAAATGGCACCTAGTGGAATATTCATGACTCAGTGGATGATCACACACTCCTTTGCATATTGAAGGCACTAATTGCGTACACAGCATTATCCATAACAACAATGAAAACTGCAAAAGTAACCTCAAATGCCACCAAACAAAATATACAGCATGAGGCTGGAAAGGAAGTTAGGTGGGCATTATGGGGACATGGAAGAAGGTAATGATGGAAGAGTATGATCAAAATACATTATAGATATGTATGAGATTTTTAAAGAATCAAATGAAGTATTACAATGAAAAGAATACCCATGAGCCATAATTAGGACCTGACTGTGACCATGTCATCCACTTCACATGTTCTATTACAGAAGACCAACGCTAACTCTCATATAGACCTTTATTCTAGTGCATATGTAGAAAAGTAAAAAGAAAGACACATCCTATATATGTAGCCTGTGGTAAATAAGTAAAGCAAATTCAGGCATTGGAAAGCTACCACATGTAAAATAAACTCAAAGAGAAGCAGGAGGTGAAGGGATAAAACAAGATACTTGTACATCACCCTGCTTTATCACAAAAAGTAAATGTTTCTTTGTTAGTTGGAGACCCCTTTTTATTTTTACTTTTTTTTTTTGCACTCTATCTCTACCCATTTTTTCAATACTTAAAACAAAGCTGTTTGAGGAAGAATCTAAGCTCTTTCTGGAAATCAGATTCTATGAAGCTGATGTACTGTGCCCGGAACATAAAATGAAATAAGGAGGAATATGAAATCAGCAATCAGTGTTTTCCAAAGCACTTCTCTCGTAACAATGCCATCATTTTTTAAACCAGAAGATAGAAAGAATTGACAAATCTGAACAGGTCATTAAATAAATCTGGGCATTTATTCATTTGTTGCTCTTCCTTAAGATATTGAAACTACATTTTATGAATACCTAAGATTCTGATATTAAAGATTATTGCAGCTATGTTTTATTTATGTAGCTATGAATTTGCACAATGCTTCCATATCAAATAAAAGAGACTAACCACAAGGAACTAACTTCAAAGCACATCGCTTAGGTCTCTAAAGTAATAATGATCCAGACACCACTTTGGTTATGGAGTATTTGCTCTGCACAGTTTATAAGAAATACAACTTCTTTACTTCATTAGGCACTCCACGTGAGCTATAGCAACTCAGAAGCTACAGAAACAGAGAGCTTTGCATATTGCTAATATCTGCTCTGCTTAGAGCTTGGTGCTCTAGGGAATTTGTCAACCTGATGCAGTCCAACCTCCTCATGATTGACAGGAGGGAAGGTAGGCTTCCAGGTTGTTACAGATTCATTGAAATTCCCAAAGCAGTATGGACCCAGTCAGACTTTGAAAGTAAAGTCAGCAACAGTCCCTAACAATATAAATAATTCTCCCCTTATTCAATGATGAAGCTTTGGAAGAAACTGTTAGGTGTATATTATTATTATTATTATTATTATTATTATTATTATTTTCATTACAAGTGCATTGAAGCATGAAGAATTTAAAATCATACAATGTATTTAAGCCATTTGTATTTAAATGTTTAACTCACAACAAAAGATTATTGAAATAAACATCTATGTAAAATCAGTATTATTAAACCTTTCCAATAATTGAAGCAAAATATGAAGATTGAGATGTCTGATAATACTATGGTAGAGCTTAGTATGATGCACATAACACATAATTACATAGTTAAGAAAAAAAGATTAATTATATCTTAAAATCAATTTATTTCATTGTGATCAGATTCATATTGTATAAAATTGTACCATAAAACTAAGGGAGGAACCAACTCATGAGTACTTGACTATGAAAATATTGATGAGCGGAGTATATTATAGAGTCATTCCCTGAGAGCAAACATTAGTATGCATACAGACACATTGGGGAAATATTCTCAGGATGATATTAATGTTTACCACAACGAAATAGAGCTTTCAGTCCTATAGCGCAAGTGGTAGCTTTTTCCTCAGCCTCAAGATAATAGTTGTAAGTAGCTATCAACTGAAGTGAAAAATATGTGGATTGCTATTCCTGAAATAGTGTAGGGATTTTTCTTTTCCTGTTTGAAGAATTTTGCAATAAATATATTTCCTATTTACTATAACCATTTTCTATCGATAAAAATTAGTTATCTCCATTTGGGGGGATTTAAATATACTTGCTATACAGTAAGTATATTTATGCATAATGAAAAAAGGCACAAACATATACATACTGCTTGTTCCCACTGAAGTACAAAATCTCAGAATCAGTCTGAAACTACACCCTCCATTTCTGTTTCTTCTTCCTGTCATTAATGGTCTTTTTGACTGTTTGTAATTTCTTGCCATTGAAAGGTAGATGCTCTAAAAGTGCTAATGCAAGTGGTTTTGTGGACATCTGCTTTATCTCTACAGTTAATATGTAGAAGTGAGAAAGATGATTATGTGTTTATTTTTATCAAAACCTTTAGAAATTTCAAAAACTGTATTATATTTCTTTCCCAACAGAAAACCTGCATTCAGATGTTGCATCTCTATCAAAACTCTGGCTGTCAATCTTGTTTTTCATTTGTTCTATTGGATGTGTATTGATATTTAGATGTTCATGGATATATGATTGATTACTTACAACATGAAATGATGTTCTGCTATCAGCCTTCTTTTCATCTTTGCATATTATTGTCTAAGTCATGTCTGCCTTTCATTGTGTTATTATTTTCCCAATTCATTTGTGGTGCTTCACATCATTTGTATATTCGTCTTTTGTCAGCTGCATGGAAAGTGAATATTTTCCTATCACTCACCTTTTATTAGCTCCTCATTTTCCCTGAGGATCATGGGTCTTCTTTGTATTATTTTGTAAGTTTAATGAGATGTAGTTTGGCATATATTTTCCTTTTATGCCTAATGACTTACGCATTACTGTGGAATCACAGTCTAACGTACACCCATACACATTCTTCTGAACCAGCGTAAAGAGGCCTTTGATTTTTTTAAAATTGAAGAAGATATGATACCTACAATTAACTTGATTATTGCAGGGGATAATAATCCATTTTTTTCCATGTAGAGATCTAATTTTCTATGTCCAGTGGTTGAAAGTTTTTCCCCATTGAGTTACAGTGGTACTTTTGTTGAAAATTAATTGGCCATTTATGTGTGGATCTAGTTCATGACAGACCTGTCATTTTGGTCTACTGGGCTATCCTGATAGTGTCCTAATTAATGGACTTTCATATTAAATTTGTCACAGTCCTATCGGGTTAGCAACAGTTCACCTGTAACAATGTGATAATTTAGATGGAAAACTTGTTGCTCTGGAGGTCCAAGCTTCCAGAATTAAATATCAATATATGAATTGACATACTGATGACAGAAACATAGTAGGGAAAGAGCATTCAGAGCCATGAAGCTCTATGTTAATCATACTAGAAAAATATGCATGTTCTTTATACTTAACTTTCTTCGTGACATAAAATAGGGAGCATGTTAACTGTTCTCATAAACTTTTTGAAATAATTAGAAAAATACGGATAATTTCTCCATGTATATTTGGCATGAACTGTGTACAATAAAATAGTATATATACCAGGTTAATGCCACATTCTGGGACAGTGAAATCCTTGGTCCAGTGAAGGCTGGACGCCCCAGTGTGGGGGAAATTGTGGGTGGGGAAGTGGGAGTGGAAGGGTTTGTGAGGGCATATCCTAATAGAAGAAGGAGGTGGGGGGATGGAATAGGGAGTTCCTGGGTAAGGGGAAATGGGGAAAGGGGATTACATCTGAAATGTAAATAAAATATCCAATAAATAAAAAGAAGAAAAAGAAAAAAGTAATTGTAGAAATGCAAAATTCAGGAACATTATTAGTGACTGATATATCATTTATTTTTATTTTGGGGTCAGATTAGTGATTTTGAGCTCAGGAATCCATTGTCAGTTAGTACACATGAGCTGCATTCTGATCATGAGAATGCCACATGGCCTTAAATGAAACACTAATTTGTAGTGGCTGCTTTTGTGCTATAGTTATTGTGTGTGTGTTTGTTGTTTTCTCGGCATATTGACAAAAGATTACATTTTATCTATTAACACACATACATTTGAAAGGCATTTTCTTTCTTGTGAATTTTCTAGCATATTAAAGGAAAAAAAAAAGAAAAAGGAAACACATCCAACCCTCCATGAAAGGGAATTGAAGCCATGATACTCAGCAAATTTTCACAATAGTTTTATTCTTTCATTGCTGTGTAATTAACCTCACATTGAGAATTCTATTGCAAATTCTTTTTCAGGAGCAAATGAAACATTTGGATTTCAGACAATTATATTTCTGTGAAAGTGACGATCATGTCACTGGAAAACAGATAAGCTGTATTGTGAAGGGTCGTCAATGAAGACATATTTACCCTGAAGGAAAATAGAGTTGTTTTCTTTTTTATTTTTAATTTCAAAGCATACACTACAAACTCTAACCCAAATGCTTCAAATCTCATAAAGTAGCCTCATTAGCATGTCCATCACCTTACAGAGAGTCAATAATGTTCTGGCAAGGGCCCCAATGGGATTCTATGGTGTCATTTGAAACATAGAACTGTCGGTTGCTCATTAACATGAGTTCTATAGATGCCAAATCTGTATTAAACAAATTCTAAATTCTTACAGATATGAAAACATCCCTATTTCCTTACAAAGCAACAAACTACATCATGTGGTATATTTTTTAAAGTAATTATGTAGTCATAACTTAAGGCAATCATTTGTGAATCTTGAAAATGTATAAATATGTTTTTCTAATGAAAGTCCATATTAAGGTTTTTTCCTACCATGACATATATAATTGAAACTAGCAAAAATCTGTGTCAATATTCTTTGTAACATCCATGCACAGAAAGTGAAATTTCAATTGTCACTGGAACATTCACAAATCCCAGTTATATTCATAATTAATAGTACAAGGAAATCAACCCTAACAAAAAGTACAGGTGCCTTTTGGCAATCCTCATAGTCAGAGTTTAATTTGACTGGTAAATCATTGATGCCACATGAATAAAAGGATTGATAACAGACTACAGAGTCTCATTTCCCAAGTCAGTAACTGAAATTTGATCCTGGTGTGTGCTTGGGGTAAAATAGAAGTTAACAGACACTGTACTCAAATCGTTGTTGAGTAGTTTAAATCATTGTTCAGCTTCTCACATAATGATGCTGCTGTATAAGAACCAACCATAGTCCAGCCTGTGAGGCCCATCATTATACATGCTTCTCTGATCAGCTTGGGTTTTTGTTGTTGTTGTTGTCATTGTTGTTGCTGTTATTTTTTTTTTCTAATGAACTCTGTCTGTTCAGGCTGCATTGCATCTTGCTTCCCATTCGGGCAACCTGATCTTTTCAGATGCAGTCTTAGTTGATGAACTAAAAACAAGTGAGAGTTGTCATTCCTCCCATAATTACACATAATCTGGTCCCCAGAGACACCACTCCATTATTCTCTCTGTGTTGTAAGTACAACATTTTAAGAGAGAGGCAAGTGAATCAAACTAAATAGAAGTTCCTGGATGCTGAATCGTTCGCTCATTACTTTGATGTGAAACAGAAGTGAAGAGTTCAGGATCATCATTTCTCAGAAATAAAGTCTGTATTCAGTAAAGATGGATGTTAAATTGAGTAGGAAACAAAAGCACTAGAACTATAACTAAGCCTCCCTCTGTTAGTTCAACACAAGGCTCTCACATCTTTCCTTAGCTGTTCACTGACAAGTGTAACCAAAAAATGAAACATAAACAGTCAGACTTTCACTAGCAAAGGGCAGTGAAAGTATAAGTTTTAGGTTGTATTAAAGCAGATAGATAAATATTACAAGGTATTATTTTCCTTCATAGCAAAAGTTTCATATAGTATTTAGCTACTAATAAACATACAGATATTTTGTCTGCAAAGTTTAATGAATCTTGTTTATTGGTTGAACTTTGAAAAACTGTTTTTAGATAACCACTTTTTAAATGTCATCTGTATCATCTGTAAAAGTTATGCTTAGTATCTTACCCTGATGGACTGGGTGGTTTCCACAAAGACAAAAGCATATGATAAAGAGAAGATGTTCCCCAAATAAAAGGAAAAGCTTTACAATAAATAATTTCAAGGCAAATTACTTGGTGACTGTTAACAAGGACAAAATACATCAATACTGATTAGTTCTCCATTATTGAATTAATGGAGTGGGTCAGAGAAAGATCAAATCCAAATTTAGTTATTTGTATATGTCTTCTCCAATAAATTGTGAACTTCCTATGGGTACAGAATTCATAGCCTTAGTTTATCACAATTTATGAGTGAAAACCTTATTGAATGATAGTTTTTCCAATAAAACATTAAAACTAGTCCTTAATTATATATAGTAATTGCATAAATAAAATATATTCCCAAATGTAAAAGCAACTATATCAAAATAAATATAATGCTTAAATTCTTTTTGAAAAATAAACTACAAATCTTTATGTTTCTTACAACTAATGAAAGAACAATTTTGTTTGTTCTTAATCAACTTTTATTTAAGATGAATAGTTCTCAATTATATTTACTTTTATATTTTAAAAGTTTTAAAATCAATAAATTTAATCAGGTGAAATACTCATTAACATTTAATTCTCTTACAGATCTTTTACATATGATACAAGACATAGAGACAGCTACTACTCTTGTAGAAAGGGTATTATTTCTTTGCCCATATTTGGATAAGTGGCTTTCTATAACCTTAACCTTTAATAAAGGTTACCAAATCATGGAGAGAAGACCTTGATGGAAAATTTATAAAGGGAATCAGTTACTATCATGCACTTTGTACATTACAAGTCTTGTGGAGGAAACATTGCTAATAGCAAGCCAACAATAAACAAACTCCTTTCTTGAAAACCTGAAGCATAAGATGGAAATTACTGAGTAGAACAAGAAAGAAAGAAAGAAGGAAAGAAAGAAAAAGAAGGAAGGAAGGAAAGGAAAGAAAGAAAGAAAGAAAGAAAGAAAGAAAGAAAAAGAAAAGAAAAAGAAAGAAAGAAGAAAGAAAGAAAAAAAGGAGAAGAAAGAAAGAAGAAAGAGAAAGAAAGAAAGAAAGAAAGAAAGAAAAGAAAGAAAGAAAGAAAGAAAGAAAGAAAGAAAGAAAGAAAGAAAGAAAGAAAGAAGAAAGAATCTTCATGGGTACCACAAAGTAAATTCCTGTCAACCTCTTCCGGTGTATACTTCCATATCCCAGTAAAATGTAAACCAACCTGTATTTCCCATATTTCATGTCAGGAAATTCTTGGAGGGATCCATAAACTAAAGGAGTGCACAACAATCCCATCCCCTAACAAAAATATAGTCTCTCTACCTTTCTTCCTTCCTCATGGACATTTTAAAAAATACCAAATAAATTTGTCTTTTTATGCTCCGAATTTCATAAAGGAAATTTTATCAGTGTGCATCAATTCTTGACAAAACAAAAATGAAAAGAAAGGAAAAACTTTTTTTGTAGATAAATGTCATAGTTAATACATGGAAATGGAAATCATGGAAGATAATATTTCGTGGAATTTATTTTATTCTTTATCTACCCTTAGACGTGGCAATGTACTGAACTGGAATATGGCAAATTCTAGTTTCTTTGAGGAGTAAGGGAGATCATCTGACACCATTCTGCTCAACATATGTATCGAGATGTCATTGAATGAGGCTTTCCTAAGACCACTAAAAAATGAAGCCAATTGGGATTTGTGTAACCATTGAAGTTTCATTCTTGTTCTGGCTCTGACCATGGGCCTAAGTCTCAGAGCTATAGTAGTTTTTACTCAGCCATCAAAGTGACAGAAGAAACCCTAGAGTTTAAATTTTAATATCAGTATCAACTCTTAAAGAATTTAGTTTTTGAGATTCCTATGTTATAGATATGAATATGTGTATGGTAGGTATAGCTTGGACTGATTCTGACTTACTGAGATTAAATTCAGGATATCCATGACTTAAGTTGCTCCTTCCCTGGCCACTGCCTTTCCTACCTCTTGAAATTTTGAGTGGGCACCTGGAGACTCACATAATATCTTATTTTCTTTCAGGCCTCAAATTTTTAATTCAATATTATGCACTTTGCAGTTATACCTGACTTAATTTCATCAAACAGACAGCTAAAATATAAAGTATAAAACATTAGAAACAAGCTACTTGTAGGATTTATAAGCAGTGTGATAAATATAAATGAATCATAAAAATGAGAAAATTAGTCATGTGTACCTTATGAATATATTCACTATATTCCCCATACAAATTAATACCAGTACATGAGTTCTTGAAGAATATGACCTAAGGAATGAGATATCAGTGACTATATAGGACAACAACACGCAAGACCTGAAGATTGACACATACTCATGTGTTTATCCAGTAGCCTGAGCCAAGGAAGGGAGACAGAAAAGATTATTTTATATACTAAAGGGAACAAAAATATTTGGAAAAAATGTGAAATAAAAGCTTAATATTTCTTATTCAAAGTCTATAATTTTTCATGTAGGAGTAGAGACTTATGATGGATAGTATATTTTTGTATAGTAAGTTTATCTCACAGAGTACAATGAAGATTTTGGGATATTGGCTATTTGTAAACATTGGGAAGCAAAACAGATATTTTCAAATGTTTGAGATGGGAACTATTGAACAAGATATTCTGAAGATAATATAAAATTATGCATATTTGAAAGTTTTTTCTTTTGGACAAAAATCAGTTTATAATTATGGCCATCATGAGACTGGACTTAATCTATTGGGTCCTCAAATGAGACAGAACAATTTAAGTGTGACAGGTTTTTGGAAATGAGGTTTTTGTCCTCATTCATAAAAACTAAAATTTTAATAACTTTGTATCTAATTTTAGGTATGTCATTAGCAGAGTCCAATCCATTATCTCTGTGTTTTCTAACTGTGACTGCAAGAGAAAGTGGATGTAAGTAATTTCAAGGTCTTTCAACTGAGCACTGTATTAAAATGGCTAAAATTTCCAGAAAATACTTTTATCTTTGGTTGTTCTTAATGAGTCTTTAACAGATCTGCAAAGCTGACAAGTCACTCCACTGGATGTGTACAGACCTACTGCCCACAGTGGCACCTCACAGATCCCACAGGGCCCTGCATCCTTCAACTGATGCTACACCTCAGGTTCAGAAAGTCAGCATTGGAGAGACCAGAACTGACCTATATATTAGAAAAAAATAGAAAAATGGCAGTTTCATTGCATAGTATAAACATAATTCATTTATAGTATATATTCTATGCCTTCTTACATATTGGCTTTTATTTTATCTATTCACATATCCTTTGAAGTTAATTAATTAATTAGAACAGATTCTGTCTATGAATTCCAAGTTAGTATTTAATATGTAATACTCCTGCCTCAGATTTTTGAGTGATTCCATTGTGTGTATAAGCTACTATAACCATTTCAGATACTAGTCATTGTAAGATGATTAAAAGAATATTTTCGTACTTGTAAGCTTCTCTAGAAGTAACTAGAAATTCATATTTCAAATTAATGACACAAAATGTAAATAACATCCTTCCTTTTAATGTAGGAATTCAAGAAATTGGAATGTCAAAACGGGGGTTATCTGTATTACCCTAAGTTGAGCAATTTATTATATCACATGGAATTAGAGAAGAAATCTCAATTAAAATACTATAGAGTGAAAGTTGTCAGAGATCACAGTCACAGAATTTATGATAGAGCTGTTTCTTGCTCAACAAAGGTGGGGAAAGTTACCCTTAAATTAAAAGGAAGAAAGGCAAAAGAGATTTGATGATTCTGGTTACCTTTGCTCATCTTAATTCCTCTGTCCCTTCTTTCCTTCTTGTTTTCTTATGAGCTGCCTCTCATGCACATGTTACTTGATGCTTTGCATTCTCACTTTGTATTTCATCATCAAAATGTATCCTAAGTTATCAGTCCTATATATAAAGTTAGCACCAAGCACAAAATGGCCTGGTGAAGTGTCCTGTTCTTGTTAGAAATGGCATCAATCTACTATCTACAGTTGAATAGCAACTTGTGATAGTTTGTCCCTAAACCTTGTCTTGACATCTGTCTGTAGAGAGGGGTAACTCTATTAAATCATGCAAATTTCCAAAGTCTAACAGCAGCTGAGCTTAAGAATTTTTCCTCATACTTAAAATATGTCTAACATATTTTATAATATTGTTAGTACAAAATTAGTTATAAGATACAAACGTCTAGGTTAATAATGAGAAAATCCAAAGCAAATTTCATGTGCACAGAGCAAAGAGGAAACTGCAGAATACAAAGAAGCAATTAGTATCAATGATTTAGCAAGTGAATCAATATTAAGAGCTGATAGGATCATCTTTCCCAGTGGCCCATAAAGCCATAGGGCTATAACTTAGAGACCATCAAGCAGTCCTCCCACTGGCTAAATTTCTTTTGTAACTTCACCTGTACTTACTCATCATTTTGATTTTATATATTCCTGAGCGTAAGATACCATTTACTGGAATTCATAGCATTCAGCCTAATTGTTATCAAAGTCAAACTTTAATACTACAAAATAAATTATAAAATAAAGGGAAAATCAAATCATTTGGTTTCATTAATAGAACTTAGAAATGTAGGAAAGAAATCTTGTCATGTCAGGAGAGAAAAAATGTTAAATTTTTTAAATGTATATTTCAATTAAAAAGAATCTGGCCGGGCGGTGGTGGCGCACGCCTTTAATCCCAGCACTTGGGAGGCAGAGGCAGGTGGATTTCTGAGTTCGAGGCCAGCCTGGTCTACTGAGCGAGTTCCAGGACAGCCCAGACTACACAGAGAAACCCTGTCTCGAAAAAAAACAAAAAAAAAACAAAAAAAAGATTTTGTATAAAAAGAATCTGCAAGTTTAATTTGTTAATAATATAACTTCTATTTATATAGAGCACATACATACACATGCACATTAACATTTCAAGCAAAAGAAAATTGTGTTTCTGAGATTGTTTCTCAATCCAATGAGCTCATTCTTGACTGGCCAAAGGGCACAAGGCTATCTGCCATCTCAGCTAGAGATATATGGAGTGGCTGAGTAAAATGATTCATTATAGAACAATTAGTCACTGATGTCCTTTTTTCATTGAGCACAGCTCTTTAATTAAACAAAGTAAATATCAACGCCATCTGTCCCTCAACTTTCAGATAAGAAGCTAGGGGGCAAGAGTAAAACAGAAACAAAAATGAGCTCTTAAAGTGGTATTTCTTTAGCATCTCAAGACCATTGATTTCTGTGGGTAAAGAACAATCATTAGCATTGACTAGAACACCTAAAGTAAATAACCATCATATGATATACCCTCCAAGTTGAAGCAATAACAATTGCATCAACAATGGAATAAAAAATGCATATTTTAATAAGTTTGCATATAAGTATATAAGGATAATTAATAGTCAGGTACTTACTTATAAATAGAATGCCTTTGATCAAAAACCCACATATGAAGGTAAACACAAATATTTATAACTGTGACTCATAAGTCTTGTTTAAGACTTTACGGATTGATGTACTGCATAGGGTACAGAGCTCTTGCTTGCTGCAGTGGTTCTTTAGAGAGGTATAGTCTATAGTTTGTAAACCTATCTAATTCTGACTGCATTCTAGATTAAGGTATTTCAGAGTTTTATTTGTTTGTGTTTTTCTAGGATTGCTGAGTGGGAATAGTGTATGGAGTTGCCTTAGCCATTGTGAAGTCCACCTTCAAGTGTCAATAGCCACCATACTTCAATCCAAGGAAAATGTCACACAGTTTTCCAAAGTGTTCTTTTTTGTCTCTACTGGCTTTGAGACTCTCTTCCTCCTGGAGAGAAGAAAGAAATTCTACTCTCCCTCTTTCCTCTTCCTCCGTTTGGTTCTTACAGAGATTATTAGATTGTCTGATGTGGTTTAAGTCAAGATCAAAAGAAAAGTTCTTTTGTTCCAACCAAGAGGTAAGATCAGCATTAAGTATCAGGAAAACCTTAATGAGAGATGCTATTGGCATTTTGGATTTATGGCCCTTCAATCCAACAGATGATAGATAGCTATATTAGTATCTAGGAACGATGAGAATTAACACAAAGGTGGGAAAATGTGTTAAATATTCTGTCCTCTCAACTTAATTGCTGTCCTGACCCAGGATCTTAAAGAATTATTCTGACGCTTCTATCATCCAGGTATTGGGTGCTGCAAGGCACAGAAACCTCTGGCAACAGTAAAGAAGCAGTAGGATCCTCATTGCTGTGGGTGATTAGAACGTAAATCAGAGCATTATGGATTGTTCCTGAAGTGAATTTTAAAATAAGTCAAAGAACTGAAATGAGAGGAACAGGAGGTTGCGTTACGTCAAAAACACATTTTTAAGTTCAGTGAAGAATTTAACTCCACTGTCAGTCTTCCTTTGTCAAACTACCTCCTTGATATTATTTTCTTTCCCCACACATAATGGGTGTAGAACAGGATGCTTCTTGAATCACTGAACAGGAAGGAACCTCTGTCATCATCCGGAAATTGTATGAGCAGGCTGTAACTTCTTCATCTACCCTTGGAAACACAAGGACATGAATCATTTTCTTTTCTTGGTCATCTGCCATAGTGAATTTTTTCACAGATGAAATTTTAATATGGAGTTGTTTTCACTCATGGAAAAGACAGAACTTACTGAGTTGTTTAGGAGACATCAGAGCTAGGTATCTACATTAGAATGTAAGGGAGATACACACAAACATAGGGGATGAGAGGGATAGCCTCCTAAAGCCTCAGAGACAGACCTGCCCACCCACCCCTTTGGCTTGGGCTGGACCTGGGGAATGTTGATCTTGAAATGATTTGTGAATGGATATTTGTTTTATACAAGTTAATGGAAATAGACCTGACATTTATTAAGTGCTATTCTGTCTGCCTCACCTGTGTCGCCCTGTTGTTTCTTCATAATAAACTCAGACATAAATTAGTTCTCCAATTATTTAACAAATGAAAAAAAAATTGACATCTGGAGACATTAGAGGCTCTTCTAATTTCACACTTGTCTTAAATAGTACCTTTTGATTGAATCTGGTCTGTTATATACAAAAATCCAGAATTTTGTACAATAAGCAATATTAAACCAGAATACCTAACATTTAAACACAGGTATGGAGAGCCAGGCTCGTAGCTTAGTTAGTAGAGTACTGGTTTAGCATGTGTGGAGTCTTGGGATTAGTCTCACATAAATCTCATATGGTAGAAAATTTCTGCAGTCCCATCAGGTAGCTACATGGTTAGTTAGCGGCTTCACTGGGCTACATGAAATTCTCTTTTTTTATATACACAAATATATACAAACTCACACACACAACTCAAAACAAAACAAAACATCAGTAAATGGAGGAATATTTACAGAGACAAAATGATTCAGTTGTTGGAAACAATTTTGTTTTAATTGAGAGTAATAATCATTGTAACAGTTCTGAAGTGTGCTCTACTTTGTTAACATGGAACCTTATTATGTATTCTAATCCAAACAGTTTTTCGTCAAGTTTTAAAATGTCTATCAGAAGCCTTTTAAAGTTGAGATTTAATGATCTAAAGTGAATTGGGATGTCAATAAAAATCATAGTGAAGCAGAACAGATTTGTGTCACTTAGAGTTGAGAAAAGATCCTTTAGAGTTCCTAGGTGCTAGTGACGAAATGGCTCAAGCATCACAGGAGATGAATGAGCAGGCCCATGCTCAAGCACAGAGCTTTCAATTTAGGAAGATACGCATGTCTTTTACTTTTCTCCTTGTGACATAGCAACCCAATGAAGCAACTTAAGAAAAGAAGGGTTAATTTGGGGTTATGACATGTGAAGAGGTACACTTTATTGCTGCAAAGAAAGTGTGTTGACAGAAGCCTTGAAATGCTGGTTCCATCAATCTGTAGTAAGGAACTGGAAATGGAGCAGGAAGTAGCAGACTGGTAAAACCTCATGCATGGCCGACCCTACGTGACTGCAGTCCCTCAGCAAAATTCAGATTAATAAATGTCATCCATTGTTCTAAGAAAGAAGAAGCATCTAGGGAACACATTTTCCAACATGTGAGCCTGTGGGGAATATTCACATGCAGATCAAAACAATTCAAAAGATAATCTACTTAAAAGTTAATTTTTAGTGTTTTATTTTGTTATTTAATAAAATTGAATTTTATTCACTAAGGAATTTGAAATGTAGGTGCAATTTTTCTGGTGATATACACTGTACCAAATTGCATATGTATATATATATATATATATATATATATATATATATATATATATACACACACACACACACACACACACACACACACTCACAAATGCAAGCAAATGCACATACATGCAAATATACATGCATCTTCATGTACATATACATATAACAAACATACATGCACACACACTATTTAAAGAAACTGATCATTAATATAAACACACTATTAGTTCAGATGAAAATAGAACTCATTATTTGAGGAAGCAAAGGTCATATTACTGAGTAAGAAATTGGAACCTCCATAATGCTTGTAAAGGCTGTCACTCTGTCCATCTCAGCATAGTGCGTGAACATCTATCACTAGAACATATAACGGTGAGAGTGAAGGCTAACTAGCATGGAGCATCAAAAAACACTTGGAGTCCTCAGTAATGACAGGAACAACAAATTCATTAATATTCAAATTCATGTAATAATAATAAAACTATTGATGAGGATGATGTGAATTTTAGTAAGCCACAGACATCTGTGTCATGTTGAAATTCAGTGTTTAACATGCATATTTTTCCACAAAGCAGAAAGACTATGATTTTACACATTTTCTCTCAGAATTCTTGAGGGCTAGGGAACCTTGCTAATATGTCATTAATCTTTATTTCTAAAATTTTACAATCTTATGATGTGAGACTACTTTGTTAAGACTTTTGCATAACATGGTAGTTTATATTGTGCTTATTCTCATGATCAAGAAGAAATATTGAAAAAAAATAAAATTCCAGAGAAGAAATGTAGACAAATTTGTAAATACTCTTGGAAAATATGATACTGTGTAATATGGTAATTCTTAGAAAATAACCAGCTTTCAATAACTTTTTAAAGAATCAGATATTCAGTTGTAACTTGTTCTTTCCTTATGCATTTATTTATTGAAATAAAAATGTTTCTATCAAAAAATTAAATTTAATTGTTTTCTTATTCAAAATTTCCCCATTTACGTGGTTATTTTAACCAATGGGACAAAAGGCAGTTCTGATTTTGTCCTTGATAAACTGGGAACATTATATTACATGAAAATTTGCTTTTCTCAAAAAGATCTTTTTGCAGTATTTTCTTGAAGTAAAGTGCTGTGATTCACTGAAATTCACGCTGTATTTCCTCCCTTTTGGGCTCTTGAAGTTTATTTAAATGTTCTTACTCACTTTTGAAAAATACAGAGTAATCAAGGGGCCTTATCTTGCTTCCAAGTACTGCATCTACATGCATGGCAGAGTGGCAGACGGAAAATCAATGCCAAAAGAATTTACTCCAAAGCTCAATGGCATATACTCAGGTAAATGTGGCAGGAAGTAGGCTGAAGAGTTAGCAGCTTACCTTTTAGATACAATGTATTATAGTCTGAAAAGTTGAAAACTAATATTTTCGCAAAAACTCCAAAATTGAAAGATTTTCATTCAGTATTTTAATAGATATGTTAGGTTCATTGTTTTTCTATTCCTTTTCTATTTTATGGAAAAGTTAGATTTTATGAGACTATAGTAAAATATAAAATCATCATGTAAATAATAAATATGCATTAGTTGTTATTTTTGAAGATAGACAAAGAATCTTCTGTTTTTTTTTTTTTTTTTTTTTTTTTTTTTTTTTTTTTTTTTTTTTTTGGTTTTGCGAGACAGGGTTTCTCTGTGTAGCCCTGGCTGTCCTGGAACTCACTCTGGAGACCAGGCTGGCCTCGAACTCAGAAATCCGCCTGCCTCTGCCTCCCAAGTGTTGGGATTAAAGGCGTGCGCCACCACCACCAAGCTTCTTCTGTGTTTCAAAGAAAGGAGATATAAGGACACACTTATACTGGGATAACCTGAGTGCTGATATGCTTCACTACAAGAATATGCAGCCTATGTTATTTCCTATAGGAGCATGTAATCTCGTTTTGACGAATGACCATGAATGGTATTTTTGTCTTAAATCACACAATTGGTTCAAACACATCCTATCTGTTTACTTTTCTTGGATTCCTATGGATTCAATATTTATGAAGACACCTCTATTTGACATTAAAAAAATATGTTTACATAGAATCGGACTTCATTATGGTATTCTTAAACAAAATTTGTTTTTGTTGCTTCTTTGTCTGTATTTATCGCCATTTCTCTTCTTCCTTGGACCTTGTAAATTTCAATAACTTCCTTTCAAATTTCATATCACGTATTACCTATTGCCCCCCTTGACCGTCTTTTTAATAGTTGTTTCTCTCTTGTGGTTTCCCGTATAGTTTTATGTACTATACACATTCCTAAAAATCCTTATCTAGAGATAGACAAACAATAAAATTTATGACTAATGTCATGCAAAACAACATACTCTTGACATTAGAGATCAAATTGCTGAGTCTTTAATGTGATGCTGGAGCAGAGAATAAACTGATATTTTCTCATCTGCTCCCACCTGATCACAAGGTTTCAGAATTAATGGATGAGCATATTATCAATGGATGAGCTAAAAGTATATATATCAACCACCAAAGAACTAAATCACACAAAGTTAAACAACACACACGTTTCTTAATTTCTTTGTAGTCAAATCCCAAGGGAAAAGACTGCATAATTTCCTTAGCAACATCCTCAGAGCCCCAGGGAACTGTACTAATCTTTTAATTAACACTTCAAGGCCTGGAGGACACTGCCAGGCATATATGCTATCCTGACTCCTCCACCTTCACCAGTGCCTGGATTGTAAAACTACTTAGAAACAATCAAAAATATAATATAAATAGATAGTAGTTTTTCCTTACCTATTTATTATTTTTTCATATAATGGATTGCATTACATAGATCATGCCAACCTGTTTGGGGTGCTATAACATGGCTGGGCTCAGTTTTCTCATCTGTGAAATAGGTCAGTAAATTATAATTTATTAAAAAGAATAAAGTGATTAACATATAGAAAATGACAGTGGGTTTTATGGACAGCACTTTGCCTTCTACTTGGAGGCACCTTCAAGCAACTCACATTACTAAGTTCATAGGAACAATGGAGTGAACAATGTAATACATGCAAACTTTGTGGGTCCCCAGAACAAGAGTGATTTGGAGATTGTGGTTAGGTCAATGTTGGTGGAATTTTACCAGTTTTATTGATACAGAAAATAAAGCCTGTTTTATTTTTTCCTTGTTATCTGATCTATCATAATGACTGGCTTCCCTTAACAGCAGGCTTGCAATGTTTTATTCTCTACAGCATTGTCTTTTGAATATGATGTCATTTAGTATTTAGTATAGCTTTCGGAAGCTGTGTATCCTAGGAAGAATTGCCTCATTCTCTGAGATTTAAATTTCATAGCTATCTTCTAGCATCACTAATAATTGAAACCAAATGAGAACTTCTTATTGGAAAAGTAGTTATTAAACAATTTACATACAAACTGTTATTTAAATGTAATAAATAACCTTAAAGCTAGCCAAGCTCCAGTTAGGCATAGAATCAAATCTGAGTATAAAAACAGTCCTATTCATTTTGGTTTTTCTTTTAACTAGAGTAGACTTCAGAAACAAACTATTTGAATTCCCTTGCATTTGTAATATTGGTACAAAGAAGTTGAATAACTTTTTTAAAAACTAGCCAACTCATTTGTAATAGCATTATACAGTCTGTGGTTTTTTGTTCAAATTGTGACATAGAGGACTTACTTGTTTCACTTATATTTATGCCCAAAACATTACATCATGAATGTTTAAAGAGTTTTCTGGTATTTGTGCACATTTCTCAATTAAATATAAGAAATCTAGCAAGACTTGTTCAGCATATATCAAAATACAAATCTTGTATGAATGGATCTCTGCATCTCCACCAAGTGAGGAGTTATGGAAAAAGACATTTTAGAGTTCTATTCTCGACCTAATGAATGAGAATCTGCTGAGCAGTTTATGTTCACATTGAAAAATGATAGGAACTTCTGTATATAGTTCCTCTTTCTTCACAACAGCCTTCATGATACCAGCTCTGATATTTGCCACTACTACTTTGCAAGAAACACACACAGATAACCTCCCCTTGCCCTATCTTCCAAACCAAGTGAATACCTAATTGTTTAAACATACCTTTAAAATTATAATCTGAAATACACATAATAATGGGTCATTTGTTGCTATAGAAACATATTAACTTACAAGATATAAATTATGGGATACTGAGCCTTCTTTCTTTATTTTTCTTTTATTTTTTATTAAAAGTTGATTTTTTTCATACAATATATTTAGATTATGGTTTCCCCTCACAGTTCTCCCAACGCTTCCAACTTCCACACACAACCAATTCCACACCCTTTCTTTCTCTTTATTACTAGAACACATACAGGCATATAACAACTACAACAAAAACAATAAACAAAACAGAATAAGATAAAATAAATAAAAGAAAAAGCACAAGAAGTAACATAGATTCAGAGATACACATGCTCGTACACAAGGTAACTCTATAAAAATACAAAGCTGGAAACCACAGTATGTTCACAAAGGTCCAACAAAGAAAAATGTAGTGACACAGCGTTATGAAACAAAATTGCCACTGAATTCATTTTGTGATGGCCACCTACTGCTGGACATGGGGCCAATCTTTAAGAATGGTTTGTATGAAAATGTAAAGTTATATCATTCTATATGAAGGAATGTATTGTTTAATGTTCTAAAATAATATGGTACTCCATTAGTTAAAAGCAAGCAAATAGCATTGAAGCCCTACTGCAGAAACCAGGAGGAGAGCATCCTATATCAGTCCTGGAACTGCCAGCATTTTACGGGGCCATATATCTCTAGTAAAATTACTAAAAGCATGCTAATTTTCTTGATGGTAGTATTCACTTTAATATATATGTGTATATCAATACATGTTGTGTGTCAACTATGTACAATTGACATAAAACTGAACAGGAGAAAAATATATCAGAAGGTATCCAACTTAGTATGTCCAGGAACCTAAATAATTTTAAATCCTAGTAAATGACAATTGTTTTATTCATTTGTTTGTGCTTAGGAAGTCATGTGTGTGGAAGTCAAAGACAACTTTGGGTAGTCAATGTTGCCCTTCACATGAATGCCTGGGATAAAACTTGAGGATCCATTTTTGCACACCATGTATCTTTACCTATTGAACCTTCTCTCTAACCCTGAAAATTGCTTTTATAGACAGAACAGAAGAGAGTAATACCCAAAATAAATGTTTAAATTAGTGCTATAATTACATTTACTTGCATACAAAATTAGTTAACATATAACCATTGTTTTATTGTAATACATGAGAGTACTTACAAATAATCTATAAACTTACATAAAATTATAAAGAAAGCCTTAAAAGGTGATGTTTCAATAATACACATCTGTTAAATTATCACAATTTCTCTATTGACTAAATTGTCTAAACTAAATATAATTGAGTTATCATGAATGCTGGTATTAGCATTTCTAACTGGGATATGTGTATTCAAAGAATAAAAATAACCAAAAAAAGAGATTAATTCTATTTAGGCAATGAATATTGACTATAATATAATTAGATCAATTGACATGTTTCTGGAAATTCCATGTGTATGACAGAACCATATGCTTATCCTTCAAATGTAGTAATCTTAGTACTTGCATAGAAATTAAATACAGACTTTAATGAAAGATATTCTCTAACAATCATTATTCAACTGCCCCGAATATTTTTGGACTTAAATGTATTTGGCTTTGATGGATTACATAATATCTATCATTAGAAATGACAACAACAACAACAAAACAGTGCTGTGCTCCTTTACACGTATCATCTGATTGTCTGTTTGGAAAGGACCATGCTTTATTTCATAGGAACGAGTCATGATGCTTTTGTTTTCTTATCATGAGTTTGGAGGTGTGAAGATATCTGGACCTCTACCCTCACTCTCCCTAGCATAGTCACATATCCTCCTTTCTCGATTTCTCTCCTTACAGAATTAGGTTGGTGAAGAATCGGGAGGCACAAGAAGAAAATGAGACAAGCACATGAAATTATACGCACAGGCTATATGTGGTTTAGTTTTTCAGAGACAGAAACCACACTTTTGGACTTGCTTTTCCCTGTTCTTCTATTTCTGTGAGTAGAATTGTATGCTTTATTGTGTTGACTGGAAATAACAATGATAACTCAAGGAAGAAAGAAGAAGTTGATAGCACTGACTATCAAAATTTTAAAGCATTTTCCTAGGCATTTGGAAATTTAAAAAATTACTATTTGTTCCATGAACTTATGAACAGCATTAATTGAATGGCGTTGGACTAGGTCAAGAAGAAGATACTAAGGACTATAAGGATATAAGTCCTTTCCTATGAAAAAATTTGCAGGGCAAGAATTGACTGTGTGCCCTTGACATGGTCTAGAATATGCCTCAAAATGTAACTTTCTGGAGATGAACTTTAAACATCTATTTTAAGATCCCATTATTTATAAGCCACATCGTTATTACTTACGTGGAAAAAATTTAAGTGTCCCACCCCATAATGGATTATCAGAAAAGTTTGTTTGGTGTTAATCACATATTGAGTAACATATTGTGAAATTTCATTTCTAAATATTTTCTTCTTAGAGATTATAAAATACACTAATTCAAAGATGCCCCTTTCAAGGTTTTTTTTAAAGGATACAATTTTTATAGTCTCTAATAACTGTGTTAAAACACATGAGAGTCATAGGGGAGAAGGCAATATATTTTTCACTAAATAAGATTTTTTTTCATTTTTTTATTAATTAATTCATTTATTTACATCCAAAATGTTGCCTCCTCTAGGTCCCCCAACCCGCATCCCCTTCACCTCTGAGAGGGTGACCCCACCTCCAGTATCCCACCACCACAAGTCTCTACAGGATTAGGAGCATCTTCTTCCACTGATGTTTTGTAGCCAAGTTTTTTTTCATTATGATTCAATATAATACTGGCTGTTTATTATGATTTCCGATTTCCTCCCACTTAAATATTACACCATGGAGGGAGGTTCACGAAGACTTAGAAAGTAAATAAGTTTCAGGAAGTCCATCAAATTTACCAGATTCACAAAGAACCCTTTCTCCTTCAGTATAACCAGTAAGGACCATTGCGAAATGACGAAATTGCGAACTTGCAAAATTGCGAAATAATTTGTTGAGTTGCCTGTAATTCATTCAGAAAATTGGAGTTCCAGCTTTCACAAGTTATCACCTGTTATGCAATGGTCTTTTAAAGACACATATGCCTTTGATTTAACCATGATCTAATGAGAAGCCTCCATAACCTCATTGGCACATCAGGTTGGTTTTGGAGAATATAATCACTTTTGTCTGTTAGTTCTTGAACCAGGATGAATACACATTTGTTCACATCACCCAGCAGAACTGTCAACACAGTAACCCAATTGTCTTCATTAATAATGAAAAATATCTATAATTAATTTCAATTTAAACTCCAAATTCCTGAATATTGGTTTTCAAGAATTAAAATATTATCTAAACCTTGATTTATCATCACTTGACATATTTGCATAATCAATTCTAAACTTTAAAAAAAATGTTACGTTTTATACATTTTATCACACTTCAGAAAACAGATTTTATACCATCTACTTATGGCGAACAAGTTCACATGAAACTGTTTATACTTTCAGGTGTCATCCTTAGGTCCACAGAGCTCTCCAATTTGCAAATGGCTCTTTGAAAACACCTGAAGGTAACTGATAATTTCCCTGAAAATAGACCTTACTGTTTGATTGGACAGTTTACGATGTTTTAGTAATTTTCTCATGTTTTATAACAATTTAATCTCATGTTTATTAATTACTTGAATTAACAAGTAACTACTCTCTGGGTAGTGTTTAAGAAATTTATGAATTATATCCAATTTAAATTATGAATTTAGCTGATACAGATATATGAATCTGTGCGTATGTGTGTATGTGTGTGGGTGTGTACATGCGTGTGTTGTGTGTTTGTGTGTAGCTCATCATCTTTACTTTCTTAATAAGACCTCATTATTCTTTTAATATTGGAAATTTCTATTTTGTGATCATAAAACAATGGTCTAAACCTATTTCTGGCAAATTATTCTATCTATATGCCTTAACTTCCCAACTAACTAAATTGATAAATAAATTTCAATGGCAATGTCCAACGCTTTAGCAAGATATATGGACTCCATCCTTGTAGTGTGTCCACAAAAAATGTATAATAAAGATTCAATGCACTTAAAAACAACAAAGCCATTATAACCTTCTGGCATGTATAATTGTGTGTCTAATTCTTACAGTCAGCCTTTCATTTTGGGAAGGGAGTGTTATTTGTCATAGCACTAATTAGAATCCTGATTTTCAAAAGTATGAGAATTCATTACCTATAAACTATGGTTAAGAGCCAACACCAAATTCTAGTTTTCTGTACTTCAATGTCTGTTCTAAAAATCATTGTAAGATGCTCAGCCAAATAATATGTAGCTGCCTTTCATCCATGAACTCTTTCCTTCTACCATGAACTCTTTGACAAGATTAATGCTAATACACTTCCACAGGTCATCAACTATAATTATCATTTTCAGGAGAGTCCTCAGAGTTTTAAGACATAATGGTGTAGGCGCATCTTTATTAGAACTGAAAACTACAAAAAAATCCACCGATTTTTGTGTGGTCAATCTTTATAATAGTAAACGGTTTTGTATACCACAAAGTAGATGTCAAGTATAACTAACAGCTAGTGGACAAACTCATGTGTGTATACTCATGAAACTTTCACATGTATTATTCTGATTTCTGCGGGCTCCTAGAATTCTTCCTAGCCTAAGGGACTTTTGCATTTAACATTGAATCACATAGATTGTTCAAATACATAATCATCTGTCACCTGAAAAACAAAATCAAAATGAAAGCAAAGTGTACACAAATACAATTTTCAAAATACATAAAGAATATAGGTAATTTTAAAGGGATAATAATAAAAAATTCTTTCTCCATAAACCCAAATCTAAGCTGTGTGTTTCATGTGACAGCCATTTATATGACCAAAATGGCAATTTTTGTCATATGATTAGGTTCTTTTATAGAATATGAAGCTTTCTTAATGCTTATTCCTTATAAAAAGTAAACATTTTCTATTTTATTAAAGAGAGTCATTATGTATAATTTATAGTCCCAGCTTCTGCCAATCTGTTCTCTGTTTACTTGGGAACTATGAAGCAGTAGCACTTATCTTCAGAACCTTACTTTTCCCTACTCGTTGGACAAAAACACTTATTCAAGAACTGCTGTGCAGGCTAGCTAAACCAGCTAAACAGTGAGCCCGAGTATTTGCTCCCTCTTTTCCCTCATTACTTAGAACATAAGTATCTATAACTATGGCTGGCATTTCTTTTTGACTTGATTATGGAGTTTATGATAAGGACTTCATGTTTGCAAGGCAAGGAGTTTATCCTATCACCCCTGAAGCCTTTTTAGAAATCGTGACCATCTTTATAAGGCTGCAGTACATTTTTTTAACACAGTTGGAATGACTGGTTGTCCTGTCTGCTTGAAATGTTTTTCTCCAACTATTTGCTTGCTTTGTTTTGTCTTGCCTTTCAGGTCAAGCTTAAATGTCATGAAGTGACTTCCTTAATCTCACATTGAATTTACCTCTGGCTTGGTTGAGATGGTTTATTAATTTTAACCACTTTCATCATGCCTACTAAGTAAAAGAGAACATGAAAATAACATTAAAAATTATATTATAAAATTAATAAAGTAAGTCTGAAATGAAATCCTATAATAAAAATCTGTGTCTATAGAAGCAAAATATTCAATGATAATTTCATTTTCTATTAAAGTTCAAAACAAAGAGTGTTATATGGAAGCATATAAAATAGTATATACCATATACCATATGTATAGTGGTATACACCAATAATATAGGCCATGCGAGGTAGAAGATGCAGAAATGTCACTTTAGGTTCAAAGCCAGCCTGGTTAGGAGAAGCAGACTCAGCTGGGCTATATAGACTGTAGCTTTATTTTAAAAATTAAAGTCACGATCTTGATACCCAAAAGAAGATGGCATCAGATCCTGTTACAGGATGGTTGTGAGCCACTATTAGCTGATGGGAATTGAACTCAGAACCTCTGGAAGAGCAACCAGTACTCTTAGCCACTAAGCAATCACTCTAGTTCTGAAGTCCTCAGCACATATACAGCAGAGGATTGCCTAGTTTGGCCTTATTGGGAGAAGAAGCGTGTATTTCTCAAGAGAGTCCAGGGAGGGGGGATCTCTGAGAGGGGGCATGAACCCTTTCAGAGACTGGGAAGGATGAGTGGAATGAGGAACTGTGGGAGGGGGGACTGGAAGTGGGTGGCAATGGCTGGATTGTAAATAAATAAAATAATAATAAAATATAAAAAGTAAAGTCACCAATAAGCATATTAATTGAAAATACTTATATGCTCACATGTAAGTCACTAATCTTTCCCAAATATGTTGCTTCCCCTGATGTTTTTTAACATATCTTTAATGAATATATGTTTGTGTGAGCATTGTTAAATTCATGTTTGGCAGAGTCCTGTGAATATGTAGGTGCCTCATTTCTCAAGACAGGATCACACAGTGGACTGAAATATACCAATGAGGCTCATCTATGGCCAGAAAGCCCAGGTATTTCTGTCAACACAGTGCTTAGATTTTAAATATGTGCCTTTATACCTTGATTTTCTTAAATTTTTCTTTATTGTTGATATTATAACAACATTTGCTCTTCCCTCCATCCAAATCCACCCATATAAGCCTCCTTGCAAATTCATGGGTTACTTTTAATTCATTAGTGTTGTTACACACACACACATACACACACACACACACACACATACACACACCTGTTAAGTCTGTGTAATGTTAACTTGTACATCTGTTCTGAGGAACCTACAACCATAAAGTCAAAACAACTTTACCTTTTCAATTTGAGCTAAGGATAAAACAACAAAGATATGCAAGATAGACAGGTTGGGGACAAGCTCAGGAGGTCTCATCCCTACATTAAGGGTCAACTAAAGAAAGCAAAAATAAAAGTCTTCCCCAGGAAAGACCACACCAATTAGTTTCTGATATAAAATGGCCTGAATATTTTTTTCTTTTTAGCTTGAATTCTAAGGATCAAGTTTAGGTCTTCATGCTTGGAAATCAATCACTTTAAGTTCTCTGTAGACCTTTTATAAATATTTCTAATTAAATGGTCTCTTTCAAGAGTAATTCTAGGAGCTGGCACTTCAGACAGACCTAAGATTTGTGTGGTTGTAGCAGTCATCCCCTTTGTCCTTTGAACATTCAATAGTAGAAACAAACACATTATGAGACATCCTGTAAATACTATAATTATAAACTACAAATGAACAGAGATCAAATCTTAAGGATTTTAAGAAAGCAATACTGATGCCAATTTAATGGAAAAAATAGTGTCATTTTTGTTTGCAAGATTCAGAAATAGTTCTGTGAAAGTAAATATATAAATCTAATTTTGCCCACTTTGTTCTACAATTTTGCTACTATGATAACATACGTTTAAATGCCAGTGACATATATTTGAGCGGATCATGTAATTTCTGTAAAACTGTTTCAGCCGATTGCATACAATAATTTGATAACATTAAATGTATTATTATGATATGAAAGCCACTAAAATTGCAGTTATAAAGAATAGATAATAAATGAAATCCCTCAAGGTGTTGTAATTCACATTTAACAAACAGATGCAAAGTATCCTTTAAAGTTCCTGTCCTGGTATTATTCTATGGAGTACAATCCTGTGCAATATTTTTATTCTTTTGGCTTTTCAATTGTTATGGTATAGCTTGTTTTAATACAGGACTTTTGTAACATGACAACTATGTACAGATACATTTTGTTGAAACTGATAAAATGTTGCAATTATTTTTCTCATAATTACAATGTTATCAGAATGAAAAAAATGAAGAGATTTTATTTGTTGGTACAGTTTAACTATATGCAGTTAAGAAACTAATTGAACATGGCAATCAATGCATTAGACTAAAACCTACAGATATGCGAGTTTAACTAAACCTGTATAAAAATAAGTGTAAGGCTCATTTGGTGAATATAAGTAAGTGCAAATTCTAATGCTTTATCTTAAAAAATATGTTAATTCTTATAATCATAATATTTCCATACATAATTGTCACTAAGAAGTAAACATATTTACTCTAAAAATACTAAAGTTGTATATAAGTATCATATTGATATTTTGTAAAGTTACTATTAAGTAACTAGTAATTATTTTAAACCATAGAATCCTAAGTATAAGTACAGCCTGAAATTTCAGGATTATAAATTTTCTCAGTATAGGATAGGAATTCCTGTAGATAAAAAGTGGATTAAACTAAAAACAGTAAGTTTTAAAGCTTTTCAGATATTTCTACATTGAGGATTCTAATAGAGAGGTAACAGATGGATTTCATCTGGTGAGTCCATGAAATCGTTATAGTGTCCAGCATTGTAAGAACTGACCACTGAGTGTCAGTTCATTTGATATAATAACTTCCTTATACGCAGACTAAGAGTAAAGAGAGGTATACTCCACTCATAGTATGAACTTTGAGAAAACTAAGTCACATAGGTTTGCAGTGAGCACAGTTGAAATTATATATATATATTATTATATATATATATATGAGATATATATACTCATATGTATATATGTATATATTGTATATGTATATATTGTATGTATATTATATGTATATATTGATATATACATATATATATATATATGAGACAAATCAACACGGTTCCAAAGGAGCAGGGGTGGATAGTATGTATAAAATTTGAAAGAGGAGCCAAGCATTATAGTGCATGAATTTTATCCCAGTACCCAATAATTAGAGGTAGCTAAATTTCTTTGCGTGTAAGGTCAGCCTGGTCAGCCAAGGCTATAATGAGACCCTCTCTCAAAAAAAAAAAAAATCCAAGTATAAAAATAAGACAAGATAGATATGCCCCCCTCACACACACACCATGCATACATGACTTTTAAGTAGTATCCTATAATTACTATAGTTACTATTCTATAGTATAGTAACATTCTATAGTTATGATTATACATCATAATTTTAATATAAATGATACTTAAAAATTTTCATTATTTTGACAGTACTAACCCATCTAATAGACTTTTTTTATATAAAATACATATATTTGCCAGTTATGTCTAAAGTTTTTGCATCATTTATTAACTTTTGAAGGAACTTTAGAGGCACAATAACTCTGTCATCACTGATATTTAACTTGCATACAGATTGAAATATTTCATTGAAACGATGCTTTGTGTAAGAATTTGAGCCACTATATGGACTAAATATAGCACAAAAGAGGCCCTGAACATTCCCATCCAGTCAAATAGTTGGGTAATTATCATTCTTTTATACCATAGTTTCATATTCCACTTAAAATAATAGATAGATATTCATCTGTTCCTAAGACAATAGCCATGATATGTATAAATATATTTTGTACTTCTCATTATATTATATTTGGAGGTAACTTCTCATTGTTGCATCGAATAAATACTAATTGGTATCACCATATCAATTAACAATCTAGATTTTATTAAAATAATCACTTGTGTGGGTATATTTTGCCTGCATGGGTATTTGGTAATATTCCAGTATAGCCCAAAATTATGAGGTATGTTATAAGAGTAACTTCATGTCATACTATCATGAGAGAAACAGGAAAATGAATTTCTACAAAATCATAGAGGTTGAGGAGTTATAAGATCATATGACTGGCCACAAATTGTTAGACTACTCATAATACATTAGTATAGATAGATTATAGTGTAAAAATGTTGAAGTACAATGAGATGACATGAAGAGATGGGAAAAACAGAGAAGTAAATCAATACAATAGGATTTGCATAAAACAGTGAAATTGAAATTACTTTTCACAGTGTCATTAGACTATAAATTAGTAAACTCATTATGGAAAATATTGTGGAGGATTTTCAAAAAATTAAGAATACAATGTCTTATGATGCAGTAATTGGTCTCCTGATTATACATCCAAAACAAACAAAAGCCTATGCTAAGTAGACATTCACTTCATTGTTCTTTGTAATACTATTCATAATATTTAGATAATAAAAACAACATAAATTCCTATCAGAAGTCAACGGATAAAGATAACGAGTGCATATGCACAAAGGAATAACATGTTGCAATAAATGAATGAATGGTGTCATTGTAACGTAGTGATAGAATGGAGCATGTTAAGTGACATAATACTGGCATCAAACAAATACTATATAGGAATCAAAAGAGTAAATCACAAAGATTTTAAGAGCAAAATCAGGCTTCTAGGTTAGGAGAACTAAATGGAGATATAAGGTGAGGTTGTAGGACATAGTTGAGTATGGTGATTCAGTAGGACAACTCCACATAACAACAATATAAACTGATTTCAGGTTTCAGGTATTTCAGGTAAATATTCAGGTAAATGTATATCATCAAAATTTGTTTGAGACAATCTGTTAATGAATGTAATCATTATATAAGTATCAAAATAATACATTATCATCTTATATTTTGTTTATTATATATCATAAGAACAAGATTTTATTAAAATTAAAGCAAGGATAGAAATGAAGGAAAAATATTTAACCATTGTTTTATTTCACTGTCACTGTAAAACTAGGGTAAGATTACAAAGCTAGAAGCCTGTGGAAAGCTGCGAGTTATGACTTTAGGAAATGCTAAAATGTGACTGTAACACTGTGACAGCATCGAAATCAGGGACATGAAACAATAAATACATATGCTCAAAACCAGAACACAAATGTTCTTCCTGCCGTGACACAAATGCTCAAGAGATGGTTTATTGACTAAGTAATATGAAATTAACTCAAAAGACAGCTATATAGACTTAGAAAATGTCAATAATACTTAAAATTTGGAATATATTTTGTAAAATCAACTTTCAAGACACAGTGAGACTTGATTTTAATCAGATTTTAGACATTCTTGACAAAACAGTTTAATATTCTGCATAATTATAAATAAATATTTACTTAGCAGTAATGATAACACATAAAAGACTAAAATTACATTTTAAAGGTCTTGAGAAGTAAAGTAAAATTTTTTTAATTCTCTTATATCAAAGATCTGTACTATGTTAGTGTCACATAGTATATCTATATTGAATATCTGAAATACAGGCAAAAAGTGTTTAACAATAAATGTTACACAGTTTTGCAAACTTAATAATTCAATTGAATGGTGGCTCCCTAGGAAGTGAATTCAAAGTGAATTAGCAGTGTACTTGTATTTAATCAGTCTACATTTTGCATTAGTTCAAAATAACTAAATCCATATGAGTTACAAAAGGCACCTTCAATTTTTAGATGATAAAAATTCAAACGTAGTGTTTTATCTGTTAACTCATGAGGTTTCTCTACTGCAAAGGCTGGTTTAGTCAGACTGTGCACATGGACTTCGGGCATAACTGTCAAACAATAGCATTACAGAAAGACAAAGCTGATACACTTGCAGTGGTTAGTGGGAAACTGTGGCACATAGAAAACTTTTTCTTTCACATATTATTCCAACATGACATTATGACAGTGAGGTGAGTAAATCCTTGTTGAATTTCATTAAAGTTTATATAACTCAATTCTAACTTAGCTGCACCACACAGCACAGCACAGGCTTAGCAAATCTGACAGTGTGTATGTAGGTCACACCTCTATTGCCTGTTATATTTTGAGATTCTCATCGTAGCCAACCATCTCAGTGCAAATAACAAAAGGAATGGATATACTGGAAAAGACAAAATTCTAAACAACCAAAATATTTTCTCTGTTTAAGGATGTTTTCCTACTTAAATATACTCAGGGTTAAATTTTCATTTTCCTAATCATTTCAGACATTAAAAATATAATCACAATTCGTATTTATGAGGGCATTTCCTCAAACTCAAATCAGAAGGAAAATGTAGACTGTAGCTCTCGGGAGCACTTCTATATTTCTTCCACACTTTTACAGTGCACCAAAAATATGTTATCTTCAGCAAGCAAACGCAGAGCCAATGACTACATCTTTATTTCCATATTTCCTACTATCAGGGGAGGTTTAAAAATCTGGAGTGTTATATAAAAAAATATTCAGATACTTCAAGCTGTTAGTATGATTTGTCTGCCACCTAAATAAACTGAGCAGGAGTTTAAAAGAGTTCCTTAAATGAAGTTTGCCACTGGGGAAATAATCAACTTTGATTTCAAAGTATGGCTATGGTGTTGGTCACAGGGTATATGACTGGAAGTAACAGTGTCTTCATAGTTGCATAGAAAGGAGAAGGAGCATAAAAGTGGATATGAAGTAACAGGTCAGTAAAGTTGTGGAATTTGCCTGTGACATAAGTAAGATTGCAGTGAACCTGCAAGGACCACTCTTCTACCAGGCTGTGTGGTAAATGGTAATATTATTCACTCTGGATAGGAGAGTGCTTCTCTCTGAAATAAATATCATTAATAGGACCATGCAGAAGGAAGGCATGAATGGGAGGCCCAGGAAGTCACATAAAAACTGAAATTATCTTACAGTGTATCGCATGAGAGGAACAAACATTACTCAATCCTTGATTCTAAAGCCTGCGAAAATTTTCTCATACTCACTTCCTTTCAATTATAAAAAAAATAATAATCTTATGAAAAATTTCAATATTGTTCAAAATGAGATGAGTTTTTATGACTTTTAATATTTTAAGTTAAAAATAATAAGGTGACTTCTAACACAATGAATATCAAAATTTTGGATTTCATCATCTCCTGAAATCTACACAGTCTGGACATTAAGATGTAGAAATGTGACCTGTTTCTTAGTCACAATAGTTTTATTGGAAACAAATATACATGAGGCAGTCAGACTTATGCCAATGAGTCCCTCATTGCTTTCCAGGTTAGATGCATGTTACTGGGAAGCGGAAGTAAATATTCAAGCTCCTCACCTATTCATGCCAGGCTGCCTGCAGAAAAGCCCTGTTCAGTAGGGAGGTACATAGAAGAATTAGCCTCTGAAGTAAGAGGAAAATCATGTTGATTTGTTCTTCTAAAAGCTGGAGAGTCTATTGAATGTTCAAATGAAGATTAATGAACCCAACTGTCTCACATGTAACCCTCATGTGTCAGTACCATCCATAATTATATAGAAGTTAATATTTGAGCTCCATCTAAGTGCCCTTCTGATCAAGAAGTCAAACAGAGACATCCTCAGATCCAGACTGTGTAGATTTCAGGAGATGATAAAATCCATAATTTCAATGTTCATTTTGTTAGAAGTCAACTTATTTTTTTAACTTAAAATATTAAAAGTCATAAAAACTCATCTCATTACCATCGTGTTTGTGTGTGTGTGTGTGTGTGTGTGTGTGCGCGTGTGCGGTGGTGTGTGTGTGCGTGTGTGTCCGTGTGTGTGTGTGCGTGTGTGCGTGTGTGCGTGTGTGTGTGTGTGTGTGAAATAGCAAAAATAAACATGTAGCTTCCAAACAACTCCATATTAAATGATTATACACACAAATTTCTGATACCTGCTTTTTAAAAACACTCATCTCTCTGGAGATGCCAGTAACATTCAATGTAAGTTAATGAATACTGACAAAAATATAAAATTTGCTTCATACACAATATGAAGCAATATCGTGTCCTCTATTATTTACTTTGAAAATAATACAAAATGATAAAGTAAAACATTTTTAACATCAAAATCAATATGGGAAGTGTGTACAGATGTTGCATTTCTTAATTTTGTTAATATTAATCACTATACAGACAACATGCATCTGTTAACCCTTTATTGCTTTAAATTATGATGCAATTACCTTCTTCCTCTATTCTCTTCCTCTTTTCAATACTCCTATATACCTCTCCAAAACTCTCCTTTAAATTCACTGCTTCCTTTTTATTATTACTGCAGATAGATAGATGAGATAGATAGATAGATAGATAGATAGATAAAGATAGAATAAATATAACTGATTTGGAGCATATAATATTACTTGTATGTATGTTTTCAGTGATGAACCGCTTGGCATTAGACAATGATCGATGTGCTCTTTCCTGGGAGAGCCCACCTCTTCTGCTTCCAGCTTTCTTCAGTTGTCTATAGTTGTTAGTGTAAGGTTGAGTCCTTGCAGGCTTTTTCCTTCCAATTTTCCATGTTTTTGGTGTTATCTAAATTTACTCTTACAGTTTTTATCACATGTGTGACTATGTGGTTTTGGGTGTACACATTTACTTGTGGGCCTGTGTATATGGAAGCCAGAATTACAAGTCTTCCTTTGTTTGCTGTTGCTGTTTAGACTGTGTATCTCACTGAAGTTGTTGCCCAATGGTTGGCTACAATGGCTGTTGAGTGTCACTGGAAATGTACCTGTCTTCATTTCACCAGCAATAGGTTTACAGATGTGCACTATGAAAACTGTATTTATGTTGATTCTGGATATCACAACAAAGTCATCTTGCTTGTACCAGGTGTAGTTTAGCAACTCACCAATTTCTCTAGCCCATATTTAAGACTTTTAATATGATTAAATACTAGATTTTGCTTAAGAATTTTAAGCAGAGAATATTTGTATATTATCTATTGTATTTGTAACAAATAAATATATCATTGTCAAATGAAAATTTATTAGATATCACAGGCCTTTTATCTTTCAATCAGTTCAAAATTTATCAGATAGAAAGAGTAATTCATTCACTTTTAAAGATTTTAAAGTCATTTTTGCTAATAAGATTTATTAATCCAAACAATGAATAGAAGCTTAGGAAATTATAACCTGAAAATTGGTGCTACTAAAAGTAATAAAGAACTTACATTATAAATATGCTTAAAGATATAATGTACATAAAACTTTGAAACTGTCACAAATGATGAATATTATGATATGCATATTCTCCTCATATATGTTAAAATCAGATTATATGAAAAATTTATTAAATATATGGGAGATATTTTTATAAAAATTAGTCCTACATTATGGTAAGGGATTAAAACATAAGAATTATCATAATCTGAGTATCAGTGTCAGTGCCTGTAAAGCAAGATATGTATTTATCTCTGATCAGTTAACAGTTTTCTTCTTACTGATTTTCATTATCTAAAAATTGTGTAACCCTTCCCCCTATAGTCTTGCTTCTCAAAAGCTTGTTTTAAATTAAAATTTTCTTTGCTAACAAACTTGTTATTCGTTTGAAATAGAAAAACATGACATTTGATTTTATATTATTTTTGTATATTATATTTGAAAATACTACTTACAGGAAAATACATGAATTCAGCAAAGAGAAAAATGATCTATAAACTATTCTCATATGTTTTATGACAGCCACTTAAAGCTGTACAGGAAAAGGCCTAGCCATGACCTTAATGATAAAATAAAATTCTTAAACATGGTTACAAAAAGTAAATATGTACATATTTACATCTCTATTGATATCGATCTGATATCATGTTACATTTATATTTTATGATATATATTTAAACCATATATAAGCATGTGTTTGTATATGCTAAATGTAACAGTATATTTGTAAGACATTATTTAAATACATGCAAAACACATTTTGCAATAAGAGAGTCAGCTAAATGATATGAGAATGGCTGCATGAGAATCACATGAATTAGCTTTTATTAGTAAACACTTACATAAGTTAAAATTCAGTAATACTTAAGGATCAAACTTGATGAATTCTAGTTTAAGCCCCTTATCATTTAGGGCAGCTCTGTAAGTCTTAAAAGCATGGTCTAATCAATTTACCCCCTAGTGGTGAAGTGCTCCTTCTGAGCTTCTCATAGGAGCCTTCACAAGAAAGAAGAACGCACTTCTTAGACCAGGATTGCATCATTCTTATTATCACATATAAATAGATCATATTTTATTCTATCTAAAAGATAAGTTTCTTTTAATTCAGATTTAAATATGTCTACAAACATAGGATGAGGAACCTGTATGTCCATGCCCAGATCAGCAAAATGAAACAAGCTTTAAGCATGGGTATGCTGGAAATGTATAATATAAAATTCAAAATATCCATCATCTATACGAGAATGCCTTTCTTTACTACAAAGTTCCTCTGAAGCAGGGTGTTTGAGCATAGCCATCATATTTTCCAGACACAGACTACTCGCACTCTTCCTTTTCAAGTTTTCTTCTACTTTCTGTGTCATGATGACCCCTCCTGGTTGAGCTGTTCATTAACTTAGATTCATAGAGTTACAATTTTTTTTTTCTGCTTTAAAGATTTCTATGAATTAAAAAACATAACTATCATGTGCAGTGATTCAAAATAAACATAAGATGTAAATTTTTCAATATGTGTAAAAACAGATTTGAAGGTTCAATCTCATCAGTAAATGTTGGTATCACTCATTACTAACCTCGCTTTGCTGTTGTAAGCCAATTTTTGTTTGTGTTTCAGATTTTATATTCAAATTCAATAAAACCTTTTCTAAACCCAACATATACGTTAATTATTTAAGTTATGAAATAACAATTAAAAAAAAAAACCCTAAAGCTCAAACACAAGAATTTTAAAAAGTGATCTTTGTGTTATCCTTCACTGAATTCTAAGTAGTAAAAGCTAAGCTTATATATTTCTGAAACAACAACTTTTGAATCTTGAACTGTGCCAATGCAATAAGACCAAATATAAAATCCTGGATTCATGGTTAATGGTTCAGATTGAACCGTTTCTACTCAGGCATACAGAAAAAATGAGAGACAGAATTCTGTAAGCTACTGGGAAGTAAGGACTCTAATAGAAAAGTACGACATATTTTAACTTTTAGTAAGTCTGTACAAAACGTGGAAGCTAATTCTATACTAGTATACAAACATATTTTAAAGTGAAAATTCAAATTCCATCAAAGTAAATTACTAATGGTAGCTTTACAGTTTCTCTTTAAGCCTATACAATCAACAAAGATAAAAACAACAGATAATTTTTTTTTTTTTAGGTTTGTATGTGGTTTGAGAATAAATTAAAGTTTCAAGTTCACTACAACTTAGTTATCTCCTTTTTGTGTATCTCTATCTTTAAGCCCTGCAAAGGAATCTCATGAGGGGATACTTGGGGAAGTTGTCCAAATACTACTAATCATAGCACTGGCGATGATTGTTGATCTAAACATGCAAAACCTATTTCATGGATGCTCTCAATATTTTGTACAGCAGAATAATAATGTTAATATTGAAATACAGACAAAGGTGAACATTAATGCATCCACAGAATCTATAAATGGAGGGGGGTTGCAAATCATGTATTAAGCATCTAGAAACTTCTGAACTTATGTATCTTAAATGGAGAATATTTCCCCTTGAACTCCCTAGTCCTCACTCCTTCACTAATGGACTCACTCAATCTCACAAGCAAGGTTGTGCTTAGGAAAACTCTGCAAAGTATTACAGAAAATCAGTCCAGAGTTTAACTCTTTCTCAGCCAAAGCCAACTATACATTTCCTCTCTTCATACATATTATGAGTTTCTAAAGCAATGTAAAAAAAAATGGGCCAAATCTTCCATTTCTTCCACCCCCACTCCTTAAAACCACACATTTTTGAGCAGTTACATCATTTCCTTAAAAACTTTCAGACCTTCTCTTTATTATGCCATTGCACTGGCTGTCCCAAGTCCTAGCCTGCATGAGTCACGCTCATTACCCCAAACCACTAAGGAATTAGTGCAGCGTCAGTCCCAATATTAGCCCCACTTTTAAAATATATACAATCAAGGGCTAAATGAGTATTAACTTTTTAGGAGGACAAAGGAGGTTAGTAAACGCCTAGGTGCCCAAACTGCTTGAAGTATGTTCCTCTTTCTTCCTCAGACCAACACAAGTTAAAACCATCAATAAAAATCAAAAACTTACACTAGTTTTCTGTCCTAAGTAAAATGTAATCATCTCCAGACTACACTGATAGGTATCAAGAAACGACTACACTCATCACTCTAACCAAGCAGTTGCGGAGCAATCTTCAAGACTAGGAACAACTTTCCAGAAGCATCTAGCACTATGAAAATCTCCACTGAATAAGGAGCTCCCTGGGTTTGGAGTTTCTCTGCGGCAGTGGCTAGAAACGCGAAGCATCCGACACACACACCAGGGGCAAAAATTGAGAATGCACCTCAGAGTTGATAGCCGGGTGCCCTTACACCAATGCGGCACTGAAGTGGCTCCAGTAAGGAGCCTAGAGAGGAGAAAGCTACTTACGGAACGTGGAGGGAGCTGTCCAGGCTCTGCAGATGAAGCCGCTGAGAATCCAGAGCGAGAGCGTTGCCCTGCAGCCTGCTCTCAGAGACATCACCATCCTTAGCCGCCGGGCCAGTGGTACTCCAAAAGCTCGCTGCAGAGATGCAGTCTGCCTCTCTGTGAGGTTCTTGAAGAGAACCGGTCTGTCCTCAGATGCGAGAGGAAGCCAAGCTCCTCCTGCTTTGCTTCCTCTCCCCTCACCCTTTCTAGGTTCCAGTTCTGTGCTGGCAGCAGCAGGGGAGGCGCAGCCTGGCTTTCCCCTCTCTGTGGGTCTGGTCTCTTGCTCTGCGAGCCAGTGAAATGCCAGGGGAAGAAATTCAAACCGAGAAGGAATAGGAGGGGTGAGGGAGAGGAGGGGACTGACACCTACCCCGCCCTCTCTTCTGGAAAAAAAAATCACCAAAGGACGCGTGGGGGGAATCTGGAGAGCACTCAGACCGCAGGAAAGAACCAAGAGCGATGGGTCCAGTGATGCCGTTGCCACTGCGGGCGAGCGCTTGGGTGGCCACTGGGCAGCGCGACTCAGAGGGGTTTCCAGTAGGCTGTTAGCTCCCAGGCTGAGATCAAGGATGTGTGGAGCTGAGGCAAGTCCCTGTACACGCTCGGCCTCAGCGTGGCGCGGCACTGAGAAGCATCGCTAGCTGGAGAGAGAGCACAGCAGCTACCACCGCAGCCTGGAGCTGGAGACTCTGCTGCCTCCAGCAGCGCCTGCAGACCCGGGCGAGCCTGGCAAAGGGAAGCCTCCCCCCTCTTCTTTCTTGTTCCCCTCCCCTCCCCGGCCCCTCCTCCTCCTCCTCCTCCTCCTCCTCCTCCTCCTCCTCCTCCTCCTCCTCCTCCTCCTCCTCCTCCTTTTCTTTTCCTACTGCACTCACTCCTCTTGCTGTAACAACCTTTCTCCCCTGCCTTCCTCTGCTGTGGAAGCAAAGGAGAGAAGGAAGCTAGAGGCTCAGGTCCATTAATTGGAGTCGGGGCCAAGGATGAAAAGATGCGCCTCTGTCTAAGCGGGAGGCGCTGCTGTCCGCGATGCTGAAGTTGGTGATTTGCTGTGTAATCTAAGAACCCTGCTCCAGACCTGGCTAGTCCCTGACCCAGCGGTAGGAGGAAAAAAAAAAAAAAAAAAAAACCTCTTGCTGGGATGCTTTCTCTTTGGCTTCTTTCCTCCCCTTCAGATAGAGATGGTACAGGCTCCTAGAGCTTAGAACTCCCAAGAACCACAATCAGGCGTCCGAAAGGCAGGTCTTCCGAGTGGTCCTAACACCAAGTGACAGGTCTAAACATCCTGACTGCTGCTGGCTGGAGGAGAGAGAGATAGGATTGCTCAGATATACCTAACACAGATGTTTTAAATGTGTAATTAATTCATTATATATATATATATATATATATATATATATATATAACCAAACACATGCTGCTGAGAAAACCACACTCCACAAACACAAACAAATCCAGCAGGAAAGGTAGAATAAATATGTAGTCAAATGATAATTACTTCAGTGTGCTTAGATGTTGCAAGTATTAATAACTAGGAAGGTCTATAGAAAGGATCGTTTCTCTAATCATTTAGATTATTTTACTAGTAAGTCTCAAATTTACCCCTCAGCTCCTATCTAGCCACATCCATACTGATTTGTTTTCCTAGCATCCAGCCCAAGTGAAGTACTTATATTCTTTTCTCCTCCAAGAATCAACTATTCCACTGACTTTACTGATACAATTAAGAATTATAGATCTTCTAAATACCTAATGATATTTAGGGAGGTTTGAAGAAAAATAACCATGTCTTTCAGAGTTATGCAATAAATATGTATTTGCTTTTTGTGATAAATTTTTGTGATGATTTCCCCACTCCCTGAATAGATTCTGAATTTTAATGTTATGTTTATGTCTTAGAGAGGTCTACTGTAAACAGAGCTATGTCTTCACTGCATAATCAGTATGGTATTCAAGGGCCTGATTCAGCATTAATTTAAGCTTTTTCTTTTTTCTTATTGATTTTAAGCTCTAGTAAGAACTACAGATTGGGTAAATTCTGTAGAAATAAAAACCACACAGTTGACCAATGGTGTGGGGGGACAATATTATGCCTCAGGTTATAAACCACCCTTCTCATCATAAAATAGAATCGGCACAAATTAGAAAGAAAGTACCAACTTAGATAAGGACAAGTGAATCATAGGCAGAGTCATAGTGACCCGTCCCTGAACCTACACCCAGCTGATACCCTGTTCTGAAAGATATCTGTACTCCCCCTGAACACCTATGCTCTGGTGCCATTCCCTTCCCCACATCCTGCCTTTTTGTGTTTATAACCTCTGTGTAAATAAATAAATTACGATGTGATTTAAATAACTAAATAAATAAAATAAATAAATAAACAAATGTGGTTTCAAAAAAAAAAAAAAAGAAAGAAAGAAAGTATCTTTTTTCTATTTGAAGTCCCAAACAAACTCTCATAAGTCCATGACCACATCCCAGAATTCTATAGACAACTATCATTAACCAGTTATATGAGCTCAAGGGAACAAAATATGAGAAATATATTGTCAAAGAGCACAACTTTTTACAACAGTCAATTAAGTTTACGTTAACAATTGTATTAGGTGCCACCAATGTGGTTCTAAGTACTTTATATAGAATAAAAGAAGAAGGAAACAATTGAAAGTACCATGTTTTCAGTACTTCAGTGTATGTATTTCAAGATGTACAATAAACAGATTTGTAACTAATATACATCTTATAATATTGAGGAAAAAGAACTTCAGAAGGTACTATCTAGTTAATTGTTTCTCTGAAATTATTCTAATCAGTTTATCATCATTTCTTTGACTGTCCAAAGTCAAACAAAACATAAAATAACACATTCTAGTTTTTTAAGTGGTACAGACAAAACTGTATCATTTTCATGCTATTTAAAATGGGCTAATTTTATGTGTAACCAAAGAAGTTGCTAAATGCACCGAGCATCAGTGTACAGATTACATGATTTGCAGCATAGCTATTTTTGCTTTTCAATCTTGCTAGCTAGAGCTTAATACTAGGAGACACATAAAAATATTGAAAGCCATAATGCTTCAATAGTGGTTCCTTAGATGCTAATGCTCCATTTTTATTTTTCTCACCATTTTATTATTGAAATCACAGTAAAGTAATTTCATGTCTGTTAGTGAGAAGGTTGAAAACTCTAGTTTATTTGTCTTGGTAATATACTGATAATATAATAGAAAGGCAGTCAATAGCTCTGCTAATGTCTATTATATATGATAACCATGTTTCAGAGAGAGGAGTCTGGTCAGTGTTTGTGTTTGAAAATGATTGAATATATTTGGCAATGATCTTAAATGTCACATTAGCTGGATATAAAGTACATCAAATCTTGAGGCTAGTAAAACTCTGGACACTAGCATACAAATAGGGAATAAAGGCATGGTTGGAAAAGAAGTGAAGCAAATTTCAATAATTTTTGAGAAAAAAGATTAGACCTTACAATTATTATGAACAACTACTTGACAGAAACAACTTGGTAAAAGTAAAACACATTTGAATTCTGGGTTTCTATGATGTTAGTTCAACATGATGAAGAAGATCTGGTAGAATGTTGTGAATATATCTGTTAGTGAGAAGAGTGAAATCACTAAGTTTGTTTGTCTTAGTCAGATACTGATAATATAATTGAAGGGTTGTCAATAGCCTAGTGATGTCTATTATATAAGAAATTATTTTGAGACCATCTAAAGTTGTAGTAAGTGGTAAAAGACCTTAAATAATTGGTCTCCAACACTATCTTTAAGTGGAAAAGTTTATTGAATTGAGCAGCGAAAAATCACAGTCACCTTTCATAGACAAATAAGCCATGGAATTCCCATAAAATACACCTTTATTTTGGAGTACAGACTACACAACTTTGTCAAGGACATGGACTAGGCCCTAGCACCTGCACAGCCCTTCACAACTGTCTTAAGCTCCAGTTTTGTGACTTCTACGGCCCTCTTCTGGCCTCTAGAAACATTACACATATGTTGTGCAGGTAAATATTTGTACATACAAAATGTTTTTGGTACCCAATTAGAAAAGGAATACTGCCAGTCATACACTATATCCTATGAAGACCTTACCACAAGTTTTGTTTTAGGTACTCGAATATGTTTAAAAGGATGAGATTTCCTAATCTAGTGAGAAAGAAATGAAACCTACACTAAAACCTGGGGTTATATGATGCTTAATATCATAATCAAGCATCAATAGTTGGGAAGACTGATAGAAGAAAATATTCAAACTTCAGATTGTCAAAATACCACTTTATTTTTGTGTTTATAAAATTATGGAATGTCTAGTGTTATTTGCAGAAAACTATTGAAAAAGATTTGCTTAGAAAAAATGCACACATCATTTCTCAAATGATAATCAATAATAATCAATTAGATGTTTAACACCAAATAAGATATTGTAGCCAGAAAATATATTTAGTACACATATACTAATATACTTGCAATTAATAATCAGTCTTGGGAGCCTTCGAAAGAAGCAGGTATAAAACCAATATTCAATGTTACCTTTACACAATTAATTTTAAAATTGAAAAAAAAAAAAGTGCAATACTTTCCCTTTCATTTTCTTCCTCCAAACTTCCATGGCCCCTCTCTCTTATCTATTATGTCTGAATTCCTGATCCCTCTAAAATTGATGTCTTCTGATTCTTTGTTTTACACACACACACATACACACACACACACACACACACACACACACACACATCCAAATATAAGACTATCTCTACCTAGTCCATTTTTGTTGTTTATGTGTATTATATGATCTCCAGGATGATAATTTTGTGTTGGATGAAGAAGAAAGGGCATCATTGTTGGGAAACACTGATTCTTCCTCTCTGGATGTCATTAATTATATGAAGCTTTTTGCCTATATTAATTAATTATATGAAGGGATTAGACCCCATGAGATGTCCCCCACTCTCAGTTAGCAATTCTATTGATATTGTCAGTGTTCACGTCTTGTTTATGCAGACATTTCTAGGGAACATAGAGTCACAGCTGGCTTTCTGGTCCTCTAAATCTTACAGTCACTCCAGCCTGTCTTTTGTGGTGTTTCCTGAGCCTCAGGTTCAGGACTTGTGCTGTAGATGTGCCCTTTGCAGCTGTGTCTAGTTGTGGTTTTCTGTAATGGTCTCTATTTTCCATAAAGAAAACCATTTTTTGCTGGGTAAAGCTACAATTACCCATGTGTATAAGTCTTAAGTAGGAAAGTGCAGTAGGGTATTATTCCAATCCACCAAAGTTTGGGTATTAGGTTCTTTTCTAATATTCACGCCCTTGATAACCCCAGCTAATTAGCATACAAGGCAGTATGATTTCTCTCCTGTTATGTCACCCTTAAATCTTGTTAGTTATAGACCTTTAGAGGTTTCTTGTCATGATGGCCATTATTGTGTTTCATAGGCATCACAGATTGTTAGAACTATTGACTGATTCATTCCCCTGACAGCTTGCATAAAAGTTTCTGGTACTATGGAAGATAGAGTCCAGGAAAGAAGTTGTCAGGTTTGATCTAGCTCCAATAATCAAAGGCCCAAGTCCTAAGTGTGTGATGTCTTGCCTCTTAGAGTCAATTGAGAATGATAGAAATCTCCTGTATTATTTTAAGAGGTATTTGAGTTATGCCATCAACAACTACAACAAAGATTTCTCGTTTATGGTACTGTGTTTGTTAGATTTTTGTTTTATTTATGATTGCATGTATATACCTCTGTGTGGGAATGTGAACATATATGCAGGATCTTTCTGGCCTGCACAGGGCAGAAGAGAGTATCAGATACCTTGAGCTGGAGTTACCATCAGTTGTGAACTAATAGATATGTGTGCTGTAAACTGAACTCAGATTTTCTGCAAATGCAGTATGCTCTCTGAACGACTGGCTCATCGCTCCATCCCCTAATCTAATCTATTAGTTTGATGCCGGCAAAAGGTCCAGCTTTAATTTACTTAAACTGTGACACCAATTAAGGTGAGACATATATTTCAGAATAACTACTTTTTGAGAGTAGCAGTTAAAAATATGGGTTGTTTCAGCAACCTGGAGTTTTGTTTTTTCCAAATCTAACTTAGATATTTATGAATTGATATTATTTTAAAACCTTCAATTACTTGATTATGTCACAGAGGAATAAAAATAGATGTTTCAGATAAAAGGCCATAGCAGCAAAAATAAATTATATGATTTATAGGAAAAGGACTTACTGAATTCAGTACATGAAGAATGTATATAGAAAATTCATATAGTTTACATTGTAAAATGTGTCAATTTGCAATATTGTTATTTAGAGGAGGGAGTAGCATTCTTAAGAACTTCATTATAATTGGCTGACAATTATTCTTTAGAGTGTGGGTTTTTTTTTTTCAATCCAGGCAAAATGTAACATAGGAAGAGAGGAATCAAGGAAAAGCAAGAATAACAAGAAAAGGGAATGGAACAAAATAATCAAGCCTATACCTATAAACTGGTATCTGATTATTGTTGAAATAATAACAGCATTTCATGACAAACATAAAATCTTTATTTACAATGAGAACACATTTTATTTTTTTCAATTTACATGACTTTTCAAGCAAATTTAATTTCTGTGAACTCTTATTTTGGCTTTAAAGCCAAAACTTAATGGATATGAGTGACAATTTAAATTTAAAACCACCTAGAACTGTTTGCCAAAGACTGAAGAGACAAAGGTTACTAAACACTGTGCTAAAGGTTCAATAACAGCTGTATAAAATGAATAGTAAACACACCATTCTGAATGTTGTTGTGAAACAGGCTTTAAAGAGTAAGTGTTTGGTCAGGAATCAGACAATTGTGTGTGGGTTTGTTTGAGAGTTCTATGTTGAGTCTCTGAACAATCCTCTAAATGATATGATACACATGTACTGGCTTAATTATTTGCTATATGTTAGATAAATATTTACTCTCATGAAATTGGGTTATTTTGATGATATACTGTAATTTTTGTGTAATATATCTTGTGTATTATAGGTGATTTCTAAATGCAAATTATTATAATATTATCTAAATTAATAAACACAGTAAAATTAAAAGAAATAATTCATAGAACCTCATGTTTATTCTTCTGTAAATTAACACTGAAAGATTTAAATAAAAATAAGACTTTGTCAAAAACTATCAAAAATTTTCTTGAGAAGAAAAGTTAGTAAATTATTGTTAAGTAGTACGAAAAGAAGGTTGAATGCATATTGAATTACTATTCTGAAATCTGAACAGAAATGTTTAATAAAATTTATATTTCTTATTTTTTTCAGAGCTGAGGACCGAATCCAGGGCCTTGCGCTTGCTGGGCAAGTACTCTACCACTGAGGATGCCATGACCGTAAATATTACATCACAGGAAATACTACTGAGGTTTTTGTTCCTCGGGAAGATGCCTCTTAATGAAGAGAAATTGTTTGAGCTTGTAAAACAAATTTTGTATCGCATAATTTCATCTTTATGTGAACAATGTTGGGGAAAGTTTAAAGGTGAAGATGGACAAAGCTAATTGAATGGAAAGAAAGATGCAAAAGCCAGATATAGAAAATGAACGTTGTGTGCAAAGAACAGTAGTAAATAAAATTTGAGTTTATTAGTGAGAGCTACAGGAAGACAGAAGCAATTACTGGAACAAGACCACCAACCGTGGTCTGAGCAGGAGAGTACTGCAGATGCTTACACTTGCTGCCAAGGAATCTTCTCTCATATAATACTCTTATTCTAAATGTAAACATAAATAATAAATAAATAATAAATAAATAAATAAATAAATAAATAACTCTCCAGGAATGTTTAAATAGACATCCATGGATCTTATACACCTATAGACAAAACATAATGCAGTTTTTTTGGACAATAAATAAGTTTGATTATTTTAGCACATCCTAGGCAAAGTCCAAAGTGTGAGGATAGACAACTCAAGAATACATCAATAGTTAAGGGAAACTAAGAAAAATCACATTTATCATGTGTGTTAAAACCCCTCCTCATAAAAATAACTTTTATTCCCCTGAAGTAAGTGTCATCTCTAAGGCTTAGTGGTCAAGAAGCTTACCATTTCTAGAGCTTTCTGAATTCTGGCTGGCAGGTTCAAGTCAGGTTTTCTGGCTCAAACTCCTCTTGAACCTTAGTGATTGAAACAGTCTTCTCTCAACTTCTGAGTTTTGCTCTGTTTGACCTCAAACTAACTCTAGTAATCTGTTCTAATCTTGTGGTTCCTTATTCTTCAACTTCAACGGCCTCTTCTGACCTGCACTGAACTGCCAAGACAAAACTCCAATGCACTGACTACCAACATCTTAAGCCTGAACTGACCTAAATGACTGACTTGAACTCAACTGACTGATGGAACTCAGAGTTGCATGCGTGTCTCCTGACTGCTGGCAATAATGGTGTGTACCACCACAATATGACCTAAGCTTTTCTTTATCTGAATTTTGTGTCGTACTGGGTTGACCTTGGAATCAGAGATCTGCTTGCTTCTATCCCCTGGGATTAAAAAAATATCTGTATTCCAGCTGGATCATACAGATGTAGAAAGTCTTTTTGTGTGATTCCCTTGCCACAGCAGCAATGTTGCTGAATTAAATTTCCTCTACACACTCCTATGGAGGATAAGGGTTTGGTCGGGGTCTGGTTGGCCTAATATAATGAACAACCCAAAATGTGTGGCTCACAAACTACAAGCATGTATTTTTCATTGTTCAGTGCTCTCTTGAAAGATTTGGGTTTTTATGAGTGCTCAATCTACATAAAACTTTCTCTACAGCTCTACCTATACATGGTGGAATGACAAATGTTTTTAACTTGCACATCAGAAGGTATCCATCCAACTTGTGGTTGGTCAGCTTTCACAACATAAAGATTAGTAAGCATAGTTTTGTTTTTACTCCATCTGGGAAGCTGAGATATTTAATTCTGTCTACATATTCATTTACCACATCTGTAATTTGCAGTGGTAAAAGGAGATGGTAGAGAAGACTCAGAGGTAGTAATTTCTACTTAAATACTGTAAGCTAGTTTGCACACAGACTGCCAAACATTTAGAGATAGCTGTCATAGTTCAACATGTTTCCGTTTCCATGTAAGAATACACTTATTCACCTGGCAATAGAAAGCCAGGAGGCTCATTTACTGATACAGATTTAAAGATAATTATAAAATCCAGAGTTGTCCTTTATGCCAACTACATAAAACCAATAATAAGTTCCTTTAGTTTGAACTATGAGACAATTACAAACAATTACAATGTCCAGAAATGGATTTATTCATATATAGCAACATAAATATGTTTAATTCTACTTTTTAAAATATTTTTTCTCTTGGATATAGAAATAGTAAAGTCACCCTGTTATGGCAAGTCTATCATTTATACTTCTGTTAGTATAATGTAATGATAATAAGATAGTTTATGTGATGATATAATAATTGATTATATGTTGGTCTATAGAACACACTGTTTTAATACCATTTAGTCAAGAATGAGAGGAGCAGGAAAGATATTTTTTTCTGTTCTTTTGTTTTGTTTCTCTCTCTCGTTCTCTCTCTCCTCTCTTATACTTTCAACTCAACCATTTATGTTTTAATGTATGTAAATTTATGAAGGCAGAAAATGGTGCTCAGTAATGGTGAGTTTCAGCTACTAGAGTTTATAAATTCCTGTTTGTTATAAGAGTTGGAGTCTAACCTGTTGACATCATCTTTTCTTAAAAGTTTCTGAATCATTTCTTCCTTTCTCTTGCAATTCCCAGTAGAGAACACATTATTTTAAGAGGTTTCTGTATCAGAACCTCTTAAACTTATTTGGAAATAAGTTTTCAGTAACTCCATAAATTCCTGAATTAATTAAAATATGAATTTATATGAGAGTAAATAGAATTCACAGGTATTGAACACTTGCAATACTATGCCTCTGATTTTATATATAATACAATAATATGTTATACTTTAAGTGTACCTATTTAATATACTTTGCCAATATGTTCCATATTTAACTAGTAATCAACCAATGCTAACACTCTGGTAAAGTTCAGCAGGCAACATGCATTTCACTATTGTGTAATTTGAAAGCTAAACCTGTCATCATCTGCTTTTAGCACATTTGAAATATGACAATGGCCATTTTTGCAATTTATATTATCCACAGTGTCAGTGTGAAAAGCTTTCTTCATATCACGTATTAAATTCGTGTTCTGAGTAGGTGTTACTTACTTCAACACTGGAGTGAGTAAGTGAAAGGATGGGCTCAAGGGAGACATTCCTTTCTCAGTTGTAATAGACTCTATTGCTTGAATTCCACCAGAGGCCGAGAGAGGTGGATTGGGAAGGGAATGAATTGAACTTATATTTAAAGACATTCAATAAAATAGTCATGATTGATTGAAATGTAGTTCTTGATCTAAGCCATTAGTTGTTAATTCCCATTGATGATCAAAATGCCTAGTAAGAATACCCTTAATGTTATTAACCAATGAAATCCAAGGACTTCTTTTGGTATATGTTCTTACCATAAGAAAAAAAATACAGAAACTTTACTCTAAGATAATCAATTTGCCCTAAAGTTCAAAACTTGCCTACATAGCCAACTCTGGTGATTGTCCTACAAGAGGAATAAATAAATGAAGAAAATTCAACTGAAACTCAATGAGATGCCAATTAATTTCTCAAAGGTGTCACCAAGGACCCATTCTTATATGCAGTTTCCTGCTTCCTCCTTTTCCTGTCACCTACAGCACATTGCAAACAGGAGCAATGTCTTTCATCCTTTATCCACTGCACAGCATCACATTTTTATTAAATATCTGTTTGATATATGACCTGAGAAGACAGAAGTTACATAAAAATAAATGCAGCACACCTTGAGTCTGGATTCCTACAAACACAGATATTCTACGATTTGAACTAGATTTAAAGAATTTCAATTTCCCAGGTTCACACAATTGTGCCTCTTAGAGCTCAGCAATATTCTAAGCATACTGTTTCTGTGTAAATCAAGCTCCTTTGTGGTTGTGACAAAATATATGAGAAAAATCAAATTAACAAGAGAATGATTTGCTTTGGTTCACATTTTCAGAATCTTCTGACCATGATTGGCTGCACTGTTTGTCTAAGCAATATGTCATGTAGAAGAGATGTGATACATTGAATATATTCAACTAATTGTAGCCAGGAAACAGAGAGAGAGGAAGGTCTGAGGGCAAAGTACCATCTTCAAAGTATGCCAAGATGACCTACTTACTTCATCATAGCTCCTTTCAGAGTTAGCCAATCAGTGAAGATTAGGGTATATTAAAATTACTGTATTACAGATAAGGATGGATGGATAATGATCCGAGTGCCACTCAATATTGTTTCTAGCTGAGAAACAAAATTCATACTAATAAGTGATTCCTCCTTAAATTACTTTGGTTCAAGCTTTATCTTTTTTTGTCAAGCTTTATCTTCAAAATACAAATTTAGGTAATGTCATCCCCTTGGGGACCTGGGAGGCTCTTGCTTTCCTGGCATCTGGGAATATTATCTGAAATATCCCACAAAGGAGAGGGAGAACCTGGTGAGAACATATCCAGAGGTTAAGCATGGACCCCCAGTTGAGGGATGGGACCACCCACCCATCTCAAAAATTTTAACCCAGAATTGCTCCTGTCTAAAGGAAATAGAGGGACCAAGAGTGGAGCAGGGACTGAAGGAAAGGCCAACCAGAGACTGCCCCACCTGGGGATCCATCCCACGTGCAGACACCAAACCAGAAGTGCTTGCTGACTGATTCTTGATACAGCGGTCTTCTGAGAGGCTCTGCCAAATCCTGACAAACACAGATGCTGATGCTCTTAGCCAACCATCCGACTGAACACGGGGACCCCAATGGAAGAGTTAGGGAAAGGACTGAAGGAGCTGAAGGGGCCTTATCTAGCATCAAGGGGAAGGGAGACCTTTGGTCCTGTGAAGGCTTGATGCTCTAGTGAAGAGGAATGCTAAGGCGATGAGGCCAGAGTGGATGGGGGAGCACACTCAGAAGGAAGGTAAGAGAGGATGGGATAAGGAGTTTTCAGAGAGGAAACCAGGAAAGGGGATAACATTTGAAATGTAAATAAATAAAATATCCAATTAAAAATACACATTTAGAAGTATTTCATGCTTCAATATTGAAATTCCAGACCTTAATCAGACATCCCTACCCTTAGTGAAGAGAATAAAACACACAATTTTATTCTGTTTTATATTCAGGAAGGGACCTTTATAAGAATTATTTAGCTATTATGAATTATTATGAGAGAAAGAAAAAAAGATGGGAGAGCTGAAAAAGGACGAAGAGAGGCATGAGGAAGTTCTTTTTCCTTTAGTAAAGAAATGATATACATAGGGTAATTGCAAACAAGTACTTTCTGGTTTAGTAGTTAATTAAGACAATATCTGAATAGTTTATTAAATTTGGCCTTCCTCAATTATGCAGGAATTTATTGCAATACAAGGTATTTAGATAAGAAGATTACCACACTCTATTTTTCAATTTAGCAAACCATATAATAATAATTAATAATAATAATATCATCATCATCATCAATGCAAGAAGCATGGTGTAAAAGCTGTGTTTTGAAATATTAATTTTTAATTCAGATTATCATCTCATGTTCAAGGTACATATAACATGGCACATGTAAGATCATTGTAATTGAATTCACTGGAAGGTAAGTGGTCTAAACATTATTACATTGTCACTTACATATCCTCTCTCTCTCTCTCTCTCTCTCTCTCTCTCTCTCTCTCTCTCTCTCTCTCTGGTGTGTGTGAATATAGCAGAATATTAGATATTATACTAAGGGCAAATTGAAAAGGTACATATTAAGCATCATACATAAATAGAATAGTTTTATTTTATGGCCTAACACAAAAGACTGACAAAATCATGAGCATTTGGAAATATCTAGGCAAAAAATAAATCCCAATGAATAAGAAAAGCATCATGGGTTACTGTCCAGTCAAACTATTATTCTCTCTTTTTCTACAATCTCTAGCATAAATATCTTCCCACACAATGAAAACATAGCGAAGTATTCATTCTTTGTGCTTAAAGTAAAAATAATTTATTGACTATTGCAAAAAATAATTCAATTTAGATACCAATTTCATTGAATATAATAGTACTATTAAGTATTATTTTTGTACTGTATATCATTGAATTGACAAATTTCATGCGAACTAGTATTTTATTTTTTCCACTAGGTGCTTGCATCAGAATGTTGTAAAACTGGCTTTAGGAAGGCAATTCTATAGTTTTTATTCTAAGATGATTTTATATTATTTATTTATTTATTGATTGATTGATTGATTGATTTAGTATGTGTGGAGGGATGTGAGTTGTATTTGCCTCCCTGCCACAGCTTGTACTTAGAAATCATGGGACAACATTCAGCAGTTGGTTTTATTCCACCATGGATCACTAGGACAGAATTCAGGTCATCAGACTTGTACACACTAAATCATCTCACTAGCCTATTTTTTAAGTTTTCAACAAATTATAATCTTAAGAGTGTTACAGAGCACTTTCTTTCTTTAAGTAGCATTATATTTTTGCTGATTTTTTGAGAATAAGAAAATTAAATATTGCTCAAATGATAAAATATATTGTATTCACATATTTGTTTCTATGAGAAGTTAGTGACTTACCCCATGGTAGAAACTGTTTTATAGATTTGTATAGAGGAATGGGCACAACTAATAAAATTCTGGTCTGCCAAGTCTTACATAATAATAGATAAGGGAGAAACATATCAAAACGTCAATAATTTGTTAAAGACTATATTACAGATTGAGAGACTGTAGAGGGCTTTCATAGACTGATTAATACAAATGTGTGAAAGTGATTCTCCGGCTAATGTAATGAACAAGACAAAAGCAAATCATGATAACTTGTAGGAAGAATCTGTAATATATATGAAGATACCATTTGTGAATATGGTACCAAAAGCTCTTCTGGGTAAAAGCCAGAGACCATCTAAACAAGCAGCAGATTTTGAGGTCTTTAGGGTACATAGAAGCCATATAGAGTGTCTTAACTTGATGGGCCTAAATAAATTGGGAGTCTGTTAATTAGGCCACAGATATTTTGACTTGAACTGCTCTCATTCTAGGCAGTAGTAGAGATGGAGAAACATAGATGCTTTGGGTCAAACTTGGGTGGTAGTGTTTCAGGCATGCTGCAAGATTGAACAGGAATAAAGAGTATAAAGTATGCTTACTATGCATATGTGTTTATAAGTGTATATTTAATTTTGCATTTGGTTAACAAATATGTATCTTCATATCAGTTACTGGCATAAAACTGAGACAGAAGATTTAGAGTAAAGCAAGGTATTCTTTTTAAAAGAAGTTTTGACATCTTTAGTTAGCCTTGGAAGTTGGATATGCAGTTATCCTAATAAGTCTAAAATTTAAGATAGGAATCAAGGATAGAAAGGCAGTGGATAATTGCTGGAGAAGAGTTTAAACAGCAAGAAGAAGACAGATAAAAGAATAGAATCTTAGAAGTCCCCAGGACTTGGGATTTAAAGGGGAAGGAATGTAGCAGAAGCTGCAGAGACTGCAGCCAGGTGTATAAAATTTGGCGCAGAAAAACAAAACAAAACAAAGAAAAAACAAAACAAAAAACCCCACATCTTTTTCTGTAATATAAATGAAAAACATAATAAATTTTCTAATTTGTGATGGATTCAACTATAGTTAGTGCAACAGCATTTATTAACCATGTTTTATGAACTTTCTTCTTCCAAACCACTTAGAGGCACTCTTATAATTATTAAATTTATACAAAATTTTATCAGTAGAAAAAAATATGTCTGTATTAAGCCCTTAAATTGTAATCTCCCTTTATACCTAAGGGTGTGAAGATAACAATACAAGCTTTAAACTAAGGAAACAGTTATTAAAATGAATAGACTGCCTACTGAATATATATATATATATATATATATATATATATATATATATATATATTACATATATATGAAACAATACATATAGTATCTCAAATATATATGAAATTATGTCATTAATAACAGAAAAATTTGCTTCTAAAATAGAAAAGAAATATTAACATATATTACTTAAAAGACAAATAAGAATTCATAAATAAAATTAACACAGGTTTTGATTGCTATTGATCTTCAGAATAAAGCAGCAAATGAAGTCACAATAAAGTATCACCTTATATCTACTAGGATGACATCTATTAAAATAATGATATATGTCCTTGGTTAGTAAGGGAAGAGCAAAAGTGATGTTGGTTCACCACTCGAATGATATAAATGAATACAGACATTGTGGGATTTGGTATGAGCATTCTTCACAAAAAGTATGTTAAGTGAAATATACCAGGAACTGGCATATTAAACACATAATCTCATTCATGTGAAAAGCCGGACAGACAGGATTTTAAAATTCCAAACAATCCAATAAATAAATGCAATAATAAAATGAATAGATTCTTGTTAAAAGGTGAAATTCATTGTACGGTTAGTTTGAAAAAAAGTATCCAAAATCATTTACTATCTTAAAAATGCAATGCAAAACTAAACAAATTCAATCTGACCCAGCCAGAAAGACTGTAATAATGGAATAAACCAAATCAATAAATAACAAATGCTGTCAAGGCTCTTGGAAAACGAATATTTGCTTGCTGTTTTAAGTATGCAAACTAGTTATGAAACTAAAAACATCATTAGAGGGAGTCCTCAATAAATTGAAAGACAAAATGACATATCTATTACTTAAGGGAGCATATACCTAAATTTAATATATATGTGTGTGTGTGTGTGTGTGTGTGTGTGTGTGTATACTGACTTAAATTATATATATATAATGACTTAAATTATATATATATAATGACTTAAAATATATATATATATATAGACTTAAACTATATATATATATAATGACTTAAATATATATATATATACAGAGAGAGAGAGAGAGAGAGGGAGGGAGGGAGAGGGAGAGACACTTGCTTATCCATGTTTATTTTATAATGGCTCAGAAAACCAAATTGTGATATTAGCCTAGGACCCAGACAGAAGAATGAATAAAAAAAATATATAATATATATAAACAGTGATGATATATTTTGGTAAAAGTTGTTAAAAATATGTCATTAGCTAGAAAATTGGTATAACTTGAAACATTCATATTATACCAAAGAAACCAGGATCAACGGAAAATTTCACATTTTGCTACTAGATTTAATATAAATGCACAAAACCATTTTTACTAAGATGCCTTGAAAGTGGAAGGGATATTGACAGAAGCAAGAAAGCTAGCTTAAGAGGAGGAGACAATGGAAGAAATGCACAATATACTCGAAAGGTATTTTGTGAAGCTCAGTACTATGTTAATGCATAAATACCAGTTAACTCATAGAAGTTAAGCTCAAGCTGCCATTTATCAATAGTCATAGAAAGATGGGAAATGGAGGAGCATTTCATGGTCAAAGTGACTCGATTAAAAAATGTGTAAGTTTTCTGCATAGAATAGTGCCTATAACTGAATAAAAACTTATTGTATATTTAAAAAAATTGTATAGAGATTTCCAGTGGTGCTCTGGAGAAAATCAAGCTATGAAATTACAGATATGTGGACAAGATTGTGCACATTCATGGGTTTATATGTGCTGGTACAAGTGTGTGCAAGTATATGAATATATGGTGCTTGGGCATGAACAGCCACCAGAGTCATTCATCAGCTATTGTCCACCTAGCCTGAAACACACCTCGTAGTGTGTGCTGCCTGGTGAACCCCAGGAATCTTCCTGCTTTTGCCTTCACAGTGATGTAAGCCGGTGCCTTGAAGCCTGAATTAGTTTTTATAAGCTTGTGTAATGATGAGTGGATTTTTTTACATAGGTGCTAATGATCAAACTCAGTTATTTGAACATGCAAATTAGTTTGTCTATTGAACTATTTTCCAAAATGTCATGTATGATTCTGTTATAGGAGGAATCTAAACAAACCCTCCAAATACACACTTTGAAAGCCTAATATTTAGGAAAATAAAGGAAGGCATATGAATCAGGGACCTTAAAGAATAATTGTCTTCAAATGAGTTAAGGTGGCTTCTAATCCTATATATCTAATGTCCTCACGAATGGACAAACCTTGGACACAAAATGATCCAGAGGGAACAGGTATGAGAAAAAAGAAAATCAGCTCCAAGGTGGGAAGAGTGATCTTTGAAGGGGAAACCCACCTGTTCTTTGATTTTTAAACCTGGGATTGTTAAAAAAAAAACAAAAAACAAAAAAAAAAAAACAAAAAAAAAAAACAAACAAAAAAAAAAACAGTAACAATACTTTTGTGTATACCAAACCATTTAAAAAATGATGCTTTGTTCCTGGAATCTTGCAGTATTAAGATAGGGAATAAATAAGATCAATGCAGACACAAAATATAATGTAAAGAATTAACTAAGTTCAATCCTGATTCACAACATCAGTTTCTCTTCCAGCTTTCTGTTTCCCTTGATGTATAAGAATGAGAATCGAATGCAACATGAGCGAAGCCATGTCACTTATGTGAGTAGTCAGGCATAACATCCGTGGTCGGGGCCTCTATTACTTTTGCTGCAATAGGTCATATTTGGTTAAGTGTGCAATGAAGCTACTCTGTATTATAGATTGCACCAGATTGCTAGTATAGAAATATGGAAATGAGGTTAACTCATGTGCAGTCTCCAGAGTGCATGGTAGAACTCCAGTTACAGACAGGATGCCTTTATAGAACACATCTCAAAAGCAAAGCTAAGGATCTTAAAATGCTTAACCATCTTTAGAATTAAACTATCAACTATTTTCTCTTCAAGGTCTGAGTTCTTCACACAGTGAGACTCAATCAAGCTGCAACATTAGATTAACTTTTAGTTCATAAATAGGTGCATTACACTTTGGAAAAATATTTCCAAATATAATGGATATGTAGAGAAATGTAGAGATTGATTACTATTAATCAAAAATGGAAAGACATAGTTACACTTATGGAGTATGAACTTCTCATTATTCTGTACTGATCATTGCATGGTTGATATTCATCAATTTTTAGGTCCAAATTCGTTTAAAGATAAATTCAAAGAATTATCTGAAGGCTATTCAAATATACTGAATTTACTAAAACTACATTTATTGTGTAAATAAATGTAAATAAAAATCCTAACATCATGTTTACACCTACAAAACTTTACTATTACCTATGATTTGATAAAATTGTACAACTGATGGTCATGGGATTCGAGTGACTCATGTTCTACTTTGCTAGTAGAGCTGCCTCAACTGCCTGTGACTTCAAATGGTCACAGTGACTGAAAGTTCATTAGAGTCAGAATATTTCATTTTATGTTCTCTAAACCAAATATTAGATGGAGAAATGAATATTGTTTAATTCAAGCATACTCTTGAATTACATTTACATTTTCACTATCACTATAGTGAAGACACCATATATTCTAAGGAATGTCTAAGGAGAGAAAGAAGACAGAGAGAGAGAGAGAGAGAGAGAGAGAGAGAGAGAGAGAGAGAGAGAGAGAGAGATTAGGGCAAGAAAAGAAGGATGCTATGATGGCTAACATCTGGGCTTGTCTGTTCATCACCCTGATGTCAGGGGCTGTTTAATTAACTATTATTATCCTTATGAACCTCCAAACCATTTTTCTGTGAACTATTTTCAACTTAGAATGCTGGAAGTGAAGAATGCAAGCATAAATGACTTGGAGGATAGATGCTTGTGCTCAGTGCAGTGACTACTTCAAGAACTGTTGAAATGAATGAGGGTCAGCATTCCAGTGATAGCAATCCCCAGGTGCCTTCATTAGCCCTACGGTTACCATCTCATCTTTGAATTGAAGTTCACAATAATTAGTACTTTCTAGTTTGACTACTCAGAACTGTTTTTCTACCTGGCTAAGTCCCAGGAAATAAAGAAGTTTGATTTATTATTCAGCAGGTTTCTACACCGCTTGGAGGAGCCACTCAGAGTCTTTGTTACAGTTTTGCATTATAGTCTTTATAGGAACTGCTTCATTCCACTATTAAAAGAATTGGGGAACTACGAAGGTGTCTGGTGAGCTGGCTGAAAGTCAGTGTAAGACCCAGTGCTCTACTCTCCTTTCTGTTTCTGTGACAAGACACTATGGCAAAAGCAAACTTAGGGGAGGAAAGGAAACTTAGGACACTTCAAGGTCATAGACCATCACTGAGAAAAATCAGGACAGGACCTCAAAGCAGTAACGTGAGATAGAACACATAGAGAATGCTGCTTGCTGGCTCACCTAGTCTCAGGCTCATGGAGAAATGGATTTCTTAGGAAGCTCAGGAAGCTATGAGGGGTGACACTGCCCACAGTTGGCTAGGCCTACCCTACAATAATTAACATTTGCACCAATACCTCCAAAATGTGCTTGCAGGCCAATGTGACCTGGGCAAATCCTTAACTGAGATTGCCTTCTTAGGTGACTCTATATAATGTCGCAATGAGAGTTAAAGCTAACAAGGACACCTGATAAATCAGGAACTAGAATTAAACCTAAGTGATGGAGCCCTGGAATCTGAGGCCTCAACTGCTATTCTGTGTTTTCTTTCAGAGTCACTAGAGAAAGATGGTTCCATCAAAAGATCGGTGAGGAAACAAAATTTGGCTGACTCCAGGGCTCATTTCATGAAAGATCTTTAAGTTCTCATTTTATATTGAGTTGATCATCCTTTTACAGGGATGAATAATAAGAAGGTCATATCAATTCAAATAAAAGTTGACTTAATTGTTTATAATAAATGGAGAGTCATAAAAATGTCATTTGATATTTCCTTGTTAATGAAGAGAAGGAACTAGAAAGTAAAACTGCTCTCAGATGACATTTTTGGAAACAGAAGAAAAGAGTCAGGGAGACAATAGGGTAATAGGAAAAATGGAAAAGGGAGGAAAAGAGGAAGAGGGATTTTTTTAAAGCCATATAACCTAAAGGAGACACATAAAAAGTAGAGAATAATAAGTGGGTTTATGGGTTGAAAACCAGCTTTGTTTTTATCTTATTCAGAGTAAAATGCCAGAATTTGACAGGGCTCTCTTTCCCATGCAATGCTGCGTTCCAACGACTTTTTTTGGACCAGTATAATCCCCCAAAGAAACAATCATGATTTTCTTATTTACAGAGTCTGGACTGCACATTCCTTTTCATACGTGAAAATGTATTCACTTCCCAAGGCATTCCCCAATGGATCTTACATTACCATTATAACTATGCTCACAGCTCCTATTTCTAAAAGTGTATAGACTATTTTAATCTTCAGGAGTGATGAAAAATTACATCATCATTTAAAAGAATGATTTAGGATCAGATCAGTATGTCAGTGGCTGCTTATGGAAGGAGGTTGTTACTCTTTATAGATAACAGCCATTCAAATTTTTTATGAGACTATTCTGGAGAAGAAGAAATGTTGAAAAAAGAAAATGAAAAAAATCAAAAATAAACGTTTCTTTTTCACTGAATTAAAATACACACTAATAGCTTTGTTATTGATTTTAATATTTTGTTTTCTGTTATTGTTTAAAAATTTATCAACACTCCAGTAGTCACTCTAAAATCCTTCAGTTGTTCCCAAATATCAGTGTTTGATTAATACTAATATTCTGATATAATTTTTCTTCCTCACATAATTTCTTATGAATATGATGGCTATATATTCTTGTGCTATTCGAGTACTTAGAACTTGCATATGTTTGTCGTACTTTTCTGATGTTTTTATAGAATTGGCACTATTTGTTGTCCTTTTAAAATTGCTGCTCTCTTTTAATTATTATTTAGGAAAATAAGTTATCATACACTATAACAGTTGCTTGCTCTAGTCACCAAGAGAAGATTAAATAATATATATACTCTTTCAGGATCATCAAAAAAATTTTCAAAAATTTCTTATTTAAAATTCAGATAAAAGTTTACAGGAACGAATTTATTCTAGAAGACTGAAAGTCTGTCTCTATTTGAGCTCCGGAGGCCTGAGAATACGATATTCCAGGAGCATACATGAAATCTTATTTCATGGTAGACATGCAGAGTTTCATTCCTAAATCCCTAAGTAGCTACTTACATTAGTGATAATTATCAGACTGAAAAGACTGAAATAGGCGGTAGACCTAGGACCTCTGCATATATGTACCAGCTGTGTAGCTTGATCTTCATGTGGAACTCCTAACAGTGGGAGCAGGGGCCATCTCTCACTTTCTTTCTTGCTTTTCGGACCCTTTCTTTCTGCTGGGCTGCCTTGTCTAGCCTCAATAGGAGAAGATGCATCAGTCTTACTGCACCTCTATATGTCAAGGCTGTGTGATGTCCATGAGAGGCCTCCTCTTCTCTGAAGAGATAGGGAGGTTGAATGGGGGAAGGCAAGGTGGAGAAAGGACTGGGAGAACAGGGAGTGAAACTGCCATCTGGGATGTAATTTTATTTAATCACATTTATTTTTTATTATATTTATTTAATTCATTTTTAAAAAGAAAAGACTAAAATATATTTTACAATTAAAATTCATACAATTAGAATGCTAGAGAGATGACTCCACGGTTAAGAGTGCTTGTCTTTCTTAGTGAGGTCTCAGTTTGATTCCCAGATACCAAGTTGTACAGAAATAAGCATATGTAATTCCTACTTCGGGGTAACTTAATCCTCTTCTGGTACCAGTACTGAGGTACAGAAACCACCATCCAACACCTACCACACACACACATACACTCAAAAATAAAGAAAACATTTTCAATTATGGAACCAGAAAGTATAGGTCAGAAAACTCAGAAGTTACATGATAATCAGTGCAATCATAATTATGAGTTATCGTAAATAAATAGATTCAACTTAGAAAAATCTTCATTTAGTTAACTCTTCCTGAAAATAGCCACTTTAAATTTTGAAAAGTCCTATATTCATGATTTCAAAAGCACAGTGAACCTGAGATGATGGGTCAAATGTTTTCCTACCAATTGAAGAAAACCCATATTCTGTTTACATTAACTGGTTTTCCATAATATAACTAGTGTAATGAGCAAATATATTTGTTTACAGAATAATGTCACATTTATTTCAGTGCAAAGATCTTTTAAAATTATTTAGATTCATTTTACTTTATATGTGTATTTGAGCTCCCTCCCTCTCTCTCTCTCTCTCTGTATATGTGTGTGTGTGTTCATATATCTTATATATGAACCATGTAGTTGCCTGATACCCAATGAGGTTGAAATTATACATGTTCCTGAGACAACTGTGGATGCCGACAACCCTACATGGGTCCCAGTGTTAATCACTGAGTCATCTCTCAAAGCTCAACAATGAAAATATCTTCTATTTATTCTTTGCCATACACTTGAAATGAAACACTCTAAGAAGTATGTAATTCTTTATAGGTCACCTCATCTAAGCTCTTGGAAATTTCAATTGAATTATATAATATTATATTAATATGATGAATAGATCATTGTATACATACATACATTTATAATCTGTTTGCTTAATACAATACAGCATACATATGTGCCTTTAAACCCTTTTCTTATAAAACATTTTTGATTTACTTTTTACTTTTAAATGTCTTCTTTCACAGTTTCATTTATCTAGATGCTTATAATATACTCTCTCCCAAACCCTTCCTTATCCTTTGTAATTCATTTTTTCTTTCTTCAAAAATTCTTTTCTCTCCATGTCTCCTCTTGTTTCCAGGCTGTGAGCGTGAGTGTGTGTGGTGTGTGTGTGTGTGTGTGTGTGGTGTGTGTGTGTATGTGTGTGTTTAATTAGAGTTATCTGCATGGGCATTAACAGTGAGTTACTTGCTTGAGTAAGAGTAGTATACAAGTGGATACATTCTTGTACAGTATAACTAACCAGTCCTCTGTAACTTTTAAGTGTACCTAAGTCCTATATATAAATCCTTTTGGAGGAATAAGACCTTATGAGACCCTCCTCCTGCATAACAGAATATTAATGGTCCCAGTCCTGCGCATATATATATATATATATATATATATTATATATATATATATATATATCTCCAATGGTATTGTGAGTTCATAAGTACAACTATGTAATATCCAGGCAGCAGAATTTTATAGCACATGTCTCCATACTCTAACTTCTACATTCTTCTTCTCCTTTTTTTTTATTGTATTCCTTGAAACTTGAAAAAGATAATAGAGATGTCTGATTTAGGGCCAAGAACAAAACGATTGGTCATTTATTCTCAGCATATTGACCATTTATTGGCCTCTACATTGACAGTCATCTGTTGCAAATAGAAACTTCTCTGACTAAGGCTTTGTGGGTAATATCTGATTCCTTCTTCCTGATAATTTATTACTGATTGTATTCATTGACTATTCTACTTTTCTACACCATATTGATGTTATAAATTTGTGGACAATTTTACTCGAAGCTGAGTTACCATTTTACAAAAGAATACTGTAGTGAAAATAATTGTTTTCCATGACAATTACCTAAAATATACTCATCATTCTTTGTTGTAGACCCTAGTAAAGAATACTCATCAGTCTCATAAACAGTATTACTGTACTGTTTGTTTTGATGAAAGTGTGGTTCAGGGAGAGAAAAAAAGGTGTGGTAGTTGTTCAATTGTGTTCCTACAATTTAAGCAGGCTCAAGACTTACAATGGCTGCTGTCCAGGCCTTAAACTCTTGACTCCACATCCTCACACTTAGGTTTCACTGCTCTTACCTTCACTAATCGTACCTTTTGTTTTTCAGAGGCAGAAATGATGTGTGCAAGTCAATAGTCCCTCATAGCTGTCCACATTTTGTTTAGTCCTCTCTATAAACACCCCTCTCCATAAACCTCTGCTTGTCTCTATCTTTTGAGTTAACTCTGTATTTTCTGCCTGAAACTGAAACTAGAGTCAAAGAATATACAAGTCCTAATCCTCTTGTTATACACTCTAGTATTTTTGTCAGAATTTGAATAGTAGTAATGTATGAGCATTCTTATAGTACTATAACATTCTAATAATCTTTTGCTGTCATATAGATGACTGCAGACCCATAGATGAGAATGGCAGGCATGGAAGGCTTCTGTGACAACCCACTCTCCATGTGAAACAGTCTGGAGATAAAGTCACTGAAGAGATTCCTTAAAATTTGTAATCGGGATGCTGAAGTGTAACTTTTCACAGTTGATGGCTTCTGGCAGCAGGGTGGGAAAAGAACTCAGTTCTCTTTAAGGGGCTAGTCACTGGAAGTTTGATCATGTTCCAGTGAGGAGATGGGCTATACAAATTGGACTTGGTATAGATTTTTTTTCATTTTGAGAAGATGGCACAGAAATGGAGAGTGGACCTATGGACCTGGGATGAATGAAAAGTGACTGGTATGATTGGCGTGCATTGTGTGAAATTTCTAAATAATCAAAAAAATATGTTGGAAAAAGGATTACTTTATATTTTGTCAATCTAAATGGAAAACAGTCCATAAAAGAGAAAGCACTGTTTTCTTCCCATTTAAGATGTGCGTGTGTGTGTATGTGTGTGTATGTGTGTGTGTGTGTGTGTGTATGTGTTTTGCTTACAGACCAAATCCCAATACATTAGATTTTCTTAAAATTTATTAGGTTAGCTATATTCACACTTACACTCAAGAAAAACAATAGTTATCTGTATTGTGGTTAGAATATGTTTAAAAATTAAATTTTGGTTTTGTATAATTTATGAATAAGAGTTAATGATTATAGTTTAATAAAGTAATTTGATTATTCACACATGGCCTCTTCTACCTGTAAATCTAGACTCTTAAATCCCATGCCATATCATGACATAATAAAATGAAATTTTGAAAATGCCGAATGACATAGAAGAATCTCGTCCATGAATTAAAGTTATCTAGTCATTTGTATGTCAAAATTATTTTTTTGTAGTTTTTCTTTCAAAGCATGGTATTTATTTTGATTTAGTTATTTTTAGCAATGTAAGTCATCAGAAATCTTTTTAATTTTGCAGAATGAGGTAGAGTAAACCTTTCTCTACACTGAGGCCAATTTTGTTAACCAAAAGCAGTTGTCTAATAAGAGAACCAGAATTCTTAATCAATTCTCATTTATTATTTATTGCATCTTTGATATTTGTTAGCAAATTTAATTTTGACAGCCGCAGGTTATCAAGAAAGGGTTGGAACATCATCTGAAATTAAGTGTCTTACTTCATCTGATATTATAGATCACATTACTTCTCTTAGCAGAGAGAGCTTCACAGGAGTTTAAAAAGGCAAGGAGTCCTGTGGCAACCAGAAGAGCAGACTATTTCCTAGAAGATGAGGCACATGAACCTCAGATGCAGCTCATTTAGCTAGAGGTAATGGTGTGAGGGAGAGGTAATGCTAGGGCCTTTGAGAGGTTCAATGAAGTGTGGAAAACATAGATAGAGATCTGACATATCTACTGCAAATGCATAAAATTTGCAATATACGGACTCAATGTGGAAGGAGCTGTGGTTGATAATGTGCTTGCTTTGAGTGTGGATTTGATATTATTAACCCACCGTCAACAGGTCCTATGCTTTGAGTTGTTAGAATGATGGGTTTACCCCACACATTTTGCCTGCCCTCCCTCCACAAGCATGAGCACAGGCTGGTGAGACATCTGTGGAGGGTTAGGAGGGCAACTGAAAGCTGCTGAACGCGATGATGCTAACAGGCTGGTGCACAAATTACACTTGTAAGCCAGGCATCATCAGTGCTTTGATGAAACTCCGAACACCCAGATCTGAAGATGAATAAGAAAATGTTTAGAAAGATAGAGAACGGGGAGATGAATGCATATTTGATGGAATGGGAAATTCATCAACTGTTTCCATGCATTATTTAACATAAAAACAATGCACCAAAAAATCATAATCTGTTTTGAAAAAGCAGAGACACTTAAATATGCATCTAAGTTTCTATGTTTAGGAAACTAGATTTTTTTTTTCATTTCAGAATGTTGTTTTGTCTAACATTTAATGCAAAATTTGTCATTGAAGAAACACATCAATGAGATGCAAAAGAGGTAAGGAAAAGAGAATGGGGTGTGTAAGCATTTTCTATAGAAGCTTCAGACAAGTCCAAAAGAAGGATAGATTCAGGAGAGTATGTTCTTTACAAGCAGCCAGCTTGGCCACTGTTGGCCAGAGATCTGTAAACCTTTGTCTCTCTTGGGAGAATGTAAAGTTCTGTCAGCTCATCTATTTGGATAATTAGCAGAAGATATTATTTCCCTGCTCCATCTGCTTGCATTTTTTTCCTAATGATTGGAACGCTAAATAATGTTCCTGAGTCCTTCAGCTCACTCTCTTTCATGGGAATGGATCACATCTCTGGGAGAAGGCCAAAGACTAGTAGAACACAGACACCTTTGACCTCCTGGGGGTGATACAAAAGCCCAAGTGTTCAAAAAGTGCACCAGCGCTTAGCAGCTTAGCAGTCCTTACTATGGTAAATGTATTTTGATTTCATGCAAAAGCAGAACATACCAATCAGAAGGTTGCATAAAGGCGAAATATATATATATATATATATATATATAATTATATATATATATATATGCTGAGACGTGATCTAAGACATTAACTTTTAATAATAACAGTATTGAAATAACTATAATTTATATAATCTTCAGTTAATAGAGAAGCAACAAAGACACCTTATATTGAAAGCAATTTTTCACCAAAAAATGGGACAAAGCTGGAGGCAAAGCAGTACCTAACTTAAAGGCATAGTATAGAGCCATAGCAGTAACCAAAATAGCATGGTACCATCATAACAGCAGACACAAGGGCCAATTAGAGATAATTCAGATCCCTGAATAAATCCATGTTCCTATAGACAATTGATTCTTTTCTTTTTTATTGGATATTCTATTTACATCTCAGATGTTATCCCCCCACCCCATTTCCTCCCCTGCCAAGAACCCCCTCCATACCAGCCCCCCTCCTCCTGCTTCTACGAGGATGTATCCCCTACCCCCCACTCCCACCTCACCACCCTCGAATTCCCCCACACTCAGCGCCGAACCTTCATGGGACCAAGGATCTCCTCTCCCACCTATGTCTGACAAGGCCATCCTTCCCTACATACACAGCTGGGGCCATGGGTCCATTCTTATGTGCTCCCAGTTTGGTGGTTTAGACCCTGGGAGCTCTGGTTGGTTGGCATTATTGCTCTCCCCATGGGGCTGCAAACCCTTTCAGCTCCTTCAGTCTTTTCTCTAACTCCTCCATTGGGAACCCCATGTTAGTTCAATGGTTAGCTGTGAGCATCCGCCTCTGAATATGTCAGGCTCTGGCAGACCTCTAAGGAGACAGCTATATCAGGCTCCTGACATCCACATCAGCATCTACCTTTGGTGACTGCACATGGGATGGATACCCAGGTGAACAGTCTCCAGACAGCCCTACTTCAGCAAAGTGGCTGGATATAAAATCAACTCAAACAAATCAGTAGCCTTCCTCTACTTGAAAGATAAACATGCTGAGAAAGAAATTAGGGAAATGACAGTCTTCACAATTGTCACAAATAATATAAAATATCTTGGTGTGAATCTAACCAAGCAAGTGAAAGATCTGTATGACAAGAACTTCAAGTCTCTGAGGAAAGAAATTGAAGAAGATCTCAGAAGATGGAAAGATCTCCCATACTCATGGATTGGCAGGATTAATATAATAAAAATTGATTCTTTACAATGCTTCCCAAACCAGTAACTGAAGCACAAACAATTCAATAAATCCTAGTAGTTATACTCAGCATCCACATACAGATTAAAATCTTACTGTTACATCTCCATCCACCAGAGCAAAAGTCAACATAAAAAGAATGAGATATATAAATGTACAGCTTCTAGTGTGAAACAACCACAAGAAATTCTCATATAACTCTTGAAGACAGTAGTGCAGTCAGTTGTGATATCTTTTTAAATATTGGTTGTGACTGCAGAAACACAGGTATTTAAAGCAAAATATGACAAATGCCACTTCATGCCACACTCAAACACTTCTGGAGATCATCAACGGAGTAAAAGTTAAACCTTCTGCATAAATAGTTGTGACCTAAGTATCTGTCAAGGATTTGATATCCAGAATCTATGAGGGACAACAATTTAAAAACAGCAGCAACAAAAACATTCAAGTGATAAAATTAAAGTTTATCAACTTATATAATTGAAATAATTAAGCCTTTATGTGCATCAGTGTTTTGTGTTCATGGATTTATATGTACTATGTGTGTGCCTGATGCCTATAGAAGCCAGAATAGGCCATCAGAACCTCTGGAATTAGTGTTACTGATGATTGTGAACCACTATGTCTGGAGTTGTAAATCCTTGTCTTTCATAGAACCAATGAGTGTTCTCAACTACTGACTCATACCTCAAATGACTGGTAAGTTACCTATCAATCAGAGAAACACAAATGCCCAATTGTTGGGAGCCAACTCCTAGCAGAAAGCGGCTATCATCTTTTCAGCCATCTCAGGCCATATTACCTGACAAAAGACTTGTTTTCAACAGCCTACAACAGCTGAGCACACTCTGATAAACATCTTGTTTTTCTCCCATATCTTGTTTTGTTGTTTAATGCCCCCAGCTGTAAGGCGCATGTGGTAAAGTGTCTTCAGCTGCATTCCCCTGCTTATGCTTATATATATATCCAGGATTTCCTTTAAATAAACAAGACTTGACCAGACTCTGTCTTATCTCCATTCTTCTTGTCTCTTCCCCCTCCCCCTCCATCCCCACACTCTATCTCTTGCTAGACACTTACCTGCAGACCGGAGCAGCAGCTCAGGCTGGGACATCCAATAAATATATCAAAAAGATATTTATCTTCATTTGCCATTAGGAAACTAAAAGTGAAAACTACAATAGGAATTACTTCTTACTTCAGCTACAATGACTATTAATGAAGAGATAAATACTTCAAGAATATGAAGGAAAAACAATACTAATACCCTGGTTAAAGCTATGTAAATTTCTGCAGTTCTTATGGAAAACTGCACAAAACTTCCTCAAGAAATAACTGAAAGTTATACAGTAGAGACCAAGTATACATTATCTTGTAGACAGTCAGGTGAAATGAAATTGTCATACCACCCAGTTACTTACAAACCCATATTTATTGTAGAAATTTCCCAACAGGCCAGTTACAGAAAAAAATCTACAAGCCCACCAACAGATGAATAAAGAAAATATTATCTACATGAAATTTTGTTATAAAGAAGAATAAAATATTTTCAAGAAAGGCAAACACTGAATGTTCTGTCATGTGTGGAAAATAAACAATTCAAGAAGTTACCCTACATAGACTAGTGATTTCTAGAGGTAGTAGGGGAGGTTGCTTCCCCATGTGTAGTGTCAGCACATATTAATATACTACACAGAATCCCATTAATATACACCAATGATAATCCATACCTCATCTTATGTAACCCAGTTATGTAACCTAGATTCAGAAAGACAAACATGGTATTACTCATTTATAAGTGGATATTAGATGTAAAGTAAAATACAGTTACTACTGTCCACAGATCCAGAGAGGCTAAGTAACAAGGAGCAATTAAGGGGGAACAAAAGGATCTCTCTAGGAAGGGGAGACAGAATAGATTTAGAAGGTAAATATGGGAGAGTGGTGTTGGAAACAGGAGGGACGAGATGTGGGGGAAAGAGGGGAGAAAATACTGGGTAAAATAATTGGAACTGGGGGATATTTCATGGGCAAGGTGGAAACCAGTGCAATGGAGAAACCATGGAATCTAGCATAGTAAATATAGCAAAGACCTCTAGCAATGGGAGACACAGAGACTGAAGTGGCTATCTTCTGTAATCAGACAATGCCTCAAGTGGAGGGATTGGGACATCAATCCTGCCACAAAACATTCAACCTACAATTTGTACTGCCTGCAGAGGGTGCTGGGATAGGAGCCTAGCAGAATCATCATCCAAGAGACCAGAGAAAACTGGTGCAGCAATGGATGAGAGCAGATTCAGAGTACAAAAGCCAAACAAGGATAGAGCTTTGGGAGTCCACTGGAGAAGGGAGGGGCAAGGGTTGGAGGCACCAGATGTGTCAGGAAGACACCAGGGGAACATTGCCCACAGAATCAGATGTCTTGGACTCATGGTGACTCAGAAATCAAGGAGCCTGTAGGGATCTCACCTAGGTCCTTTGCATATTTGTTATGAGTGAGTAGCTTGGTGTTCTTGTGATAATCATAACAGTGGGAGCAGGAGCTGTCCCTAATTCTATTGCTTACTTGTGTAACCCTTTACCTCATATTGGGGTGGCTTACGCAGTCATGATGTGATGCTATGTGCCTGGTCTTATTTAGTTTGTTATGCTGTGCTTGGTTAATGTCTCTGGGAGTTCTGCTCCTTTCTGAGGGGTTGGACGGAGTGAATCTGAGGTGGAGTGGAAGGAGTGGAAATTGCAGTCAGGATTAATACATGAGAGAAGAATAAAAAAGAAACAGGAAAAATCAAATTTTACCTAGAGAAATCTCTATCATAGTTCACTTATGGATGGAAATTATTAATTAGTTCAGAAATAGATCATGACATTTGATGATGTGACTCTGTGTGGTGCATAGTGCCATTCAGTGCACAATGACACACTCAGTTACATCCAGTAGACGGGCTGACTGAACATGCTCTCAAGCAGAGAAGAACAGAGTGAAAAAGAGCAGAGAGAATGGACGTTTGCATTTTGAAATGAGTGTTAAATTACTTTGCCAAGTTTTAGACCCCACTCCTATTTTTTCACTTCAGCCTGTGAGCTGAATCTTAATAGGAAAAATGCTTAAAATCTGCTGAAGCATCGTGCTTTCTGAGAGTTTTACTGAGAATGTTCAATGTATTAATGTAGGACACATGTGGTTTAACCCCATGTTTTCCAGGCAATCAGTGATCCCCTTAGAAGTGGAATGTATTTTTACCTTAAAAGAAGCATTGCAGTCATTAACATTTGCAGCTTGTTTGTATGACACTTAAAAGATTTTCTTATCAATAAGTTATGAAGATGTGACGTTCACTCTCTAGAAAATTTACAGAATTACAGGAAACGTATCTCACTGAAGTTACATATTTTGTCGTTGTTGCTTCATCTTCAAAGATTTCATAAGTGACAGAGTTTGGAAAAGAACTGAGACTTTTCAGAATTGGTGTCAGATTTCTTTATTGTTTCTGTTTCCTGTAATAGAAGAATGGTGTGACTATTTACTTCAAAAAGAACAATTTTGCATGATAAAAATGATTCTCTATGTATGTCTTTCATGTTGCAATTAAGATGTGATAGAATTTAGAATATAAATCTCTCTATTACAAAGCAAAGTTTTGCTCTGCTTAAATAGAATCAGATATGATAATAAATTTCACTGTTCAATTTGAAGATTGCTTGACTTAATGCTTAAACAAATTAGACTTACTCTGAAGAAAAATATTACTTTAAGATTTGCATTTTGAGTTTCAATTCTTTGAAATCTAAAATAACAATCAATATTCAATTTCCATTATAGGATTAAAGGAACAAAATAGAGCATGTTAAATTGTTCTACTTTTATAAAATATGTACTAGCTTGTTAAGCTAATCGGGATCTTTTTCCTGAACATCCCTTAAAAAATTATTTTATACAATGAAATTGATGCATAACTTTGTGTCAACTTAAAATAAAATAAAGTATGCATTTTCATAGTTTTAAATGCTAACCTCCAGCCATTGATTTTGCCTTAATGCACACCAAGCAATAAAATTAGATTAGATTTTAAAACTCTTCATTTTTATTAAAATCAATTTTCAGCATTCTGTTTAGTTGATTAATATAATTATGCCTTAAAAGCTTGAGAAACTGCTCCATATTACAGAGCTAGGTCAGTGCCCTGAGGTTTGTGACCATGTTACTGCTCACCCAGTGACAGACTCATGTATATTTTGTCCTAGCTCCCTGTGACAAAAAGCCTTCTATGGAAACCAATGTCTATCTCAATCTTATAAAGATTTCTAAGAAGATGCATATCAAATACAATCCAGACATCTCTGAGGGGTGAGTTGTAAAGACTCACAGCTGCCTGCTATTTTACACTCTGTCTGCTGTACTGTTTAAATGGGTTTATGTGTGAATGCAAGAATAGAAACAAAAGGGGAACAGAGTGAAATTGAAAATTGTGGTTTCGACTATCGATATTCTCTGATGATTATTTAATTGAAAACTCACATAATTTGATTTTATTACTGCCTGAAATTAACAGCTAATGCATTTGTTAGAAATACAGAACACTTGGATCCATTTGGACCAATTGCTCCTGATACAAATTTCTGTCAGTACACTACTGCATCACCAAAGAAAATATATCTCAATGCTATATTTTCCAATATCATTGAGAGAGAGAAAGAGAGAGAGAGAGAGAGAGAGAGAGAGAGAGAGAGAGAATATGAAATGATGAGATGCCTATTATCCTGTAACCCCTCTAGTTTAAAGGACAGAATGAGCTATAGAAATTTAAAACTTCAAATTGTACACTATTGCAAATGGTTTCTGTGCAAGCTTGATTTCTATGATTGTGCTGTAACATTTTGACAAAATGTGACTTAGAGAAGGTATGGAGAAAGGACCTTAATGGATCTTACACGTTATGGTCTATACCAAGGAAGGATTAAAAGCAGGGTCTTTGAGTCAAGAACTAGAGAAGAGAGCATGAACCAAGACTGCTTACTGCCTTGCTTCAGGACAACTACTGAGTTACATTCTGATGAAGCTAAGGAGAACATAACTAAGGTTAGCCCCATCCACAGAGGGCTGGCCCTCTGTTCAACTAGTAATAATTAATAGTAATAATGGCAACAATAATAAAAGCAATGATAATCAACATCACAGAGACATGCACACAGGCCAATCTAGTGGAGGCAATTCCTCTATTGTGGTTTTACTTCCCCGATTGTATCAAGTTTGACAATTAAGAATATCTATCACTGATTCATAAAACTGTTCACTTCGTTACTATATTTTAATCTATCTGCTTGAGACATCTATCTTTTCGTGGTTCTCAATGCTGATTAAATTTCTAACTCTGTTATATCTTTGTAGAACTGTGAAAGGATTATTTGGTCTCCCTGGTGGAGCACATGTTTTGAGATAGCGGGAGACCCAACAGGTGGCCATTGCCTGTATAGGGACGGCACGTATCTCTCCATGGCCCCAGATTCCATACTCCTGACATGCAGTCTAGACCTCCATTTAACCTGCACCTCACAGTCACGTTTGACTATGCAGTCCCTCCCAAAGGGGTGTCACCTAACACAGCCAGAGGGCGTGACTACAAGCTTCAGCCTTGAGAGATTTCCATATTCATGAGTTACCTAATGGCCAGAGGACCTAGCCAATTACTTATTCCTTCCCAGTCCCTCCTCTTTTCCCCCTCCCTATTTAAGCCAGGCCCACTCTGGCTTAAGTTGGGAGGGGGTGCACATCTAGACTATCTATCACACACCATGAATAATAAAGCCTTGGAACCCCCTGTCCTCATGGAAAGCCTCTCTGGTTTCCACCGCGGGACCCGCACATCTTGATAAAAAAAATTCAAGATTTTTCATATGAAACCCATTCCAAGATTAAGTATAAATTCATTCTTACATTATGGAGTCCTTTGCTTCTCATACTACAATGCACAAGAGCACTTGAGTATACTCAGTAGTATATTTGTATCCTTAACTGTCATGAACTCTGTACATGTGCCACCTCATGTGATGGACTACATTGTGTTTTTCATAATTCTTTCTCTCTTTTTGGTTATTGTGAAAATATACAGGTCAATGAAAACATTTAGTACATGAGTAAATATTTGATTTAGTTGATCCTAAGACTTTCTTTGTTGAGTTGAGAGTGAGAAACATAACAAATCATTCAGTTAGTTACCAAAGCACATAAAATATGGAATTAATGAAGAGGCCTTAGAAGAATGAATCAGACAGCATCAGAATTAACCATTACTTTCATACTCAAATGTAGGTTAGAGAAATATTTTCTTCAGAGTGTAGGGACATGTGTGTGTGTGTGTGTGTGTGTGTGTGTGTGTGTGTGTGTACCTATGTGCATGTACACCAGGAATATCAGCAGAGTTAGGCACAGTGGAAAAGACTAACTGCAGACTAAACTGCATTGTGAAGATGTATCCTAGACAGGTCTAGTGTTGTGACTGTGAGTTCCAAGCCAAGACAGCTTAGTGAGTCAGCAGATATGAAGTTATAGAGACAAGTACCAAGAAGTTTTAAAAATGTGGTAGAGAAGATGATAAACCTTGACAATCTTTTCTGATGATCCTTCTGCCCCATTACTTGAGTGATGCTGGAGATGGGCTCAGAGTAAGGCAGCCTCACTGCTTCACTGATAGGAGGGTGGTAACGTGAATCTCCATAGATGTTATCAGCATCATGGGAAAGCCAATTGGAAGCTTTCCTGAGATATTATAAGGTCTCAGCAACCTCTCCACTAAGTCTTTAAACAGCTGCTCCTTGGTCACTTGACACACTTAAGTATATAACTTTAGAGATTCTTTGAATTTAAAAGGATATCTAAAGAACAGCAAATCAGAGTGGGAGAAGAAAGGAAGTAAAATTCCTAATACAATAAGCAGGAATAAAAAAATAATCATCCTAAAAGAGGCTGTGAATTTGAAAGAAAGCAACAGTGGGAATAATGGGATGGTAAAATGATGTAATTAAAATTTCAAAGTTTAAAAAGGCAGTTATAATTTTTTTAAAAAAGGAAAACCATGTAATTTTCAGTTACTGACAGAGTGGACTTTCCTGTCAAAACTGTGAAGAAAGGTAATGACCAGCAAGTCGACCTCAAGCAGGATTCTAGAAGGAATGTAGGTCCACTGGTACATAGCTAAGATGTATCTTCATTGTATTTCCGTGTTCAGATAGTAAAATGTATCTCATAAATAGATTGATCTCATGTCATGTAACACTAAACACACACATACACACACATTAATATTATGGGATGCATTGTATATTATTATATGTATTCTAAATAAAATCATAAAAGGGAAGAAATTGCAATGGATGCCCACTAGGTGGCGAGTGTGCTATGTCGTGTCCACTCACCTAATGGAGGTGCTGCTGGTATTATCTTGTGTATCAAGGGATCATCATATCAGATGGTTCTGCTGCCAAACAGATGTCTGAAATCGATTTTGGAAGCCCGATAAGAGTCTACAATTATCAGAGAGCTCCTTTTTTGTGAGTTAGATGCCTTTTCCAAACAATATTCAGTATGGAGTGCCTCTTCTCAGACCACGATGTGTTTTTAAGCCACTGGTTACCACTCCGTGGTTTTTTTTCTGAATTCTATTTCACTGACTCCCCAATACTGTACAATTGTAGCTACCAGCTCTATCCAGGCCTTCTTTTTGCTTCCTGTAATGTCCTACATATTATGGGCAGTTAATCAAGCAAACAGACCTGAGAGCTTTCTCCTTTGGAACTTGACACCTTTTTCTTCTTTCATTAAGGTACCTTTGCACGAAGTAGCACATTTTAAACACTGCACATGTAGAGTCAACACTTGCAAGTTTGAAAGACAGATAGCTGGCATGGGTGTATGGAAAGCCAAAGGGGCAGTATGGTGAAGTTTTCTGCTTCGGAAACCTCATTTAGGCATTTTTCAGGGAGAGGGGAGTTTTCATTAATTTGGTGAATGAAGTTTAACAGTAACTTTTACATCTCTTAAATAGTTTTCATTATTTTACTCAGTAGTAAAGAATTGTGTCCTTTCCAGAGTAGATATTGTGTTCCAGTCATTGCCTACTTATAATTCTTTGATTTATATATAAAATGTCACACATTTCTGAAGAAAAAAAATAACTCTATGATGCTCTGACCCACATATCCATTGAGTACTAATTCATTCAGAGAAGTTAATATCTCTCTCCTTAAGTTCTTACCTATATTTTGAGAAACATAAGGCAGCATATGCTTTATTTTTACCTACCTTTTAATTTATTACTGCAAAATGGTAAATCTGTTTTATTATATTTTAATATTACAATTTTTTTCAAATGTGATAAAAAAAAATGATAGTATTAATCTTACATTGCATTGAGATTTTGCACACATGATTTCTGATAGACTTTAACTTGTGTTAAACATTGTAGAAAAGTCAAAGGCCCCCCAAAATATGCACAACCTCAAGCCAACTATGGAATTTAGATTGTTTCCACCTGAACATCATGAACATTAGTGGACATTTACAGCTACTAAGCAAGCTGAGTAGCAAGTAGGCTACAGTAAAATAACAAGCCCTACTTCTTATTGCTCTGGTTGACCCATTGCTTTTCTTTGGCAATACCTGTTCTCATTGTCAGGGATCTTAATCCTTTTCTATTGGGAAGTCATCTAATAACTCACATTATCTTGTTGATAATTCATAGGTTATAGCTCTTCCCGCTTGGGGTTTACTTAGGAATAAAGGAATGCCTTTGAAGGCATTTTCAATAGCTGCATCAGTGGCAGTTATCAGAGTCCCTTTCACACCCCACACTTGCCTGCCAGTCAGCCAAGAGGAGTGTCCTTTAGAAGCTCCCTGTAATGAGAAGCCTAGGCTAGTAATGAAGAGAGCCAGGCAGTTACAATCTGTTACTAGCAAGAACTCAAACACTTAACTGTGCAAAGCCCAAAGTGGATTGAGGAAATACAGTGGCTTTCTACCAGGTGTTTACTGTATCAGAGTCTCTGTGTCATAGGTTATGGAAAGGGAAGTGGTGCTACATAATGACCAGAGATCCATAGGGACAGTGAGATCCAAGTGAGGCTGACACATGTCATATTTTCCTGCTTGTCCAGGAAGTTGGGACTCACCCTTGCATCATCAGTTTTCGTGGATATGATAAATAATGAGGGAACTCAGGCTCTAAAGGCAGAACATCCAACTTCATTATAAATTCCGTTTAACATATTTTCTTAAGAAAATTAATTCAAAATATTTAAAACTACATTCCTTTAATTATCCATGTTGTGTGAACATAGTTTCTGTGATATTTTTAAAAGGAAGACAGAAACTTGTAATGAAGCAATTTAGCATCAAGAAATTAATATAATATCATTTATACAATACAATTTCTAGTGTTTCCCCAGTTCAGTCATTAAAGGTAATATAAAGTTTATTGATACATTTGGGAAAAATAAGCTGTAGACCAATTTAATCTTGGATAAATAACTTAAGAAAAGAACATTATCTAACCATGCAGGGTGACTCCTTTCAAACTGTTTCTTTAAAGGTAAGGTTTTTGTTGTTGTTGTTTTGTTTTTCTCTTTAGTAGACATGCAGAAGAGTTAGGCTTCATCTTCTTCATCTTGTTGATAATTACCTACACAAGATCTGCATAAGCTTGGATCTGCCACCATTTTGTCATGCAGGGAGGAGGCAGCCACACATCCCTGTACCCTCACTGGGGATTAAGCGTAGTTAAATATTGCTAGCTTACAAGGTGTCTTTCTCTTCAGTGACATAGACACTGACAACTTTCTAAAGTTCCAATAAATAGCCTCCTTCAGTCTGGTGCAAGAAATTACAATTAAATTCAATTTAAAAAAATCAAAATAAGGGGTGCTGTAGGAATGACGGGTTTCAGTGAGAGAGTCCTGGGGAGCTAACAGGGTAATGGTTAGTGGAAATTCCCAACTCTTCATTTTCTTAAAAATTATATATGGAATTATAAAAAATAAACAAAAATTGTATAATAAAAATTTAAATTATATAATAAAGGTGTAAAAATGACATGGAAAAATATGAAAAATAAACTAACATTTATATAACATTTAGTATTTTAATTCAAGCTTTATTGTTTTATAAATGAAAATGTAAAGGTTGAAATAAATGCAGTGAAATATTGTTGATGCAAATGACAATTCTAGGTAGTTAGCAAATAAGGATATCTACTGTAATTAATGATATAATCACAGTATAAATTATATACTGTATAATCATAATATATATATATATTATAATATGCAGACAGAGACACATATATTATAAAACACAATATATATTATAAAATATTATATATATTATAAAATTATATATATATTATAAAATGCTAGGGGATATCCAAATTTGTTAATTGTCACCTATCAGCCATCTACACAATGACTTTTACTTCTTTAAAATTTATTATTTTATTTATTTACATTCCAAATCTTGTTGTCCCCCACTTTCTGGTCCCCCCACCAAGAGTTCTTCACCCCTTCCACCCTCCCCTTTGTTTCTGGGAGGATGCTCCCCCACCCACCCACTCCCATCTCACCCTGCTAGCATCTTCCTTCTCTGTGATATCACATTTCTACAGTATTAAGTGCATCATTCCCACTGAGGCCAGTCAAGGCAGTCCTCTGCTACATATGTAGCAGTGACCAGGGACTAGCCAATGTATGATCTTTAATTGGTGACTTAGCATCTGGGATCTTAGGGTCTGGGCTAGTTGTTACTATTGTCCCTCCTATGGGGTTGCAATCCTCCTCAGCTCCTTCAGTCCTTCCCCTAACTCTTCCATAGGTCGTCTCCATAAACCCTAAGGAAATGGAAGCAATCATTAAAAATCTCCCAACAACAACCAAACAACAATCACCCAAGGCCAGATGATTCTAGTGTAGAATTCTATCAGACCTTCAAAGAAGAGCTAATATAAATATTCCTCAAACTCTTCCACAAAATACAAACAGAAGGAACACTACCTAAATCATTCTATGAAGCCACAGTTAATTTGATACCTAAATCACATAATGACTTTTACTTTAAATAGGATAAAATGTCATATTTTGTGTTTAACTTTTTGGTTTTATTTTATTTATTTATTTGTTTACTCCAGATTTTATTCCCCTCCCAGTTCACCCTCTGACTGTTCCATAACCCATACCTCCTCCCTTCCCCCCTGGCTACACAAGGATGTCCCCACCTCCAATCCCTACCCTACCAGACTTCTAAACTCCCTGGGGCCTCCAGTCTCTTGAAGGTTAGGTGCATCTTCTCTGACTGAACCCTGAGCCAGCAGTCCTTTGCTGTATATGTGTTGGGGGCCTATGTCAGCTGGTGTACACTGCCTAGTTGGTGGTCCAGTGTTTGAGAAATCTCAGGGGTTCCCATTAATTGAGACTGCTGGTCCTCCTACAGGGTTGCCCTCCTCCTCAACTTCTTCCAGTTTTTCCCTAATTCAACCACAGGGGTCAGCAGCTTCTGTCCACTGGTTGGGTGCAAATATCTGCATCTGACTCTTTCACCTGCTTGTTGGGTCTTTCAGAGAGTAGTCATGATAGGTTCCTTTTTGTGAGCACTCCATAGCTTCAGTAATAGTGTCAAGCCTGGGGCCTCCTCTTGAGCTGGATCCCACTTGTAGTTTTTAATTTATTGGTAACTTCATTTTTTCTGTTTATTTATTTATTTTTTATTTATTTTTATTGAATATTTTCTTTATTTACATTTCAAATGTTATCCCCTTCCCAATTTCCTCACAAAGCCCCCTATCCTACCTGGTGCCCCCTGCTTCTATGAGGATGTTCTCCCACCCACCCACCTACTCCTGTCTCCCTGCCTTGGCATTCTCCTACACTGGGGCACTGAGTCTTCACAGGACAAAGGGCCTCTCCTTCCACTGATGCCCTACATAGCTATTCTCTGCTACTTATGCGGCTGGAGCCATGGGTCCCTCCATGTGTACTCTTTTGTTGGGGAATCATCCTATATACAGTCACCAAACCCAGATACTAACGTGGATGTCAAGAAGTGCATGCTGACAGGAGCCTAATGTAGCTGTTTCCTGAAAGGCTGTCTTAGAGTCTGAAAAATACTGAGGCAGATGCTGGCAGGCAACCATTGGACTGAGCACAGCATCCCCAATGGAGGATTAAAGAAAGGACTGAAGGAGCTGAAGGGGTTTGCACACCCCATAGGAATAACAACAGTATCAACCAACCAAAGCCCCCAAGAACGCCCAGGGTAATTTAATTTTTAAAAAGAATATGAGGGCTGGATAGGTGGCTCAGTGGTTAAGAACACAGACTGCTCTTCCTGAGTTCAAGTCCCAGCAACCACCTGGTGGCTCAGAACCATCTGTAATGGGATCTGATGCCCTCTTCTGGTGTGTCTGAAGAGAGCAATGGTGTACTCATATAAATAAATAAATAAATAAATAAATAAATAAACAAACAAATAAATAAATAAATCTTTAAAAAAAAAAAAAAAAAAGAATGTATGAGAAATTTCCCCAAAAACGTAATTAAAGATATGTTGTTCCAATCTCCATCCGGCATTAGCCTGGCTTGCTGAACTTATTTCTAAATAGAACAGTTCCAAAGAAATGGTGTTTATTTTGTAGGTAAAACTGAATGATAAAACTTCAGTTTTTGTATTTAGTCCATCATGGTAGATACTCTCGTTTCTAGACTCATTCAATTATTTCCTTATCTCTGTTTCTTACTTAGGTAACCTGGGTCATAACAGAGGCATGATAGATTGTGTACATTATTATGGTTAGATGTATCTTCCTTTGACCTACTGAATGCTCACCCGATTAAACCCAAGGAGATGATGAAAACAAAACAAAGACTTATAACAAACAAAAACCTTTCACTCTTTCTACCAGTACTTTTTTTTAATTGCTAATTTATTCTCTCACATATTACACTCTAACTGTAGGGTCCCCTCCCTCCCGGGTCCCCTCCTTCCCTCTGTTCATCTCCTTCTTCATCCTCCCCGACCTACTCCTTTTCTATCCACTCCTTTTTCATTTCCCTTCAAAGAAAGGACAATCCTCCCAGAAATATCAGCCAAACGTGGCATATCAAATTGAAATAAAATTAGGTTCCTTCCCTTATATTATGGCTGGACAAAGTTTAGGACAAGGGTCCAAAAGGAGCAAAAAGCATCAGAAACAGCCTCCTCCTTCCTCTTTTAGGAGGACTACAAGAATACCAAGCTACCCAACAAAGGACTTAGGCTATTTTTGGTTCAGTTTAATCCCTATGAGTACAGACAGGTTGGTTGATTCTGTGGGTTTTCTTGTAACGCCCGTAACCCCTCTGGCCTCTGGCTCCTACAATCTTTCCTCCCCCTCTTCCTCATGATTCCTTGAACTCTTCCTTATGTTCACTTGTGGGTCTCTGCATCTGTTTCCAAGAAAGTTGTGGATCAGCATATCATGAGGTCCCCAGAGATCAGCCTGGGGATGTACTGTTTTGTCCACAGGACGAGTGGGGAAGCCAGGGCAATAATAGTAGAGGAGAGACAGGAAGTGTTCAGGGACTCCATTTCAGTCCTCATATAGTGCTTACTCCTTCCTTTGGCTCCCACATACCTGTCACACATCCTGGTAACCTAATATTATGTTTTTCATTCATTTAATATAAATCATGCTTCAGTTTGGGGTAACTTAAGTGACTTTTCAGACCCTTAAAAAATCCAGTATTTTTAAGTATACACTGTAACATTAGGTGCACGTAATATTCTTGAGTGGCCATGATTCTGATACAATTAGACTGAAGAACTGAAAACAAAGGTTCATTAAACACTCTAATTTTACAGAGATAAGAGCCCGCTTCTTAATATTTAAATGTGCATTGTGAAATTCCTAAAAATTAGAGGAATATTAAGTCTACTTAAAGATAATTTTGATATTTCTGTGGAGTTATATATTACTCTATTAATGGTAAAAAATACTTCAATATATCTGGAGAGTTGATATTTTACTTAACTCCTTTAATAAGAGATATTACTGAAAATATTAGATGTAAAATTATACCCCAAAATATTTAACATAGACATGAAAGGCAGATTATTATTAAAATGTTTCTGGGGTACTGGACTGCAAGAGATCTATTTCTATTTATTTCTCACTAATATTTTTAATTAAATTGATGAAATATCAAAAACAATAAAAATATTAATAACTTCTAAATAAAATAGTTACATTGTAGATGAAAACAATTTGTAACACACATATACGCACAAACATATACACATATACATATAAACATGTATATATTTCTTGTAAATTCTCTTAATCTTTCAGTCCTATTGAGCTTAGGTACTTCTAGCTTGGCTTTACTTTTTGTCTCCTCTGGTGAACATTACAGCATTTATGTAACAGATTACTTGCAAAGACAATTTTCTTCTATGTGACTGAGGGAAAATAGGTTTATACACAAGGAAGACTTATAAAAGAAAATACATTACTGTGAAATAGCAGCAGAGTGGCCTAAGGCATATATGCTTGCCATGGTGTTGGTGCAAATATGACAAGATTATAGGGTTTAATGGAAGACCATAATACATTTGACCTATGATTCACATTTGGAAATCAACCTTAAAAAGTTAACAGTTATGTGTGAGAAGTTGAAACATCATGTTTAGAAAGTTTTTTCTCATGATATAGTTTAATGTTATAAATACATAAAATACGTAATTTGCAGGGTAACTGACAATTCTCAATAATTACTCAATTGCTGTTTTACAGGCTTATGCTTATTAATTAATAACTTATTAAATAATTTAGTAATTTACTATATCACATAATTCTTGATTATTAAGTAAAAAGGCTTTGTATCATTATTAGAAATCCTGGTGTGTTCATATATCATCCTTTTTACCACATTTACATTATTTTATTAAAAAAAACAACTGTAATATTGAAGGAAAGAGATTGAGAGATATATTCTTTATACTAGAACAGGTGTTGTTTTATATAAACTTAAGATTAAGAAACTACTTTAGAATCATAAAACATTGCAGCGCTTCATTAATACAGAGATGCTACATCTGGTATAAATGGATATTAGTAGTTGTTTGGAATGCATTATTAATTCAGTGGATCATACTTTTCAATATTAATTATCCATGGCTCGGGTTTTCAGATCTACTCTCATTAATCACAAGCCCTAGGCCAATATGCTAATTTAAAGTCTATGTAAGAATCAGTAAATATTTGTTCCTTGTTAATATCGTGCTAGCAGTACAAAGGAGAGTGTACCATGTCCGAGGAACCTAGGTTAAATGTTTAGCAACTGCAGCTCCTGACACAAGCTCTCTTTCGCCACTGCATGTCATAACCCAGTGCTGTGGCTCAGATAAATGGGATTGCTAACCTGAGTCAGTGCTTAATCTCTATTGATTCTGTGCTTATTTTTTCTCTGTTTGTCTATTTCTTTTCAATTTTTCTTAACATTTATATATGTGTGTGTGCGTGTGTGTGTGTTTGTGTATATTTGTGTGTGGAGTATGTATGTAGAGGTCAGAGGGCAACTTGTAGGAGTCAGTTTTCTATTTCAACACTGTAAGTGCCTGGAATGGGATGTACTGTTTGTGTGCTGAGTATATTTACCTGCTGAGCCAGCTCCTAGGCCCCTGCTCAATTATTTGGAAATTTCAATGTTATTTGTTCAATTCTCAAAAAAACTACAATTTGAAATGGAGCAGTATGTGTGAATGAAGATCTTAGTAAATGATGAAAATAACTCTCTATGTAAAGGAAAAAAGACCCCTCACCCACATATTGATGACTTCCAAATATCGTATAAAACACAAAATCCTTGTAATTGCTGCAACTGTATTCAGAGAGTTAGTCTTGAGACCCTGACAGTTAGATCATCTTTCCTTCTTATAATTTTGAAAATCAGACTCTTGAGCATGCTTACTCTTGTCTACATCATCTCACCATTTTACAGATTTTCTTTCAAAGTCTTTTAAGATCAATACCTTTAGTATTGTGGCCTCGTAGTTGGAAAAACCAAACCAGGCTTTCAAATGATCATGAGTTAGCACACTATTCTTCAAGATATTTTTTTTAAAACTCTACACACTATATATCAAAACATTTCTACGGAAAAGTGTTTTTGTGTTAATGATTTCCTTTTTAGTGAACTCATCTCAAAAACTCTATTCTGGGATTTTATAGCCCTGGATTTGGTGTAGTTTTTTGTTTGGCTTGTACATTTCACTTTGCACTGTTTTATAAAATATTGAATCATTGAATTATATCCCTCCTATTGCCAATGATACATTTCTTCATTTAAGTTTGATATCTTTGATCATATAATCATTGGCTTCTTGCTTTAAACAAAGGACCTAGTACGGATGAGAAGAGAGGCACATCTAATCTCCTGGTGACTCAGAACAAATAATGTGCTTCTCTTTTGTCATTGAGGGTATTGGCATTATTGACATTGGCCAAATGCATGTACTTCAAATTTATTACCTCTTATTGGTATGCTTCCTCATTATACCATGTCTCAGTAAAGATTCAAGCATCTTTAATAATTAAAAAAATGATCTTAGTTTTCCTCTTAAAGGCAATCCACTTTATTGAGCATGATCTGCCTATAGTAAAATTCCTAACTAAATTTCTGCTTTACTTTCACCCCCTACAAGTTATTTCTTCACGTTATGGTCAGAGTACATTCTCCAAATACATATTCATGTATATTTATATGTATGTACATACCTATATACATATATGGGATACACACCACACACACACACACACGTACACGTACACGTACACACACACACACACACACACACACACACACAATATATATATATATATATATATATATATATATATATATATTATATATATTGCTAATGGCATATAAAGGAGGAAAGGGTCCATTTAATTACAGAGTATAGTTCATCATATAGATGCCAAGGAAAGAACTCAAGACAGGAAGAATACTGCTAATAGACTTGTTCCCAGTAGACTACTCAGTTCCCTGTCTTACAGAGCACAGACTCATCTGCCCAATAAGCTTTCCCCTTCTTTATCAATTACCAACTGAGGAAAATATTTCTCAAACATTCCCACAGGCCAATCTGATGGTCAGCTGAGGCTACATCTTCTTAGGTATTTTGATGAGACAAATGAAGCTAATCAAACATATAAAAAAAATTCAGTAGGTCCCAATATGCTCCCTGATTATTTCTTGAATTGTTACAAAGAACTTATGTATGATCGACTAAGTATCATTTTATTTATCACTGTCTAGTCCATAAGCTTTATATTCCCACAAATAAATTAATCTTTCCTGATAGAACAAAGTAAGTGGTTGATTACCCTACTGCAAAGGAAAACACACATAAATGCAAGTCATTTAGTTTCTCAAAAGCTTGTGTCATCAACTGCTGCTTTCCAGTGTATTGATTAATACTGCACTAGCTTACTTAAGATTTCCAAATGCTCAGAGTTAAGAATGCTGTGATCATTGGGATAAGCTAACACTGTAATAATTAAAGTTTCAAAGATTATAAATAACAGATGGGTGAGGTAGAGGAGAGAAGAAATTAAGTCATAACTACTGAATTGTGAGCAAAGTGGTCAGGTATTAGAGTAATAAACAGTAATGCATCAGAATTGAAATAATGAGAATCACCATTTTTCAATTCCTTAATATTGGCATAATATTATTTTATAAACTGTCAATTTTTATTTTGTGTATTTGAATGATCATTGTCCTTAGTGTTCTAAGTCAGTTTTCTCCTTCCACTCTGTAGACCTTGGTGATTGAGCCCAGGTCATTAGAATTGTCAAAAAGTGCCTTTATCCAGAGAACCATCTTCCTAGACAAAATTAATATACTTTTGTCATTATACTTATAACAAAAATGAATATAGTTCCTCGTGATTTGATATTTTTCTAACATGAGAGTTTTAAAAGAGATCTGAGTTACAGTCATGTGAATTCTGACCACAGATTGGAAGTTAGGCTGTAGTTAGTCAGAACCCTCAAATTCTGAGATTAATGAGTCTTGGTATATAGAATGACACCATCATCAGTTTGCTGTGATCACAAATGTTATACAAGCAGAATTCCATCTCAGACTCATAAAAAATTTACATTCTTTATAATGAAGATCTAGTTGATGGGATGGGACTGATTACAGTTTATCAGTTAAAAAAAAAAAAGAAGAAGAAGAAAAGACAACTGTTCGGAGGAAAACCTATAAGTCTCTTTCTATAAAAATATAAACTGGAATACACTGTAAATCAATAAATGATTTTACAACAGAACATTCCATAAATTAGTATGAACCTGTGATGGTTTGAATGAGAACTGTCTTCTGTGGGCTTATGCATTTGAACTCTCAATCTCAAATTGCTGGTGCTGTATGCAGTTTATGGAGCTCTTAGGAAGTAGAGTTTTACAGGAGGAGGCATATCACTGAGAAAGAGCTTGAGAATTTATATCATCAACTCACATTCGGTTTGTTCCCTATGCTTTCTGCATGTGGCTAGAGATGTGACCTCTGAGCGCTACCTTCTTGCTGCCCTGCAACCTCTGCCATTATGGATTTACCCTCTAAACTTACTTGTAAGCCAAAATAACCCCTTCCTTCTTTATATACTGCTTTTAGTCAGAGTGTCACAGCAACATAGACATAACTGATATATAATCCATTCACTATATACCTTAATCTTGTGGCTTTCACCAGTAGTTGTTGCAAAGATATAAAATATTTCTCAATAAATAGAAATTTTAAAGTACCAATAAAATTAGAATTATCACATAGTTTATACATAAAATATTTCATTCTGATGTTTGTGTTATTGTGTAAAAAATCCTGGTTGAGTTTTCCATAGGACATAATGACTGTAATCTAAAGCAAAAGCTGTACAAAACACGCCAACTTCCTCTTTTAGCTTCACTGTTGTAGTCACTGCGATAGGGTAAGAGTGCAAATGTTCCTCCATTTTGTATTCTTGTTGAGACCATTTTAGTTTTAACTAGAATTTGACCTTCTTGATGCAAAATTACCCAAATCTATCCTAGGAACCTGGAGTGAAGACTTAGCTGCTGTTAAACTCTGTGCTTGTGAAAATCTTCCCCTCCAGCTAACCGAATATCTTAGCTTCTATTAAACAGCTTGTTTGGGCAAACCCTGAAGCTGCAGAACAATATACCAGCATGAGGTTTTTGCCTGTAACAGTCCCTAGTTCCAAATGCTCAGGGCTACAACTTAGGTTCCAAATACCTGAGTGTAGTCTTAGCTACCTGGAATATTTTCAGTTGGGTCCTGTCTGAATGATCATCTATGGCAGACTTTCTGTAACATTAACTTCTGCAACAGTTACAGGGATAATATAGAAAATGACTCCTTTAAATGTTATGTAAATTCTTCTTCAAATTAAAGCTTTTCTTTTTCCTAAACAAAGATTCCGTAACATTAGGAAAATGAATGAACTTATAACACTGAGAAAGTTATCAAAACTTGTAAGATTAATAATATTCTGTTCTAAAATTATACAACATTTCAGTCACCAGGCTCCACTCCAATGAATGGAGGTAGTCAGTCTTCCTAAAGTCACCACCCATGCCGAGGTGGATGATTCAATGCTGTAGCTGTCTTTCAGTCATCCATACTTCTGTAAGTAAATAATCAAACTTATCAATTCACTCAGCTAATCTTTTGTGTAATCATTGCTTTGGTCTGATTCACCAGGGCCTTATCTGGGATGAATAGATGTTTGTTCACAACTTCCCAATGGAGGCCACACAACACTTGTCCATTCCTGTATACTAAGGTTCTGCATAAAATAATATATTTTAAGTATGAGTCTTAAACAGTAGACGACTAATGCATGTGCTAATAATTGGTGAAGTGTTTTACCATGGAGACATTTCTTAGATGATGTTTATACATTATACATGTTTTTTCTTATTTTATACACACACACACACACACACACACACACACACAATATATATAGTCTGTTAGAGAGAGATGGAACAACTCTACAGGCATAATTAAATTTAAAATCAGTTATAGTAACTGTCAATAGGTAGAACATTGAGTAAATACTCCTCTAGACCTTAAATAATTTGAAAATCATAGTTGTGGCTAAAAATTTACCAAGATCTCTTCTATTTACATGTTAATATACTTACTGTTTAGAAACACCTCTGCTTTACAGTACCAAAAAAAAAAATCCACACTTTTATATGAGATTCTTTAATAACCAATTCTTTAGTAACCAATTCTTTAATAACTCATTCTATAATTTATGAAATTCAAAATCTTAATGTTGTATTCGTGGATATTATAGTTTCTATTATAATGCTGTTTCTACAATCATTCTTTGTTTTGCTAGGGACCAAACACAAAACTTTATACATGCTTGGCAAGCATTGAACTACCAGGATTCATCATAGGGCATTAAAACGAATGTTTAATGTTAAAATGACAGGTAGAAAATAAGTAAGCTTTTATTTTTCCTGGAATGCCCTAGACACCTTCATATATTCACACAAAATACTCCATTTTTCATGGAATAACCAATTGCCTATTACTTTACTATTCTTATTTAGGAAGCTTACTTATAGAGGTTCATCCTGCTAAGCAGGGGATGTCTGTGTTTTCAAGTAGACAGAGGATAACAGAGTAGAATAAGTTGCTTTGAAGTATGTTTGCCGAGTCTTTTTCAGGTGCTTCAACCATACATACAAGTGAAAAACATAAAGCTAGACTGCTGTAATATTATGCATGTTCATCTCTCCTCTTGCCAACAATTTTTAGCTCCACTACTCCTTTTCTTTACAAGGTTAAATTGTCAAAGAAGATTCATGTGAGCCACAACTATTTCCCAGAGACAGTTTTTACTAACAGTTCAGATGTTACCATCAAACATCCAGTACAGAGGGAATACGACTATGCCAAATGTGACTGAAAATCTTGGCAACTAGAAGTGTCCCCGTTCCTCTTTCTTAGTAAATAATTTGATTTAGAATTACAGAGAGTATTTTAAAGAAAGACATTTGAGGGTGTTGTTTACTACTGCAACCTGTGCAGTGAGGTAGTGGAAAGCTGGTTGAGGTGTCGAAGAAAGGAATGGGGGACATACAGAGAATCTGAGGTAGAGTGAGATATGTGCACTTTTCTGGACCGTGCCAATTACACCACAACCTGGAACCTTAGTGCATTTATTATTTATAGCACAAGGGGAAGAAATGGCTTAAGTCAGTAGAGGCTTCTGTAGGTGAGCAGTTTCAGGCTGTAAAGACCCTATAAGAAGCTGCGGTTGCTAGGTTTCACACACACTTTCATGATTTATCCTAGGACCAGAGGAAATCTTTGCCAATTCTGAGACTGACCCAATATTCTTTGAGTATATATGCCTAGTATACAATAAAAAAACATATGTTCAAAATCCTTTTGTCTTTTCCCTATTCCCAGAGATAGTGTGAAATTCTAATCATCTCAGTCATTTTCCTCAAATGGAGACTTCCCGTATCCATACCAATATATATGGTACTTATAGGCAATAAGATCTTCTCATTTTCTTCCAAAAGAAGAATAATGTACCCTAGGCTGTTTAAAGACTCCTGTGGGATGCAACAGGCAGTATTCAGGACTGAATCATTGAGGAGTCTATGCTCAATCTGTCAGTTGGACAGGGTCTGTCCTCTGCACATATCATAGACTGTGCTTGGAATGCTCTGTTGATTTCAATTCATCTAAATCAGTAAATAGAAAGTCAGGCTAACAGAATGGAAATAATTTTATTAAGTTAGAGAATTCATTTCTTTAAGTGCTTCTCAGTCATTTGAGACTACTTTGTTGAGAGTTTTCTGTTTTGCTCTGTATCCCATTTTTAATAGGTTATATGGTTTATTGGAGTAACTTCTTTAGTTTTTTGTATATTTTGAATATTAATCCTCTATCAGATGTAGAGTTAGTGAAGAACTTTTACCAATCTGTAGATTGCTGTTTTGTCTATTGACAATATCCTTTGCCTTACAAAAGATTTTCAAATGGTACATGAGGTACCATTTGTGAACTGTGGATCGTAGAGCCTGGGCCATTGGTGTCATGTCAGGAAAATTTCCCCTGAACTGATAGAGCCTCTCAGAGAACAGCCATTGTTTTCACTATCCTGTTTACTTTTTTCATGCCTGTGGAGACTATTGTTGAAGTTTTCATGGGGATTACACTGAGTCTGTAGATTGCTTTTTGTCAGATGGCCATTTTTACTAGGTTAGTAATGTTTAACATCCTCAGACAACAGGGAAAGCAAATCAAAATGGCCTGAGATTTCACTTACACCAATCAGAATGGCTAAGATCAAAAACTCAAGTGACAGCACATGCTGTTGAGGATGTGGAGAAAACAGAACACTTCTCGTTGCTGGTGGGATTTCAAATTGGTATAAACACTCTGAAAATCAATCTGGCTGTTCCTCCAAAAATTGGAAATAGTTCTACCTGAAAACCCAGCTATACTATTCCTGAGCATATAGCCAAAAGATCGTCAACCCTACCCCCAAGGACATATGCTCCACTATGTTCATAGCAGCCTAATTTGTAATAGCCAGAAGTTGGAAATGACCCAGATGTCCCTCAACTGAAGAATAGATACAGAAAATTGGTTTATTTACACAATGAAATACTATTCAGCTATTAAAAATGAGGACATCTTGAATTTTGCAGGCAAATGGATGGAACTAGGATATATCATCCTGAGTGAGGTAACCCAGACCCAAAAGAACATGCATGGTATATCATGTTAAGTGGATATTATTCAAAAAGTACAGAATACAAGACCCATAGACCTTAAGAAATATGTAGCAGTGATGGGTCAGGATTGAAAGAACCTCTGAAATGTCCCAGAGACCTGAGATGTAAGAGGCTTCCAGAAGTCAATGGGGATGACCTTAGCTGAAATGCTCAATAATGGGGAGATGGAACCTGAAGAGATTACCTCCAATAGATAGACATGGCCCCCAATTGAGGCATGGGGCCACCTACCCATCTTCAAATGCAGGGACAAAAATGTAGCAAAGACTGAAGGAAATGCCACCCAGTGACTGGTCCAACATAAGATTCATCTCATGCATGCACACCAAACTCTGACACTATTACTGATTCCATGATGTATTTGCAGACAACAGTCTACCATGGCTGACCTCTGAGAGTCTCTCCTAGCAGCTGACTGAGACAGATGCAGATACTTACAGCCAAACATTCAACTGAGGTTAGGGATCCCTATCGAAGAGTTATAGGAAAGACTGAAGAGCAGAAGGGGATTGCAACCCCATAGGAAGACCAAAGTATCAACTAACCAGGATACTTGGAATGTCCCAGAGACTAACCCACTAACCAAAGATATACATGGACTGGTCTGTGGCCCCTGGCACATAAATAGCAGAAGACTGCCTTGTCTGGCCTCAGTGGTAGAGGATGCATTTCTACTGTAGAAACTTGATGCCCCAGGGAAGGGAGATTCTGGCAGGAGTGAGGTGGGGAGGTGGGTCAGGGAGCACCTCTCAGACAATGCAAAGGTGATGGGGTAAAGACTTTTGGAGGGGAGACCATAAAGAGGTTCACATTTCAATGTAAATAAATACAATAATTTAATAAAAATATAGGAAGTCCATAGTAAGCACACACAAAAAATGTACCATTTCTGCTACAAATAAAAATAGTTCCAAGTCTGTGATCTGTCCAGGATGGAATCTCTGTACTAGGTATTTGGAGATACTTTTAGAGAAGGGATTGCTCCTGTTACTTACTCAAATGTTCTCTAAGACAAAGCACCACATAGTCCAAATGTCAAGCTGCATTGTCAGAGAATGACATCTGAAAGGAGTCATAGAATCAAGTTCACCTATCCATAAGGAAAAAATGTTTTGAAGCTATACCTTATCCTTAACAAGAGCCTTAAATACTATTTCCTCTTCTGCCTCTTGAATTCAGAGACATGCATTTTTCTCTACCTTTTATCACAATCTGTTTGTGTTCTGTGTCCCCAAGAAAGGATTGCAACCTGGCATCCCCTCAATGATTATGAATAAAGCCCTTTGGCATTAATCAAAGCATGACAGCCAGCCTGTAAGGATTGGCTCACAGTGTGATAACCACTGAACCAATTTCACTTTTTAATCGCGGTTCAGCTTTATCAGACCATCTCAAGGCTTTATTCTCTACCGAAATCCCAACACAGATTTCTTTCTACAACACTGATGTTCCATTTGGCACAATCCAATACATATCCTTGCTGGTATATTTCTTCAATTTAAAATATTGCTAGTATTGAACATGTTCCTACCACACATAAGTTAGGCTTCTTATAAATATCAGATCAAAGCTTATTGAAATGGTTCAGCAGGTAAAGTTACTTTTAGTAAATATTGACAACCTGAATTGGATCCCTTGGACCCATTTGGTTTAAGAAGACAACTGTCTCCTCTAAATTCTTTCTGTCTCTCTGTGTCTCTGTGTCTCCATCTCCATTTCCCTCTCTGTCTCCCCTCTCTCTCTCTCCCTCACTCTCCCTCCCTTCCTCCCTCCCTCATGCCCCTGTCTCCCGTCTCTAATTATTGGCTTATAAAGAAACCTTAACAATTCACAGTTTTTAAGACCAATTTAGCATATATTTACAAACATACAGAGTAATAATTAACAAGTGCATACTTAGGCTATGTTAACTGCAAAGAGATGTGCTATAAATTATACAGGATAGGGGAACATAGTAAAGATTTCCCTTATCCCAAAAATAGTGAAATACAGTATAGAAAGATAATGTTCAGCACACTAAATATGAATAATAACACAAGCCATTGGTGCTGGAGAAATGGCCTAGTGATTGAGCACAGTGAATACTCTTCCAGAGGACCTGAGTTCAATTCCCAGCACTCACATGACAGCTCACAGGTGCCTGTGTCTACAGTTCCAGGGAATTGAACTCCCTCACACTTAAATGAATAAAAAAATATCAATTCATAGAAAATACATAAATAAATAAATAAATAAATAAATAAATAACATAAACCACTGAAGATATTTCATCACAAATATGAATTTCTAAAGACATAATATTATAGTTAGGGAGAATAGTGCCTACGTGTAATTCCAGCTTTTGGGAGAATGAGTAGTAATGATCACCTCAAATTCTATGACAGTCTAAGCTACATAATAAATTCTAGACCAGTGTATACAGAAAGAGACCTATTACAAATAAAAGAAAACAAACAGATAAGTATATGAATATTTTAACACTTGAAGAAAAATGAAAAATCAAAATGTTTTTCACTGGTCTATATTCGTTGCACATAGTGACAAGTTACATAAAGACATTTTCATGTGTGTTGGTCATGTGCATTGTACTCACTCAATTCACTCAGCCTTTTCTCCTCCCCCTTCATTTCCCTAGATAGTCTATTTCTGCTTACATATCAATGTCCATGAATATTTTTTATATATCCAAAAATCTAGTCCCTGGAGTTGAGAGAAAACATGCTGGTTGTTTCCTGATCTGATTGACATATCATCATATGAGACTGCCTCTAGCTTCTGATTTCCTGCAAACAACCTAATTTTTTCAAACAATTCAAACTAGCAAAGCCAACCTAAAAACTAATATTTTCACAGACGAAAAAAAGAATAGAAATCATGTAGACAATCCATTTTCAAGGAAGTTATCGGGAAGAAGATTGAGTTCAAGTTTATCTTAAATTGATTTGAATCAAACATTTAATAGTATAAGCCACTTTCTCCATAATTTCTTGATTAAGTAAAATTCATACATGATAGGGAACATTCTCTTTACTCCTATTTCCTACATTCCCTATCTTACCCCATCCTTCTTACAGGTTCCTTTCTCACATTCATGTACTTTTCTTCTTCTGTTTTGTGACCCACAGACTTTAACCAGAACCATTCAGACTCTGAAACTAACCACTGGAGGCTGGTATGTTCACCACAGAACTATTTTAAAGCAAACATAAGAAAAATGTGAAGATAACAAAAGCTATTATTGAATATTGAGTTCTTTGTTATTTGTTTTATAAAATAGGAAATGAATATACAAAGTACTGGATTTTTATTATATTATTCAAACATTTATTTTGTGAAAAAGAAAAAGTATCTCACCAACTTTGTTTACTTATGTACTGAAGTTCTAAGATGTTTCTCAACTTGTGCACTACTTGTTTGTGTGATGTTCTTATATTAGGGTTTGGAATCCGTTCTGCTCTCTAAAGGAACTATTAATTTTTATCTTACTAGTTGCTTGTATTCTCAGACTTTTTTGCTTTACTTGTCACTTTTCTACTTTCATTCTATGCATAATTGCATGATGCTTTCAAGGATATATGAAGTTCTGGATTAAATATGTTTTCTCTGTGTCTTGTAAAGACATTTCATTCTTTCTATTAAGTTTCTAGAGATTTTAATCACATTTACATGATTTTGTTTAACATTGTGTCTATTTTTGCTCCTTGTTCCCATAAAAGGTATCCAAAATTTGTTATGTTTAACATCATAAACAATGTGGTAGGAATTGGTAGGTTTTCCTGGAGTAGATTATATGACATAAATATTTTAAGAATTACCTATTCCATTATTATTAGTAACAAAAGAAAAACAACTGAAGGCAATTTGATCTCTCTTATGCGCCCCGATCTCTTTTGTTTAGTAATTTGTAATTTTTTTTATTTTACAAATTGAAGTGCATTTATTTATTATTATTTATTTATTTGCAAAATAAAACAAATTTTACTTTAGAATTAGCATTATTTAACAGAATTCACTTATGGTATTTCTTGAGAAAACGTATTTTGCATGTGAAAATTGCTTTTCTTTCTTTTTTATTGGATATTTATTTATTTTTGAGACACTTGTTCATGACAATGCATAGGCTTTTCCTTATAGTCCACATTTTCACTCAGGGCACAGATAGTTTTTTTCATGGTGCTAACTTTGGGGTTGGAACCATCTTATTTTCTAGAAGATGGTCGAAGCTATATCAGAAGTATTGCTATGGGTGACAAGGAAGAAGGCTGTTTTTGTTTTGTTTTCTTTTTGTTTTCCATTTTCACCTTTATTTTTCTCTTTCTCATATGTTCTTTATTTAGAAGTCTGGCTGTTCTAAAGATTTGCAAGCATCAATGTCTTGGTCTGAAACCTGTTTCTAGAGTATATGACAACTAACTTTTTTTATACATTGAAATATTCTTTGCTTTTAATAAATCAAGAAAAATTTAACATGTCTTTGTGTAAATTTTAAACATTTGTTAAAAAATTTTCTCATTTTATTTTCATCATTTGACTCATTGGAGATGATTGATTATTGAAAATTATGTGTCCCCAGTGTTAAGATTACAAAGGAATATTGATCCATGTATTAAGTGAAGATAGATATTAAGTACCATGTCTTAAATTGATTACACTATTATATACAATAATCTTATTTTTAGTAATCTTTTAAGAGAAAATATCAAGAATGATGACTGTAATTAGTACACAAGATTGTACCTTTTCTGATGCTAAGACTTGAAATGAGAACCTTCCTGCATTTGTTCAAACAGATGCCTTCCCAACATGCTGTGCTTTTATAGTATTATAGAGCCGGTAAAAATTAATTCAACAGTGATTCTAGTAAGCATCAGGGGTAAAAGTTAGATAAAATACAAAAAAAAATGAAAACCAAAACTATCCAGTCCCTGGAACGGACTAATACTTTCAGAATTGTTGGCCAGTCAGGGCCAGTAAAAACACACAAACATCACAGACTATTGACTTTTGCCATTACTTTCTTTCTTTTGGAGGTGGTGTTGGTGGGTGCAGCAAACGTTTATTAACGGTATTTAAGAGATAGGCAGGGCTCCCTAGGCCCCTCCTGTTGTTATGAGGGTCTGGGATGGAAATTGTGAGGGAGTGCTCAGTGTTGGGGACAGGGACTCCTCAGCAACCGAGGGCCTCTCTCTTGCTCTCAGTGTCCTTGGAGGGGTGGGTGGTCCAGGGTTTCTTACTTGTTGGAAGACATGTAGGCCATGACATCCATGACCCTGTTGCTGTAGCCGTATTCATTATCATACCGGGAAATGAGGTTTACAAAGTTGTCATTGAGAGGAATGCCAGCCCCAGCATCAAAGGTTGCTGTTGAAGTCGCAGAAGACAACCTGGTCCTCAGTGTAGCCCAGAATGCCCTTCAGGGGCCCCTCAGGTGCCTGTTCCACCACCTTCTTGATGTCATCATACTTGGCAGGTTTCTCCAGGCGGCATGTCAGATTCACAATGGATACATTGGGGTAGGAACATAGAAGGCTATGCTGGTAAACTTCCTGTTCAGCTCTGGATGACCTTGCCCACAGCTTTATCAGCACCAGTGGATGCAGTGATGATGTTCTGGGCAGCCCCACAGCCATCACGCCACAGCTTTCCAGAGGGGCTATCCACAGTCTTCTGAGTGGCAGTGATGGCATGGACTGTGGTCATGAACACTTCCACGATGCCAAAGTTGTCATGGATGACCTTGGCCAGCGGAGGGGGTATGTAGTTGGTGGTGTAGGATGCATTGCTGACAATCTTGAACGAGTTGTCATGTTTCTCATGGTTCATATCCATCACAAACATGGGGGAATCAGCAGAAAGAGCCAGGATGATAACCCTTTTCACACCCACCCTTCAAGTGGGCCCCGGCCTTCTCCATGATGAGGAAGATGCCAGTAGACTCCATGACATACTCAGCACCAGCATCACCCCATTTGATGTTAGCGGGATCTCGCTCCTGGAAGACGGTGATGGGCTTCGGTTGATGACAAGCTTCCCATTGTCAGCCTTGACTGTGCCGATGAATTTGCCATGGGTGGAGTTATACTAGAACATTAGGCCATGGAGTTGAAGTCAATGAAGGGGTCGCTAACAGCAACAATCTCTACTTTGCCAAGTGCAGAGCAGAAGGCAGCCGTGGTAACCAGGCGCCTAATATGGCCAAATCCGTTCACACCAACCTTCACCATTTTGTCTACGGGATGATGAGGCTGACATTGCACAAGAAGTTGTAGCTGTCTCTGGAACAGGGAGGAGCAGAGCCATTACTCTTTCTTATGTTTGAAATTAAAATATAATTACATCGTCCTCTTTCTTCTTTTTCCTCCCTCTAACTGTGCTTCTCTCTCTCTCTCTTTCTCTCTCTCTCTTTCTCTCTCTCTCTCTCTCTCGTCAAATCCATGTCCTCTATTTCTTTAACTGTTGGTGGTGTATGTGTGGTGTGTGTGTGTTGTGTGTGTGTGTTGTTGTGGTGTATGTTCTAAATACAACATGAGCAGTCTGTACAAGGTTACTTATGTGTATATAATTTCAGGAATGAACATTAGGTATTGAACAGAAATATCCTCTTGCAACAGATACAGACCATTAGAGAAATTACATATGTGGAAATACATAGAATGTGATCCACAGTTACAATTGATAAATTCCACATTGATACACTTGCACATAACGCCCAGGGATCAGAGCATATAAGTGAGTGATTATAAGAACCATTATAATCGGCCATCATCAAGTACTTGACCATAAGACCATATTGCTGAAGACACAGTATACTAGATTCATATACCCTGAAGAAATCAAATTGGTACTGATCTGAAAGATTCATCTCTATTGGCTAGGTTCATAATGCTGGCAGTAGTGATGCATGCTACTGAAAGAGACAAGCATCCATCAATAATATGCAGTTGTGGACCCTGTCAGCTACAGAAATGACTGGCCTGACAATATGCTTCTGCTGGTGCAAGAGTGACACTAAGAGAATGAGAGAAACCATCCACCTTAATTATATTTTACTTCTAATCCATAGGTGATACCACCCGTACATGACCCTGTAATTCGACAAAGACTCTATAGGTAGATAGGTTATAGGCATTGGGAGAGAACCTACTACTGTTATTCTGTTAAATCAATATGGATTAAAGCGACTCCTGGTGAATTATTGGTATACCAATAGGTGAATTTTGTAGCCCTCATATGAGATGATTCTATTTGCAATGATTATTGATTAAAGCAGTGAATCAAAATTGTCCAAGCGCGGAGGATAAGAGTATGCTGAATAATACTTATGCTTAAATTAAACATTTCTACTGTACTCCTTCTCCAAGGCTAAGGAATCTTTTTGTAAGTAGAAGCAGATGGTACCTTCAAGGAAATAATGTCTCTGGACATAGTAAGGTGCAAATGAGCTCAGTGCAGTTGCCACAGTACAATCCAGTCCATATCCTGCTATGAGATTGGAATTGAAATCCTAGGTATGAAATCTTACCCTAAGTCATAGATATATTGATAATTTATATCTACTGAGAAAGGGAGAGGAAATTTTCTTTAAGAGTTTCAGCCCTAGTGAGTTATTCACAATGTAGTTGAACATAGCCTATTCAAGACTATTTGAACTGTTCAAATTGGTCTTGATGGATTTTTAAAAGACACAAATTTGGGTAGGTAGGTAAAGGGTGGTGGATCAGAGAAGAGTTGGAAAAGTAGTGAATATAATCAAAACACATTGTATGAGAGTCTCAAAAAATTAATTAATAATTGAACAATGAGAATCAAAGTAACAGTCCTAACTTAGAGACATGGTTAAAAATGCTGAAAAAGCATTTGACAAAATACAACACCCCTTCATGTTAAAAGTATTAGAGAGATCAAGAATTCAAGGCCCACACATAAACATAATAAAAACAATATACAACAAACCAACAGCCAATATCAAATAAAATGAAGATGTACTTGAAGCAATCCCATTAAAATTGGGGACAAGACAAGGATGTCCACTCTCCCCGTATGTATTTAATATAGTACATGAAGTGTTAGCTAGAACAATAACGCAACAAAAAGAGATCAAGAGGATACAAATTTACAAAGAAGAAATAAAGGTATCACTATTGCAGATGATATGATAGTATAAATAAGAGACCCCAAAAATTCTACCAGAGAACTTCTCCAGCTGATAAACAACTTCAGCAAAGTGGCTAGAAATAAAATTAACTCAAATAAATCAGTAGCCTTCCTATATACAAATGGTAAACAGGCTGAGAAAGAAATTAGGGAAACAACTCCCTGCACAATAGCCACAAATAATATAAAATATCTTGGGGTAACTCTAACCAAACAAGTGAACAATAACTTCAAGTCTCTCAAAAAAGAAATTGAAGAAGATCTCAAAAAATAGAGAGATCTTCCATGCTCATGGATTGGGAGAACTAACATAGTAAAAATGGCCATCCTACCAAAGGCAATCTACAGATTCAGCGCAATCCCCATCAAAATCCAACACAATTCTTCAAAGACATGAAAAGAGCAATTCTCAAATTTATCTGGAAAGGCATAAAACACAGAATAGAGAAAACAATACTTAACAATAAAAGAACTTCTGGGGGAATCACCATCCCTGACCTCAAGCTTTACTACAGACAGTAGCGATAAAAACTGCATGGTATTGGTACAGAGACAGTCACGTTGATCAATGGAATAGAATTGAAGACCCAGAAATAAAACCACACACTTACAGACACTTGATATTTGAGAAAGCCAAATATATGCAATGGAAAAAAAAGAAAGCATCTTCAAAAAATTGTGCTGTCTAACTAGCTGTCGATATGTAGAAAAATGAAAATAGACCAAATTGGTCACCTTGCACAAAGCTCAAGTCCAAATGGATCAAGGACCTGGACATAAAACTAGATACACTGAATCTAATAGAAGAGAAAGTGGGAAAGAGCCTTGAATTCATAGGCACAAGAGGAAATTTTCTAAACAGAACAACTCATGCTCTAAGGTCAAGAATTGACAAATGGGACCTCATGAAAGTGGAATGCTACTGTAAAGCAAAAGACATAGACAATAAGACAAATTGGCAACCTACAGATTGGGAAAAAAAATCTTCACTAACCCCACATCTGATAGAGGGCTAATATCCAAAAGAACTCAAGAAGCTAACCACCAAAACACCAAACAACCCAACCAAAAACTGAGGTATAGAACTAAAACAGAATTCACAACAGAGGAATCTCAAATGGATGATAAATACCTAAAGAAATGTTCAAAGTCCTTAGTGATCAGAGAAATGCAAATCAAAATGACCCTGAGATTCTACCTTATACCAATCAGAATGCTAAGATCAAAACCTCAGGTGACAGCACATGTTGGTGAAGATGTGGAGAAAGAGGAACACTTCTCCATTGCTGGTGGCATTGGAGACTGGTACAACCACTCTGTAAATACATTGGGAGATCCCTCAGAAAATTGGAAATAGATCTACCTGAAGACCCAGCAGTACCACTCTTAGAAATATACCCAAAAGATGCCCCACCATGCCACAGGGGTACATGTTCCACTATGTTCATAGTGGCCTTGTTTGTGATAGCAAGATGCTGGAAACAGCCCAGATGTCCCACAACAGAAGAATGGATACAGAAAATGTGGTTCATTTTATACAGTGGAATACTACTCAGCTATTAAGAATGAGGACATCCTGAGTTTTTCAGGCAAATGGATGGAACTAGAAAATATGATCCTGAGTGAGGTAACTCAATCCCAAAAGGACATGCATTATATGTACTCACTAATAAGTAGATATTGGCCAATAAAAAATACAAAATACCCAGGATACAGTACACAGAACTCAAAAAGTTCAACAAGCTGAAGGGCCCAAGTGAGGATGCCTCCGTACCATTGAGAAGGGAAAGAAAGCAATCACAAGGGGGGAGGGAGAGAGGGACCAAAGAGAAAAAGTGGCCGGGGATGGGGGGGGGGGGCTGGTGAGAGGGGAACCTGATCTGGTATTGGGTGAGGTAAAAGGACTGAAGCACTGAGGACCAACAAAAAAATGGAAACAGACCACCAGTCTCAATTAACCTGGAACCTGAGATCTCTCACACACTGGACCACCAACCAGGCAGCATACACCAGCTAATGAGGCCCCCAACACATATACAGCAGAGATCTGCAGGGTCTGGGTTTAGTCAGAGAAGATGTACTTAACTGTCAAGAGACTGGAGGCCCCAGGGAGATTAGAGGACAGGAGTGAGGGGAGGAGGTATGGGATGTGGAAAAGTTGGAGGGTGGGCCCGGAGGGGAATAAAATTTGGAGTTTAAATAAATAAATAGATAAATAATAAAATAAATAAATAAATAAATACTATAAAACCCCAAACAAAAATGTCTACTCTTATGTAAAGATGAAATTCTTATAAGTCTGAGAGTATTTCTGGAGAAAAAAAATTAACAGAGTTTATAAACACATTTCTTTATATTTATAAAGAGGTTGACATTTGTCCAGATGTGCCATATTATTAGGTTGAGGGAAGAATTTTTAAAGTTTAAAAAGACCAGGAAGAACAATGAGTTGCTGAAAAGTTAAGAAATACAGATTCTGATGGAGGAAAGATCTTTCTTTACAAATCCCACTATAGTGCAGGGTTTGAGAGTTGCACAAAATGAGTTGTTCCAAATTTAGCACAGCCATTCTTGCTCTTGTCTCATACATACTTTCAGGAAGCAAGCAGTTCGCTTCAGAAAATAGTTCTGGTTCATCTCTGAATCAGTGCAGTGAATGCAAATAGCTCAGTGTCTGCCTTTAATATATACCTGGATTTGAAAACTCCCAGGTTGGGGATGGAGAAATGACTTAGTAGCAAGTATAAACTACTTTGGCAGAAAGCTCAGGTTTAGTGCCCAGCAGCCACCCCCTGCAACTTAATCCAGGAGACATGCCACCCTTTATATGACCTCTAATAGTACCCATACTCATTTCTACATATTCTCACATATACAAAATCTAAAATAATAAGTTTTTAAAAGTCTCTTAGGTCTACTAATTATAGTTAACTTAAATTTACTTATATAGTAAGTACTATATAAAGACAAAATCACCACAAAATATTTTTTATGTTCACATTCCTGAATCGACGATAATTATTCAAATTCTTGTCTTTAAAGTTGGTATTGATATATTTGTTATTATTGTAGCTAATGTTTAAATCTTCTACCTCATTTCAACAATACTAACTTCAATGTCATTTTATAATCTATATATGATGCTGTTTCTACAAAATTTAACCTAATTTTATTCAAACTGAATAAGCTGAAGGCAATCATTTGCAGAATCTCATGTTTTATTTTATTTTTTAGTGAATTTTGTTGATAAAGATTCTTTGCATGAGATGGTTAACTATAAAACTTTTATGTTCATAATAGTATTTAACAGTTGTAAATTAAAATTCAGATAATCATAAAAAATAAGTGATTATATGTTATGTATCTTTGCTGACTTTTAACCTTTAATATGACTGAAATCATATCTGCTTTCAGTAAGTTAACAATATCTTGAGGAAGAAAATGAGTGTATATTTCCTATGATTCAAAGTGCATGTGAACTTGGACTGTTTTTTTGGTGTTGATTAAAATAATTCACCAACTAGATCATTAACTCAGCAGCAGACACAAAATGGTTCTTGAGATATCCTGTTGAAGTGATCAATTTGATCGGTGTCTATGACTCAGGTGTCTGCTTGGTTAAATTAGTATTGTTCACCACCATCTATTACATTCCTTTAATTTGTTTCAGAGATCCGGAAATGAATGAGCAATAGGAGATACAACCCTTTGTCTTTTATGACTATGAAGACAATGCTAAATATTTTCTAGTCCACCTAGGTCAATATTGATTCTGTTGTAATATTGAGGGTGAAAAATAATACCATTCCATATATCCTTTACTGTTATTTTGGACCTTACTCAACATTTTATATACTGAATGTGAGTGTAAGGCCCAGATCTCTGTATGTCCTGGTCTTTCATTTGACAAGATATCTACCATTGACATTGTAGCCTTGACCATGTGCTGTGCATTTACTGCTTGTATCTTGCAACAACACTGTATAGTTTCATTGGTACAGAAATAAATATTAGGATACAGATTGAAAGTCAAATTCTTACTTTGGATGTGAAAAGGCCAACAAATGAGACCAAGACATATGATAATAGGAAGTCAGATAGCCAAAGGTAGCTTTATTAAAGCTGGCTTTATGCTGTGGAGAACTGGAGATGCATTCCATAGTGAAACTTGAGAAGGCATCTCATCTTGTTTGCACATTGACTGGCAAGAGTCATTGACTTAGTGTTTTCTGCATGTAAAGGGATATAGTCATTAATTTTATATTAAATATGTCAATTTTGGATGTATGTAATCAGCAAGCTAGTATGTCCTGAACACATGTGCAATTTCAGGTGTTCTCTTTTTGTATTTTAAACACAGAAATTCCTCTTAGTACTTTCATCATGTGCATGGGTGTAAAGTCTTGTACAGGAGCATGGGGACCTTGTAAATGGCCACATCTCTGAAGGAAACTGATTCTCCTTTTCCCACCTGCAGTCACCCTGCTTGTATTTTTATCAGGTGCTGGTCTCCTGCATACATTCACAGACACTATCAGTTCATATACACAATGTTCTGCTTTGACCAGAAAAATACATGTTTTCCATACATTTAAATGGCATCTAGCTCTTAGAATCTCCAAGCCCTTTCTTCCTCCATGATTCCTAGGCCTTGGGAGGAGGTAATATGATATAGGTTTCCCATTTAGTGCTGAGGTCTCAAATATCTCCTATATTCTATATGTTGACAAGTTGTGGGGTTTATGATATTTCCAATGACTGCAAATAAAAGTTTCCTTGAGGAGGCTTGAGAGATGCATTAATCTATTTGTATGTATAAATCTATTTGTAAATCATTATAATCAGTTTGAAACCAAGTCTGTGTGTGATGATTTGTATATGCTTGGCCCAGGGAGTGGGACTATTAAAAGTGTGGCCCTGTTGCAATAGGTGTGGCCTTGTTGGAGTAGGTATGCCACTGTGGGTGTGGGCTTTAAGACTCTCATCCTAGCTGCCTGGAAGCCAGAATTCTGGTAGCAGCCTTCAGATAAAGATGAAGAACTTTCAGCTCCTCCTGTACCATGCCTGCCTGGATGCTACCATGTTCCCACCTTGATGATACTGGACTGAACCTCTGAACCTATAAGCCAGTCTCAACTAAATGTTGTCCTTTATAAGACTTGCCTTGGTCATGGTGTCTGTTCACAGCAGTAAAATCCTAACTAAGACACTGTGTATCAGAATAATAGTAACCTATTACCCCATATGACTGACCTAGCTTCAGTTACTTGGATCCATTAATGACACTATGGATAAGTACTTTCTGTTGGAGCAGGCATTAATGCCAATCAGACAATGTTTGGTTACTCCCATAACATTCGTGTCAATATTGCTCCAGCATGCTTTTCCTGCCAGGTCTGTTGTTATGGCAGTTCACAGGTTTCACAGTAGAAAAGTCTGTTGCTGACATTTTTTCCTATAGAATGTGCATAGCAGCTGCCAGTACCATAAAAGCCTGCCAACAAGGATGAATTTTCTGTTATTTTTCCATCCTCTGTGATTCAAGTATGTTGTGTTTTCAACACCAGTCAAATAACCAAGAGCAATGCCAATGACCTATAAGGTTGGAAAGGAGTGTTCTATGAGACCAACCTGCCAACAACTTCAAAAGATCTTCCTTGCATAGGGTTCATCATCCTTGGGCTTCTGGGAGAAATATTGTCCCCTGTTACATGATAATTCCAAACTCTTTTTATGAATGTACAAACATATATTTGAGACACTTCAATAGTAGTAGTTTTCCTTTTGACTAAAAAAGGTAATAAATATTTTGATGCTGTTTTTTTTTTTCCAAGCTTCTGTGTCATAAAATTTCACATCTTTCAAACTATTAAAGGTAAAGGCCATACTGATTGTATTAAAAGTTTCATTTGTGTATGTACACTTTGGTGGGAATAAAGTATACACGTAAATAAAACCAAGTATATAGACTTTAAATTGATAGTAAGCATGTTAGAGTCTTTTTCTAATTCTCTTTATAAAATAATTTACGTACCACTTCTCTATAGAATTCCTGTTCACCTTTAGGAAATTATGCATGTTATATTCCTCCAAATAATCTTTTTCTCAGAATATTGTTCTTGATTAGCTTTCCTTCTTTCTGTTTTCTTTTTCCTTTTCTTTATTTTGTTTTGTTGTTTGTTTTTTGCTGCTGTGTTGGAAATGTGTTTCTCCAGATGAAAAAACTACTGTTTGTGATAACCTCTCATTGAGTGCCATAAACACTTGAATTTATGCTTTACAATACTGGTTCTTTTTTTTTTTTTTTTTTGGAAATTTTTTATTGGAAAATATTTTACATTTCAGATGTTCTCTCCTTACCCCATTTCCCCCCCTCCCTCCCAGGAACTCACTATCCCTTCCCCCCTCCTCCTGCCTCCACGTTGGTGTACCCCCTCCACCCTCCCCTGTACGTCACCTCCCCACCCTCGAGTATCCCCCCCCCACGACGTCCAGCCTTCATAGGACCAAGGATCTCTTCTCCACTTATATATATCTCCCTTGCATATATAGCTGGAGCCATGGGTCCCTCCCTAAGCGCTCCCAGGCTGGTGGTTTTAGACTCTGGGGGCTCTGGTTGGTTGGGATTGTTGCTTTCCTCATGGTGTCACGAATCCTCTCAACTCATTCAGCCTTCACTCTATCTTCTCCATTGGGAACCCCATGATCAGTTTAATGGTTAGCTGTGAGCATCTGCCTCTGAGTATGTCAGACTCTTGCAGACCTCTAAGGAGACAGCTTTATCAGGCTCCTGTCAGCCTGTACATCCTGACATCCACATCAACCTCTACCTTTGGTGACTGCACATAGGATGGATATCCAGGTGGAATAGTCTGTAGACGGTCCCTCCTTCAGTTTCTGTCCTGCACTGTGTCTCCATATTTGCACCCTTGAGTATTTTGTTACTCCTTCTAAGAAGGACTGAAGCCTCCCCTACTTGGTCATCATTCTTCATGAGCTTTATGTGGTCTGTGAGTTGAATCTTGGGTATTTCAGGCTTCTGGGCTAAAATCCAATAATCAATGAGTGAATACCATGTATGTTCTTTTGTGATTGGGTTACTTCACTCAGGATGATATTTTCTAGTTCCATCCATTTATATAATAATTTATCAAATTCATTGTTTTTAATAGCTGAGTAATATTCCATTGTATAAATATACCACATTTTTTGTATCCATTCCTCTGTTGAAGGACACCTGGGTTCTTTCCAGTTTCTGGCTATTATAAATAAAGCTGCTATGAACATAGTGGAGCATATGTCCTTGTTATGTGTTAGAGCATCTTCTGGATATATACCCAGGAGTGGTATAGCTGGGTCCTCAGGTAGTGTTATGTCCAATTTTCTGAGGAACCGCCAGACTGATTTCCATAGTGGTTGCACCATCTTGCAATCCCACCAACAATGGAGGAGTGTTCCTCTTTCTCCACATCCTCGCCAGCATCTGCTATCACCTGAGTTTTTTACTTTAGCCATTCTGACTGGTGTGAAGTGGAATCTCAGGGTTGTTTTGATTTGCATTTCCCTGATGACCAAGGATGCTGAACATTTCTTTAGGTGCTTCTTGGCCATTCGCATTTCCTCAGTTGAGAATTCTTTGTTTAGCTCCTTACTCCATTTTTTAATAGGGTTATTTGGTTGCCTAGAGTCTAATTTCTTGAGTTCTTTGTATATATTGGATATTAGTCCTCTATCGGATGTGGGATTGGTAAAGATCTTTTCCCAATCTGTTGGTTGCCGTTTTGTCCTATTGACAGTGTCCTTTGCCTTACAGAAACTTTGCAATTTTATGAAGTCCCATTTGTCAATTCTTGATCTTAGAGCATAGGCCATTGGTGTTCTGTTCAGGAACTTTCCCCTGTGCCTAGGTATTCGAGGGTCTTCCCCCTTCTCTTCTATTAGCTTCAGTGTGTCTGGTTTTATGTGAAGGTCCTTTATCCACCTGGACTTGAGCTTTGTACAAGGAGATAGGAATGGATCGATTTGCATTTTTCTGCATGCTGTCCTCCAGTTGAACCAGCACCATTTGTTGAAAATGCTGTCCTTGTTCCACTGGATGGTTTTAGCTCCTTTGTCAAAGATTAAATGACCATAGTTGTGTGGGTTCATTTCTGGGTCTTCAACTCTATTCCATTCATCTTCCTGCCTGTCTCTGTACCAATACCAGGCTGTTTTTATCACTATTGCTCTGTAGTGTAGTTTGAGGTCAGAGATGGCGATTCCTCCAGAAGTTCTTTTATTGTTGAGGATGGTTTTCGCTATCCTGGTTTTTTGTTGTTCCAAATAAATTTCAGAATTTCTCTTTCTAGTTCTGTAAAGAGCAATCAGACAACAAAAAGAAATCAAAGGAATACAAATAGGAAAGGAAGAAGTCAAAATATCACTATTTGCAGATGATATGATAGTATACTTAAGTGACCCAAAAACTCCACCAGAGAACTCCTAAACCTGATAAACAACTTCAGCAAGGTGGCAGGTTATAAATCAACTCGAACAAATCAGTAGCCTTCCTCTACAGGAAAGATAAACAGGCTGAAAAAGAAATTAGGGAAATGACACCCTTCACAATAGTCACAAATAATATAAAATACCTTGGAGTGAATCTAACCAAGCAAGTGAAAGATCTGTATGACAAGAACTTCAAGTCTCTGAAGAAAGAAATTGAAGACGATCTCAGGAAATGGAAAGATCTCTCATGCTCATGGCTTGGCAGGATTAATATAGTAAAAATGGCCATCTTGCCAAAAGCAATCTACAGATTCAATGCAATCCCCATTAAAATACTGGTTCTTAAGGTGCTTTGTTGCAAATTACGGGTCAGAACGATAGCATGTACTTGGTACATCATTGGAAACAAATCTATGGCTTTTCTCAGGTTACACTTGACTGTAAATTCTTCAATATGCTAACTGCTACTTCCATTATTCTAGAAGACCTTCCTTATGATGTGGTCACTATATCCCACCATGTGTTTGCTCTCGAAATCTTCTATAACCACTTCACTTTTCATAAGTTATCACTGATCATAATGGCATGTATATGAAGTTCAATTAAGAAACACAAAATTCCGTGGCCCATCTTCACTGCTACCCAGCCACTACACTATTTATACTTATGAAATAAATTTTAGATTAATTTATGTGTTAGATTGGTGGCTTTATCCTTTCTCATAACTCAACTTTTAAATATTTTAGAGCATTTGTGGATATCTCACCAGAGATAAAGATAACTTTGCATTTCCTGTTGAGTTTGCATAGAAATAAACACTGTTTTTAACATGCAGATTTGTGTCTGACATGATGAGGTAAACAAATGCTTTGGAATGCCTGATGAGAACCACTTATTTGCGTCTGCATCAGTGGACCACAGAATTGTTTTTTCTATGATGTGGAGTCTGGAAGCCTCTAAATTTATCTCATTTCAATCTTATTCCATTGCAGTTTCACTGCTTCTTTAGAATATTATTTATCAGTGATAGTCTATGCTATGGATTACTGAATTTATAATCAAAATAACTAACAGTTTGTGTTAGGAAGAAAAACTATTGTAAGATGAGTAACTTAAATTAAATTTAAATAGTTTGTGATTTTATAGGCTTATACTGTATAAAATATTATTTTATGAAATATATGTAATAAGAAATAAAATTACCATGATTTTATTTTCTCTCTCATGTGCCAGAATTTTGTAGAAAATGAGAATATATGAAGACGTGAGTTTATCTATCAAATATTTAAAACAATATTTTCAATAAATGTACATGTGTTTGCTATCTTTCACCAATACATTAGTATTTTTAACACTTTCTAACTTGTAGAAGAATGCAAATTGATCCATACTTATCTCCTTTTACAAGCTAAATTCCAAGTGGATCAAGGACCTCCACATAAACCAGTTAACTGACAATATAGAAGAAAAATAGGGAAAAGCCTTGATCATATTGGCACAGGGGAAAAGTTCTGACTGAAACCAATGGAGTATGCTCTAAGATCAAGAATTGACAAATGGGATCTCATAAAACTGCAAAGCTTCTGTAAAGCAAAGGAAACGGTCAACAGGAACAAAGCGGGACCAAACAGACGGGAAAAATTTTCACCAACCTTACATCTGATAGAGGGCTAATTCAAGGTATACAAAGAACTGAAGAAACTAGATTCCAGACCATCAAAAACCCTATTAAAAAATGGGGTAAGAGTTGAACAAAGAACTCTCAACTGAGGATCAACGAATGATTGAGAAACATCTAAAGAAGTGCTCAGCATCCTAGTCATCAGGAAATGCAAATGAAAACAACACTGAGATTCACCTCACAAGTCAGATTGGCTAAGATCCAAAACACAGGTGACAGCAGATGTTGGCGAGATGTGGAGAAAGAGGAACACTCCTCCATTGTTGGTGGGATTGCAGCTGGTACAACCACTATGAAAAGCAGTCTGGCGATACCTCAGAAATTGGAACATGGTGTAACCTGAGGACCCAGCTATACCCTCCTGGGTATATACCCAGAAGAAAGTTGTCAACATGCAAAGGGCCACATGCTCCACTAGTTTATAGCGGCCTTATTCATAATAGCCAGAAGCTGGAAAAACCAGATGTCCTTCAACAGAGAATGGCATTACAGAAAATGTGGTACATTTACACAATGGATTACTACTCAGCCATTAAAAATAATGAGCTCATGAAATTCTTAGACAAATGGATGGAGCTAGAAAATATCATCCTGAGTGAGATGACCCAATCACAAAAGAACACACATGGTATGCACTCACTGATAAGCGGATATTAGCCCCAAAACACACAATACCTAAGATGCAACGCATAAACCTCATGAAACTCAAGAAGAAGGAGGAAGACCAAAGTGAGGGTGTTTTTGTCCTTTTTAGAACGAGTATCAAAAGATTCAACCAGAGCTCCCAGGAGCTAAACCTCCAGCCTGAGAACAGACAGGGGCAAGCTGTCCTCTGAGAGGCTCTAACCAGCAGCTGACTCAGACAGATACAGACATCCAGAGCCAAACAGTGGATGGAGCTTGAGGACTCTTAAAGAAGAATAGGTGGAAGGATTGAGGGCCCTAAGGAGATAGGAACTGCACAGGAAGATCAACAGAGTAAACCAACCTGAACCCTTGGAGCTCTCAGAGACTGAATCACCAACCGTGGAGCATACCTAGTCTACACAGATCTACCTCCATGGGCTGAACCTAGGCCTCCCTGCACATATGTTGTAAATGTGCAGCTTGGTTTTCATGTAGGTCTCAAACATCTGGAGTGGGGGATATCAAAAATTCAATGTGAGACCAGATCTAATAGAAAGTGTAATTGATCCCAGCCAGCACCAGGGCAGAAGGATTTCCACAAGTTCAAGGCCAGTCTAGGTTACAACAGTAAAGTGGATAACAATTTGATCTATAAAGTGAAACCCTGTCTCAGAAGGCAATAAAAACAGAAAGAAAGAAAGAAAGAAAGAAAGAAAGAAAGAAAGAAAGAAAGAAAGAAAGAAAGAAAGAAAGAAAGAGAAAGAGAGAGAGAAAGAAAGCGAGAAAGACCAGAAAGAAGGAAGGAAGGAAGGAAGGAAGCAAGCAAGCAAGCAATAAAGTCAGGCAGACAGGAAGGATGGAGGAATAAACAAATAGATGAGAGAAAGGAAAGCAGAAAACTGATAGGGAAATCTATAAAAAGAGAGGCAGGAAACAGAAACTGACACACACATACATACAAACACACACATGCTCTCTCTCTTTCTCACACACACATACACAAATGCAGAGAGAGGGAGGGATAGAGAGGGGGGAGAGAGAGAGAGAAAGAGAGAGAGAGAGAGAGAGGAGAGAGAGAGAGAGAGAGAGAGAGAGAGAACAGAGCAATTAATTGAGGGAGACATTTGAATGGTAAACTATTTAGATTAGTGTGATACAGTCTCTGTGTTGGATATCCACTTATCCACTACTGGGGGAAAATAATAGAAATACAACTGAATATAGTGTATGTTAGCTAAGTGACTAAGTAGAAATAGAAAGATAAAATAAGCCTATTACTTTGATGCCTCATGAAAAGTAAGGGGAGCAGAGCCATTAACTAAATATGATTTGAGACTCATTTTTCTTAAATTACCAGGATTTCCACATAATATATGATTTAAGGAATATAATATAAAATTTAGATCCATTATATTTGCATATCTTGGTATCAACTATAAATAGGTGAATTTTAAAATTTTGAAAAAATATTAGTTTATAAACAATAAATGTATACATCAAAGTGTATGCCTGATATAATATGTGCAGAGTCTGTGCTGACAAACATTATGTCTTTTGGGGAAAAAAAATCTATGGTTTTGAAACACATGGAGAGATATGCTGTATTCATAGATGGAAACTCCTGTAAAGACATGAGGCTGGCTTCCTAGTAGGATTGTCAGGTTTCCTGGAATATCTGTGTAGACACTCACGGAGCTCAAGGACTGGGGATTGTGGTTCAGTTTATCCCACAGAGTAGTTTCCCTAGCTTAATACTTATCAATTCCTTATTTGTACAAAGTTACAAGTAAGAACTACTGACTCTGTTCCTAGTTGAAATGCTCCTTCCTGAAATATATATTCCTATCCTGACTTACAATAACTATAGATCCTAAAGAGATAATGTATATTTTCCTTAGCATGCAACGGAAATAACTGCAGATACCAATATGAGAGTATTTCCTTCTTCCGGAATAATCTATTATTTTAAAAATTACTATTATTTATAAAAATAATAAATCCACATTTTAGAAAATACTATTTAGACTCATCTGGAAGAAATACAATAAAACACAAAACAGATGACACAAAATTATCCCAGTGTTCTTCTTAAAGGAAATTTAGGTACATGAAGACAGCTATTAAAAGAAAATCAGATCATCATTATCCAGTTTTACTTTCTACAAATAAACTCTCTTTCCTAAGGGGAGAAACATTGGAAGGGAAATGTTTGTAATCATCAACCATGGTACAAAAATATGTAGAATGAGTTATTTGTCAGTGAAATGGTGTACTATAGATTTTGTAAACATGACTCCACCATTTTAAGAAAATAGATTTTTTTCTGTCAATCTATTTCTGCTCTACTTTATATTTTGCTATTTTCTATACTATCATTTTTGTACATAGTCAAATTAACAGCCCAAGAATTAATCTCTGAAATACAATGTTTCTGTAAACACTGATAGAACAGAGGCCTATACTATTCCTGATAAGACGATTTCACATATTAATATTATAAATGTTATTTCTGTTGAATAAGTGGGTGATACAAGAAAAAGTAGGATATATAAGCTTCATTTTCATTCTTTCCATCTGTTGAATGGCAATACGTTTACCATATGGTCAAAGTCAATGACAAGGCTTGAATCATTTTTAATTTCAGAAGTCCTGTTGTGTTTTTTAAGCAAATTCAGCATTAAAGGTTCAAATTTGTTCCACTGTGAGTTACCCCTACTTTTCTTTACACTGATTATCTTCTTGCTTAGAAAAAGGTGCTATTTTAACAGAGAAAATTATGATCCTCAGGGCAGCTTTTAATGTTGGGGCTGACCCCTACTGTCCTTTTGTCCACATACTGCTTTGCCCAGATTTCATTCTCTTCAAACTTTGGGTGTGATAAAATGTTCAGTTTAGTTTAAATTCTGTCTGTGCAGGACACATTTCATCTAGAACTTTGTTTATTTCTTTTCCATTAAACCTCCCTACAGGTCTCATAGTTGGCTACTTGATAATCCCACACCCTTCAACAGGCACAAAGTTTTGCAAGTCCTCTCTTGCTTCACTGGGACTAAGCATTGTCCACTGTTTTCTTGTTTAGAGGCTTTCCATTCTCTGTCATGTCATTTAGTCTCCTCTTTAAACAGTATTTTTAAATGATCTTATCAAATGTAACCAGGATAGCCTATTTTAGAATATGTGATTTATCCAATATTTGAATTGTTTACATATATATATATATATATATATATATATATATATATATATATATATATATATATATATATTTTCTATGCAAAACAAAAACAAAGAGAAAGATCCCATGAAGTCTCCTGTCCTGCATCTCTTCTTTCCTTTGTTTCTACTTGGTCGCTGCTGTGTAGAAATCCCCTGGCTGTCAGCTACTGAGATTCTAAGGTGAGTTTCAGCTGCAGCAGATATGGCCTAGTTATCAATGATACTATGAAAATGACATCATCTCAAAGTTCACAGGTAGAAGATCACTAATACAAATATCTCCTAAACGCTTCTATAAACAATTTTGTATTAGATTCACTAGAGAATTTATCACAAATACATTTATTACATTTATTGGCACACCCACTAATGTAGCATAGGTAGGCTTCTAGGGGCAGAAACTCTGAAGAAAGTGGATTCTTTCTCTCTCAGCATCCATCAGTTGCCAATAGTTACTCAACTAGAGGTTTTCCTGATCACTCTATACTGAGATTCCTGTGGGCTGATATTAGGTTGATCTTGTTTACAGAGTGATATCTCCTGCCTGTTTATATTTGCAAATGTCCTATTATATCCAGAAATAGTTTTGTCATATTGGTTTCAATGTTATTAATGAGGAGGAAAATTTCAATTATGTCCATTTGAGTCCAGAACTGAACCAATGCTTTAATGACTTTCCTTCAGTAGTTTATCAAAGTTTGTGCTAATTTTTTTCTCAATCCCTTTTAATTCAGCACTATTCACTGGAGATATTATTGCCTGCTACAACACTTAAAGATAATTATTATACTGCATTTTTGTCCTGGAGTTATGTATCTAAAATTTAAAACAAATGCCTGAAGCAATTGTATTAGGATAGTGATGTACAAAGTATTTTTTGAGAAAGAAAAGTCAGAGAGATAAACATAAATATCCTTAACTGTTTACTTGTACTTGTTTAGGTATACTAAATTAAGTTGCTCCTTCTCAAAAACATCCATTAAAAGTTAATGATCTTTAATGCTTCTATTTGACAATCTTTATTGAGTTCTGAAAACATACACAAATTGATAAGATCACATACACTGAACAGATTGTATTATTTAGAAATATTTAGGAATACATACCCACACACATACATGTAAAAACAATGAAAGAAATAGGGAATGTGGATTTAAAAAAGGTTACATGGAAAGGTTTGGAGGTCATATAGGCCAAGGGGAAAGGATCTAATTATAACCTCAAAAATATTATTCAAAACGGTAAAAAAATAATACACAAGTAAATGAAAATAAATAGCTTCAGTGCATTCTGGATTGAGTGTGGCACTTCAACTTTTTTCTTTACATTCAAAGTGAGCACTAGATATTTGTAGAAAGAGAGGGATTAGTGTTACATGCTTTTCATGTTCCAGGCTTTGCTCCTTGGTTCATGTACATCAGATCAAGCATGGAGCAGCATCCTTCAGGTTAGCGCTCTCATCGTTAGGCAATTGTAAAGTGAAGTCCAGCAATGATTTAGGAACTTGTCCTAGATCATTTAAAATCAATAAGAAGAGTCAGCTCTGAACTCATTTTTTTTTCCTTTCTTCCATCAGCATATTGATTTCTCATCCATTTCCTTCCATAGCAACAATGTGCATGACCCAATTTTTAATATAGTACAAAATCAAACTGTAACTAAAAATCATCACAAGTCACTGGCATTTGCTATATTAAGTCTATTCCTGAGGACCTTCTGGAATTATGGTGTAGTCATTTTCAGTAGGTTTGCACTAGTAACAGCAGGCATTTCTCTGTTTAAGCAAAAAGAAGTCAAGTACTATTGAAAAACAGCTTATTAATGGATATCACCAGAGGAAACACGACATTAATATTGAATGAGCTAATATCTTAGTTAGGCTAAAGTTTCCCAAACACTCTTCACCATAGGGTTCTTATGAATCTACTGGCAGTTTCTATGCAGGGATTTTTGCTTTCTCTTCTATGTAGACTAAGCATTAATGGCATGGCCACCTGCAAACTTTATTCTGCACAAATGCCTTTATTTGGATCAAATGAGCATCTTGAAGGTGTTTTGTTTTGTTTGTGTTGTTGTTGTTGTTTTATACATTGTATCAACAATTCCATTCATGAATCTGACAAAACAAGCTAAGCTGATAGGTGTCATCATATCCTGTCTCTTCAATTAGCCACTCTCTACTTGCTTCTGATGTAGGATTAGATCCATGTATAAGATTTAGGGTGACCTAAATTCTTTTCCTGAGTCTGAAAAGACTTTGGCCCCTCCTTTGTTATTGAGCTATACCTGAGCAGTGGCCTTGAGTGGGTTGATTTTGCGATGGAAACATAGACACCAATCTTTGCTTTATCACAGCATTGTTGCACTGACACAATAAGAAAATGTTTCTAAATGTGATTGAAAATTTTTAAGTTTTCAGAGGAATACTGTGTTTGAGGTGGAATTTCACTTCTCATTGAAGTTGGAGAAAATCTTCATGATTATTAGAAGAAATTACTGCATAGGGTATTCTATTAGAAGAATGCCATAACAACCAACATTCCCCATGTACATTTTCTGAGGTTCACTACTTAATACTCTTTGACAAAAACACATTCAATAAATAAATAATTAGGAAATGATTACATCTTGTCTCATTGTTCCAGAAAACACATCCTCTCATATATAAGGTGTTGGCAATCAATGCCGGAAACAGGTTTCAGGCACAGTCTGCTTATGAAAAGCTTCCCTGTTATGTCTAAGGATGATGAATTGCTCCCAACTTGGTCAATGAGAATGAGTGAGCATGAACACATTGATGGATAGTACCACTGATGATCTGATGATCTTTTGGCAGCTGCTGTAAAAATTTCCCCAAACACAAGGAAAGGGAATTTACCTTTGTCAGTATTATAGATGCAAGACTTAAAATGAAGTACTTCAAACAAGGCAGCTTTGAGAAACACACAGGCTGTAACTCTGATGAAGAAATTGGAGGTTGACATGTTACTTGATGCAGCAGAAGATGGGATTGGTCAAGGCAGTATATAGTAGATGGAAGTGAAGGTTTAGCATTTGATGAGCTGCAGCCAGTGAGGACCAAGTGCCAGCAATTGATTTGTTGGATAAGCAAATGAAGCACAATCCTCTCTTTGCAGACACTGGAAACTTACATATCACAGAAAATCAGAAGGCTCTAGAATTAGAAAAGTGAGAAAACTCTTGGCTAAATACAGAATCTCAGACAACAGTTAATGAGCTTTTCCAGAAGCCAAACCATGTTATCAGTTATAAATGACAAAAGACAAACTTGCAAGGACTATAACTGAAGCCACAGATCACTCACATCAAGTATATATTTCTGCCGAAGTAGTCATCTTCTGAAGCAGCTTAAAAAATGCTCTTCCAAATATGAAAAGTTTGCCTTAAAAGCTTAAGCAGTTAAATAATCATAGGCTTGTAGCTAATTAAGATAAATCATTTGTAGTGTAGCCATTTATCAGATCCACTCTGCTGACACCTTCGAAATCCCACACATGTTCCCAAGAGTGCAATTCTAATGGATAAGTACTTAGCACCGTTTAATGAAATTGCAGAGACAAGAAGGTGAGTCCTCAATAGTCATCTTTGGCCTTATATGTTGGAATGCATATCAAATATAGCAATTGTTGGACACTAGAAATAATTTTATGTCCACCCAGTCTACATCAGAGGAAATTATGGCAATGGAATTTGTGTTGAAATTTATTATAGGTCAAAAATCTCAAAATTATGAAACCATGGCTTTTTGTTATGTCCAACACAGAAACTATATTTTCCTACTTAACTGTAATATTATAAACAAAGCATCTTCAGTATCAAGGACTATTTAATACTCTCATATTTGCTTGTATATTTTTACTGGGCTCTATAATTTCAAGAGGAAATAGGTCACATTCTAAATCACACATTAAAAATTAATCACTTTACTAATATATGTGCCCTTGTGATGGTTACGACCAAATGGTCTCCATCGTAATAAGGTTCTGATATGGATATATTTCTTTAAGATATATTTCACAGTATAACAAATAAATGCAAGAAATGAAGTATTTTTTTGATTCAAGGATAAAATTTGCATTAGTCTAGATGCCACTCTTGTTAGTATAGGAGCATTGGTCCAAGGCATTCCCTCAAGATTTGGTTTTATGAAAGTACTGCATATGTTCCTGTCCAGTTCAAAGATCAAATGGGGGCACAAGGCTTCACTAGTGTATCATGGATCACATAGTACCATCATGCAAAAGATGGATCAGAATGAGTGCTGCATTGGTTGGTTAGTACAATTATTGAAAACCTTTTTAGTTATTTTGAAAAGTAACTCTGCAAATGATTGAAAACGTTTTTACTTTTGTTAAATGAGAACTACTGTTACCACATAACGAGATAAGCCTAGAGTTAATTTCTTACCATATCTTAATGACAGCATAAATTTGAACAAAACTCTGCAGAGAAATTAGCATAGGAGAGACAAGATGAAAGGGAAGTGGAGTCGGTATTTTTCCTCTTTCTGTGGTGTAATATCTGACACAAACAGCTTATAGGAAGGAAAGTTTTATTTTGGCTAACAGTTTTAGTGTATACTCCACTGTGGCAAGGAAGGCATAGAGGGAAGACTCATGAAACTAGTCACATTGCATCCACAGTCAGGAGTCAGACAGAGATGAGAACGGATATATTCAACTCCTTTTTTCTTTGTAGCAGTCCTAGACCCAGCACCTGGAATAGAGGGTATGTCTCCATACCACACTTAACCCAATCTAGATAATCTCTTACAGGAATACACAGCGATGTTCTTCCTAAGTGATTCTAGATCCTGTCACGTTAATAATAATAAGAATCATAGGAAGTTATAGTAAAATCTGTTAAGTATTTAAAAAGGTGAGGGTGAATACTGCTGTGGGATATTGAGGTCAATTTGGGTGAATGAGGAATAAAGAAATAGAGAAAAATTTTGATAAACAGTCCTCAGAGAAGAAGACAGATGAGCCCCGCAGGATCATCGGTGGAATATGTATTACAACACATAGGGAAGCAACAGTGTTAGAAGGCAAGGTCACCTGAGTGAAAAAATGAGGGAAGCTTAGTGGGATGACCACACAAGGTTCTAGTTTTCCTCTATTTTTTTTTATTGATGTCTGTATTGCTTTCTTTTTTATTAATTATTTTATTTATTTATGTTTCAAATGTTGTCCCCCTTCCCTGTTTCCCCTACATGAGTCACCATCTTTTCCCCTATCCCCTTTGCCTCTAAGAGGGTGCTCTCCCAACCACCCCCTTCTGCCTTCTAGTATTACCCTTCTCTGGGCATCAAACCTCCACAAGACCGCAGGCCTCCCTCCCATTGATGCCAGATAAGGCAGTTCTCTGCTACATATGCAGTGGCAGCCATGGAGAGGTCCATGTATACTCGTTGGTTGATGGTTTAGTCCCTGGGAGCTCTGAGGGGTCCTGTTAGTTGGTATTGTTGTTCATTCTATGGGATTGCATTCCCCTTTAGTTCCTTCAGTCTTTCCCCTAACTTTTCCATTGGCGTCCCCAGGCTCATTCCAATGGTTTTGTTGTGAGTATCTGCATCTGTCTTACTCACATGCTTCCAGAGCCTCTCAGAGGACAACCATACCAGGTTCCTGTCTGCAAGGACATCTTGGCATCAGGAATAGTGTCTTGGTTTGTTGTCTGCGGATGGTATAGATGCCAAGGTGGGGCAATCTCTGTACAGCCTTTCCTTCTTTCTATGTTCCAATTTTTGTTCCTGCATTTCCTTTAGACAGGAACAATTCTGGGTTAAAAATTTGAGATTGACGGGTGACCCCATCCCTTAACTGGGGGCCATGTCTATATTCTGGAGGTGATCTCTTTAGGTTTCATCTCCCTGCCATTAGTCATTTTGGCTAACTTCATCCCCATTGGGTCCTAGGAGCATACTTGGTATTTGGGATTTTCTAGTGATCCCCCTCCATTCCCAACCCCCCACTGCTATATATTTTTATTCATAATCCTGGCCCTCTGGACTTCTCTCTTGTCTCTTCACATACCTGATCGATCCTGCGCCCCTTTTTACCCTCCCTCTCCTCTTCCATCCATATCCCTTTCTTCCTCCCATGATTATTTTGTTTATTCCCTCTTCTAAGTGGGACTGAAGCATCCACACTGTTGCCTTCCTTCTTGTTAAGATTCATGTGGTCTATGAGTTGTAATGTGGATATTCTGAATTTTTCTGTCTGGAAACAACCCAGATATTGCAACATCAATGCAAGAACTGATACAGAATATGTGTTACATTTACATAATGGAATACTACTCAGCTATTAAAAACGAGGACATCACTAATGGATGGGATTATAAAATATCATCATGAGTGAGATAACCCAGACCAAAGGACATACATGGTAAGTACTCACTGATATGTGAGTAATATATCTCAGAATTTCCTCTGTTTCTTAACCAGATCCAGTGAGTATGGGTTAAGACAGAGGTTTCAAATAAGCACTAAGTGAGAAGAACAATTAGGAAATCTAAGTTTTGAATTTCCCAAGTTATTTAATCTTTATAGCCATTAGTTTTCCATTAAAGTCAGATTAACAATGTCTTCACAGCTAATTTTTTGATTATGCAATATGCCCAATATACTGTGAGCATATATGTTAATTTGTTATATAACAATTACACAGATCTATATTATTTTGCAATTGTATGTCCCTGTTTGTACATGTGTACACACATGTGCTCATGTGTGCACAGACACATTGTGTCCATGGATATGCAGAAGCCAGAAGTCATTGGGCATTCTTTTTCAGTTACTTTCAACCTTGATGTTTTAGGCAGGCTCTCTTACTTATCTGAAACTCTCCAAGTAGGCTGGGCTGGCATGTCACTAGTCCTCAGGGATTCACTTGCCTCCACCTATAATCACAAGCCACCATATCCAGCTGTTTTTTATATCCACTCTGATGAACAAACTGCAGTTTTCATGTTTGCATGACAAGCATCTAACTGACTGAGCTGTTTCCCATATATAAATTACATAGATTTTTAACACCAAAATAACTGAAAAGAAGATTAAACAAAATTAAAATATTCTTGAATGAGGACCTCATGTAAACATAATTTATGCTTTCTCTTCAGATATCTTCTATGCATAATAGAAATTTGATTTTTTAACATTAAAGACTCCCTCTAATGTTTACTTATATGCTAAATGATTCCATAATTTCTACTGAGTCCGTGCACACATTTGAGAATAATTTAAAAGCACTATGTCATATATGGTTTTTCTCTTCATGCTGATGTCAACCCTGCTAATGTTTAGTGGTGGCTACATGAAAAAATAAGTAAACTAATCAAGAAAAGCATACTATAATGAACACTAATGAGCGACAATATTTCATTTCAATAGCTCTCACCACACGAATGCTTTGGCTCATAACAGCATACATTTATTTTTATTTTCCACATAAGAGGTAATATTTGGAAACACTGATTGGGAAATGAATGACATGGTTTCTAGGTTCATCATTCTCAACTGACCAGTCCATGTGAAAATGGGCCATCTGCTTTGGCCGGTCAGCATGCAGTTACCTTCCAGGTTTTTGAAACACATCTCTGTGATTACAATTTATCTCTACATTCTGAGTTACTCATTGTCTGTATTAACTTTGTGCTATTATTCAGCCTATTGGCTAGAAGGAGCTCCTCCATAAATTTATGACACTTTTGTTTTGTTTTAGAAAAACAGACTAAGAAAGATCTTCTGATAAATTGCAATAGAAATTTAGAATATACATAATATCTCAGTGTGTAGTTTTACACAAATATAGATAAATATAAATATCAGAGATGTTCTTAAGTCTAGGATATTTCTTTTGCATTATACAGTGGCATCCAGACAAAATCAACTTTCTAGGGATTTCAGTAACTGATACTGAAGATAGGTTACTATATCTTTATATTTTATAAAATACAATGCCTTTAAGGTATTTAGGGTGCTGTCTTAGTCAATTGAAATGGAAACTTAAGGGTTCTTTGGAAAGTCAGTTGGATGATGTTTTGCTAGGGCAAACACATGAAGGAACATTTTGTTAAAATTGACCAAGTGAAAAAGGCTAAGACAGACTCATGAAGGAACACTTCACTGAAGCTGACACAGTAGAGAGGATATTCTGCTAAAGCAAGCACGTGAAAGGACACATGATAAAAGATTCTTTTCTCAAGGACATGCATGTATTGGTCTGCCTTACATTGTGTAGTTGAGCTCATTTGTCAAGATGCTATAGATCTAGAAAGCACTAAAAAACTTCTGGTGGTGCCCTGCAGTTTGTTGTTGCTTTCCTGAACTCAGGCTGACTTGGATGCATGTGTTGAGGCACATGGAGGACATGTGTTTGGAGGGTATAAATAGGATCCATGGAGTGATGGAGACAGAGCTTGGCTTGCTGGCACAGGAAGATGTGCAATGCTTGTAGGTCTGTTGTCTTCTCTGATCTTTGCTTCCCTGAGAGAGGCACAGCTGAGAATTCTGGTGTTCCTGTTGGTCCCTCCAATAGAAGACGCTGAGGCCTGGCTCTTTCTGCTAGGTCCTGTCATCTCTGTTGCTAACCTTGATCTACCAAACTGGACTGCTGGTATTCATGAGGTGTTTGTGAATGGATTAGCTGCCGCTGTGAACTGAACTGCTGATTGCCAGACAACACAGATGAGAGTTGCTCCAAAGAACCTTTCTAAAGAGGTCCAGTTTCCTGTATCCTTTCTTTTTCCACTACCTTGGTGGATGGTGGTCTACAAGGAAGGGTAAAGCATTTATGAACGCTTTAAAATAGGATTTTAAAATTTTTAAAAATAAGTTTGAAAAGGTAAAAGTTACAGTCAATTTTGGTAATAATACCATTTGAGAAAATCTTCAATTTCCAAGTAAATAGCCTTAAAGTGTAAAGTAATAATGTCACATCAAGGTTATATTTAATTTTTTACTTTTAAAAATTATTTTTTATCTATATAAAGTTGTGTCTACTTGTTTATATGTGCACTACAAGTGATGCGATATCCTGCTCATTGGAATCAGAGTAGGGTCCCTTATCCCCTTAAACTAAAGTTGAAACAGCTTTGAGCTCCCTCCTGTGGGCACTAAAACCTGATCTTAACCACTGAGTCCACTCAAAACCTAGAAAAGCAGCATTTTAAAATCAATTTTCTTTAAAGAAATATGAAGCTTACAACTCATGTATGTATTGAGGAGTGTGGGGGGCATGTGATTATAATTAAAGTAAAAGAGGCCATGAATTTGAGAGAGAGCAAGGCAGGAATTATAGGAGAGGTTGTTAAGATGAGAAGGGAAGAGAGAAATGATGTAAGTATATTATAAATTCAAATGAATCTATTCCAAATCAAACACATACAAAAGTACTTGTGAGGTATCAAATAAAACTATATCTAATACAGATAACACAAATACCCTAATATTAGACTGTTAGAAAAATAATCCATTAGCTGAATTTGAAGTACTCCATGAAATATTTATAATTAATGATCAGTATAATAATAGCTACAATTTATCATGATTATATTCTTGTTTCAATCTATCTTGTAACTTGTGATAAGTGTGAGACAATTGATGTTTTAAAAAACTATGGCTTGATCATTTACTAGTCTTAGTTTAAATTCAAGTATAATTATTGTAGTACAGAGTGACATTCCTTCTCATAGTCACCGTTGTGCACTGAGCAGTAGAATCAACAATAAGAAAACATATTCTAAAAACTTCATTTTTTTCTGCTTTGCTTCCCATGGCTTCATGTAACAATGCATTATTAATTATTACTAACAATTATTAATAAATTTCAAAATCTATCAGACTCAAAATTTTATTCAGAAGTAAAATTTTCCATTGGTGGTGCTTAGTAATAAGCCTAATTATATACATATATTATATTGTTTTAAATTTCATACTGAGTACAAGAAATATAAAAACTTCATTAAAAATTTAGTTATACACTGTTTCCTTAGGTGCCTGATAGTTTTTTAAAATCTGTATTAAGAAAATTTCTAAATAAATCTTTTATAATTTGAATTTTCTTAGATCATTTATGAAAAGAACTAAACTTCCTTATATCCAATGCCAGCTTCTTTATAGATTGTTTTCTTTTTATAAAGGTTATTAATTGTTTTTAGCCTTGAAGTAAATTCTCATGGGAAAAGCATAGGACAAAGATATTTTTGCCTGAATAAATCTCACAGTTTTGAAAGCTATGTTTATTATTTTAATTATGTCTGTGTGTAAGTGGTAGTATAGTGTATGTGCACAAAAATGTGTCAGGTTCTTCCGGGGCTGGTGTTATAGACAGTTGTAAGCCTCAAGAAAAGCAATATGTCCCTTAACCATGCAGCCATCTATCTTTACAGCCCCATGAAAAAAATCTCAAACTTTTTAATGGATTGAGAAAAGGAAGTAGAAATTGTGTAAGTGTAGAACACATTTAGAATAGGCATGGCTATGTAAAAGTATTGTGGGAATAGTATGATATGTTTTGTTGCATTTTTCATAACATAGGATACCTGGATTCATACTAAGAAGAAGCTGGCATATATTAACTATTGTGGCATTATGTCACTGTGATCAGATAAACTGACATCACCATAGTGCTGAGCTCAGAAGAGTGTGGAAACAATGTCCTCAAAGCAGCACAATTCAAATTTGTTCACTATTCCAGTTTTTAGAAGTGGTGTGAGTGCTTAGTTCAGTTTACCCTAACTGCAGTACTGAAAAGGCAAGGACAATAAGAAATTGAAAGGTTTAGAAGTGGAAGAAACTGACAGTAATTTTTAAAATAAAAGCTCTAGGCTTTGCAAATAATAAACTGTGTTGCCCTTATGAAAGTACAACAGGAAATAGTAGTGTAACTACTTTGTTGGCAATACAGATTCAAAGGAGTCATCTTTCAAGAATGAGGGGAGATGAATAATGGTCCTAAGAAACAGTGCTGGAGAATTTTTGTTTTTCAAAGAAAGAGAAAAAATCAGCTATTTGAGAACTGATCATTGGACACAAGTAATTACAGAGACACCAGACCCTGCACTGGGTAATAAGTACATAAAAGGATCAATGGCTCCATAGAGGTGCCAGAAGTACCTGATAATGCCTACATTGGCTTTCACAGACTTCTAGAGGAGAAAGATTCAGTGCAATTACTGGACAGGGGAATGATCTAGATTTTCAGACAAAGCTTGGTTCTGCTCTTTATAATACAAAAGTCAGCTTCCTGCCAGGAAGGGAGCACCTTGGTGTAAGACAGTATAGTTTGTTATGATTATGTCTGAGGAGGATTCTGTGAAAAAGTTAGGGTTTTAGAGTTATCTTTAATTGTCAATGCAACAAGGTTTTATCAAGGCTTTATAAAAAATTTTTCAAAAGAATTTTGGGAAAGAACTGTAGAAGCTTAATGGGGAATACATATCTGTATAAGTACTATCCAAGACAGTACTGTGTTTTACACAACCATGAAAAAAAGTGGAAAAACATACTAAAGTATATTCAATTTTAAAATATTTCTATTTTTGAAAATAAATATAATTATGCCATTTCCCCTTTCTTTTCACCATCCTATGCCTTCCCCTACACTCTCCTTGCTCTCTTTCAAATTTGTGGCTTCTGTCTATAAAAGTAGAATCTTCTCTTCATGTTTACCATATATATGTTTGCTTCATGTTGGAGGAGTACCCCAGTTCAACCATTTTATTAACTCATCATAATTTTTAACTACATTCAAAATGTTAATTGGTATAGCAGCAGATATGTTTAGATCTTGTCCCTCAGAAATTTCTCTTTAAAACAGTCCGAGATCAGTAAAGTATGTTTAACTTTATACTGGCCCTTCAATTTATAGGACTCCAGAAGTTATAATTTCACATTGTTAGTCGCTAATTTATTAATTTGGGGCTTGACTACAGAAACAATCTAACTCAAGAGATTTCAACAAAGATGTAAACTTTTCAATAACGACACAGGGAACATTAATTTAGTTCAATTAAAATGTACTTATTTAACTAGATGCTACTTTAAAATACTCTTGTGTATGTAGTAAAAATAAACAAATTCTGGTAATTTTTGAATTACTTTTTAAATATAGAAAACTTCTTCCTTCACTTACCTATGTCATGTTTCATTAAAAAATAATAGAAGAAAACATAAAAGGTAAGTATCATGCATATGATTTATCAGCATGGTCTTTCAGACCCATTTTAGTCAGAAATAAAGAATGACAACACAATAACTTTCTGAACTCATGTTGCTTATGATATCCAGAAATAATCTCATGTGGGTCTTAGTAAAAAAAATAAATACTTGTCAGGCAATCACAGCTCAGATTTTGTAAAGAGTTAATTTGATTTAATCAAGATAAAGAAGAAATAGTCAACACAATGAGGAAGAACCAAAGCACTGTTTTCTGGGTGATTGCTACAGACATTTTCATGAAAACATGTACAAGATAAACAGGAAGGGCCAGCAAGATCACTTACATGGAGGTGATATGTGTATGCAGGCCTGAAGACTGAGTTCAATTCCCAGATGGTACAGAAGAGGACTCTCTTTTGATCTCCATACATCCTGTAACACATGAATGCCTGTGAAGGCACTTTTACACTTCATGCTGAAAATTAAATTTGAATATTAGATTGTGAAATTTTTTCAAATGTGTAGCAACACTAGCACTGTAAACAGTTTTTGCTTACATTACAAACTTTTAAAAACTATGCAAATATTCCATAATAATATATTCTTTTATATTTTTCTCTATCAAATTGGTAACAGGTTTTACATTTTTGTTATATGTCAAAGGGATTGCAGAGAGCACTAAACTCTCTTTTTATGTTTCTAAATCTGGACTTAACTAAAAGAGCTCAGGGATGCATTGCTTGTGAAATACTTACAAAGTTATTTCATTACAACAAAATAGTGTGTGTGTGTGTGTGTATGTGTGTGTGCAAAGTGGTGGTGAATATAAATACTTAATTGATTTATGGGTTTTCTGTGTGTGTCAGAAATGCTTCACACATTCCTAACATTGTGACATATACTACACACACCACTTTTATAAACTACTTCAACAACCAATCCTAAAATTAATATAAAGAGTTTTCCAGCAATATTCTTCAAAATTATCTTGTTAATTAAACTAAATTCAGTGTCTTGTCTTATACAATGGCTAATAGTCAAATTATACATGTTTATGTGAAAAGTTAGGTTTTATGCTGAGCTACAAATATTGGTTCATAATGTTACACTTACACACACACAACACACACACACACCACACATCGTGAAACATGTTTCTCATAATTACGGACCACTGATGACAGCCTATTTCCTACTGGTGGGTGAAGACAGAGAAGGAGTGTCAGAACTATCTCAGGAAGCACTGGACCTTATTCCACACCACCTAATATGGTGATGTAGTTCATTAGCCTGACAGACAATGATTTATTTTTTCCAATCAAGGTTGCATTTAATTTCAAAATCCATTAATAATCTTATTAGTCAAAGTGTTGCTATTTTGAATGATTTATGTAATAATGAAATGGAAGGGAGAGAGCAGAATGTTAAATCTCATGTTAACTCTGGTTTCTCCTCTGCCGTGGAAATCACGGTCTTGTGTCTTTATGTAACTGAACCTGACATAAGTGCAGCATTTTCCAGTGTTATGAAGAAATAAGTATTATATTCAATGATGATTTTGGAATTCAGGTACTTTTAAGAAATTCTGAGAATTAAAATAAAACAGACAAATAATATAACTAGTGTCAAATAATTCACTTTGAGAATAATTATTTATAAAATTAAATAAATGATGTAAATGTGTGTCAGAAATAAAAGGAAATATTAATGATCACACAGAGAGACAAACAAAGAGGCAGACAGAGGGGGAGTAATACACATGGTGATTCTTCTATATTCATGAGTTTTTACTGATCGTGGAAACTTGACATTTTTCTTTTTAGACTAGCCTCTATATTCCTAAGCCTTTGTGTTAATTATTTATTGATTGTCTCTCAAAGTGATTATTTAGAGCTATACAGTATACTAAATTAGTATAAAAAGAAAGTAATCATTAAATGTAACTTATACAAATGAAGTTATAAAGTGTAGAGACAGATGATGCTGAGAATTCGTATCTCATTTTCAAGGCTTCATGAGTGTCAAACTCATAGGGCAAGGACACAGATATCAAGTAGTCTGTGAGAGACTAAGAGTGGCACACATTGTGTTTGAGGAATTTAGGCTGATTGGGCACAGAAGACACAAAAAAGTATGTAAAATTTTGTGGCAACCATAACTGGACCTGATGGATGAAGATATAAAATTAAATGATCAATAGTTTAAAGACAAATCAGATAAAAATATTTCAGTGATGGAAAATATCTAGTCACTTCCTGTATGACTTTGGTAGAGAGATTTGATCAAGTATCTGCCTAACATAGATAACCAAAACAGATCGAAATAATAATTAAACTGATGTACAGCAGTGAGTTTATTATTTAGTTATAGGAATACAAGTGAGCTATTACACAAACATCTATGATAAAGGTACTGAGGAGCCAAATTAACACAAAACAAAAGCAAAATTCTGGCCACCAGTCTCCCTTGGTCCCTACCCACAAATACCCATTAGTGAGCAAGCCTAGCTAGCATGCCTTGTACCCTACCCCAAATCTCTCCAATTCAGGAGCTTTACTTCCCATCTCCAAGTTTCTACTCCATATATGAACTCGGTCATTTGTCTAGAGGATGTTTTGCTACTTTCTGCTTTCTTGGTCTTCTGGCTCAGTTCTGGGCTCTTGGCTCTTGGTTCCTCTCCACCCACCCTCTTTATTTATACCTATGTTAAGCCTAGACCATTCCAGGTACCTTTGGCTGTTTCCTCCTCTAAAATAAATCTTCTCCTCAACACATACCCGGAGGCAACAGTACTTTTCATTCAAACTGTATTTTTTCATTCAAAAGCCTCCTACATTGACAAAAGGCACACCCTAGCATGACTGATGTGTCTTTTGCAATCTGTAAACCAGGAGGTCTTCACAGGACAGGCAATCCGCTCCTCAGAGGAGACTGTGCTCTTCTTGTTAGTTCTTTACTGTCCCCACTACATTCTGGAGGGATCATGGGAATCTTGTTCTTTAGGAGCTTCCTGAGACTTGTGGATTACTTACTTCTGAGTCTCAGAGGCCTCATTCTGCATGGAATGTTTCAGTTCAGAAAAAAGTGTTATACAATTCTTCTGCAAAAAGGCATAAAAATTCAATGAACAAAGCTAGAGAAAATGCCCTCTGCTAGAGTAGAGCTATTCTAATACCTAGCCTCCAAATAGTCCAACATGGCTGAAGCACAAGAAAAAGACAAACACCAACTAAATGAAAATGATAGATCTAGGTCCTTAGAATGGAAATGAATAAACTGATTAAAGAAATTCAGGAAAACACAAACAATTGGAGGACATAAATAAGCCCCCTAAAGAAAGCCAAGAAAACACAAATAAATGAAGGAAATGAATAAAACTATGCAAGACCTGAAAGCATAAATAGAAGCAAAAAAGAAAGCACAAGCTGAGGAAATTCTAGAAATACAAAATTTAGGAATCTGATAAGGAACTACAGAGTCAGCTTCATCAACAGAATACAAAAGATGGAAGAGAGAATCTCAGGTCGTGGAGATATTCTAGAAGAAATGGATATATAAGTCAAAGAAAATATTAAATCTAAAAATGAGGAAGTCAGGGCAGGAGGAATTCAAAGCAAGAATCCAGAAGCAAGAACTGAAGCAGAGACCACAGAGAGAGGAATGCTGTTTACTGACTTGGTCCCCATGCATGTTCAGCTCTATATCCTATTCAACCCCGGACTACCTACCCTAAGGCAGTACTCCCCATGCTGAGCTGGATACTTCCACATTTAACATTAATAAAAAAAAAAAAATGCCCACAAATTTGCCTAAAGGCCTATCTGATGGAGATACTGTTTCAATTGAATATTCCCTCTTTGATGGCCCTAGTTTATGTAAAACTTACAATACACACACACACACACACACACACACACACACAAGAGAGAGAGAGAGAGAGAGAGAGAGAGAGAGACAGAGAGAGAGAGAGAGAGAGAGAGACAAGAGAGAGAGACAGAGAGAGAAAGCTAAGTATCACAGTAGGCTAGAGCTGGCTATGCAATTAAAGGGCTAAATGTAGCACAATATAATTCAATTCCAGACCCACTGATTCCAAACTACATATGATTAATGTACATAGGTTCCCTCTGTCCTTGGCTCTGGAGCTCAGTTAACATAGAGATATTTTAATCCCTGTTCTTTCTAGTTTTATTACTTTTATGGGTATATTTTCAAATGAACTTTTATTCAGTGCATCATGTATAGAAGAATACAATTAAAAAAATCAGAAAAACCCACGGTTCTTGTTAATAAAAGAATAAACCTAAAGCAGTAAGAATAAAAATTGAAAAAAGAAAAGGAAATGGAGTAAAGACTTAGTAGGGTTTCTTCCAGAAGTTTCAAATACAGGCATGTTATAAGATATTACTAAGACATACCACCCCATAGTTTGAACTACAATGCACAAACAATGACTATAAATCAACCTAAAGTGAGCTATTGACATCTATAATATGAAGCTACAATGGTGTAATTACAGAACACATTTTCGTTACGTAGGGGTTAACTAAACTTTAATAGTATAAGTATATCTGTAGAGCTTTCGCTTATGCTTTTAATCAATATAAGTAATGTAATCTCTATTTTTATTAATTAAAACAAAAGTAAAATTAAAACAATAATGTATAAATGAGCCCTGAATTTCAGCCCTGGAATTTTAAACATATTCCAAATGAATAAATATACTATACATAAAAAAAATCACAAGGAAAAATCACAACAACAAATCAGAGTGAATAGCAATAATGAATATGATAACATTTAGACTTTATTATCTTTAATTTATGTGGTCCAAAATACTCTTTTAACAATGATAAATTAAAAAGACTAACCAGTAAAACAATAATAACAAAATCTGATAGGCACATATTACTATCAACTACTTCAGCTTTCCTAATTATTATCTGAATCACGTTGGCAAGCAGTAACAGAGTTTTATGGGCCTCTCTAGAACATACATGCCAGATTCTTTTGAATTTCTCCCCTGTCTCTAGTTATTCAAACATCCTTTGATCAAGGTCTTTCACTGGGTCTGAACACATCGATTTGCTTTTATTTCCTATTATTGTTTTTAGACCATTTATTTCTTAAAATGTCTTTCACCGCCCCAGATCACTCTCTTCATTTCTTTCAAGACTTGTCATTCTGTCTGACTTTCACAGCTTGCTGAACCTAGTCTTTGTTTCTTTCTCCTTTCACTTCATCATTTAAGTGCAGAAAGTCTGCTCTGTTGTTGCTCTACTGCCTATAATTTCAGGTATCTATAGCAAGCATCACTTTCCCTGAGCCTACATTCTCACATCATAAAAAGAATATGCATATACCACCAGTAAAACAAAATTAAGTGCTTTGAGGAAGGGTACAAGGTGGAGAATGAAAACGAAAGGACTTACACAAAGGTGCCAAGCTAGTGGGAGAATAAACAGCATCAATTAGCAAAGAGGAAGGCTGCAAACATTCTGCTGTGAGTGACTAAATCCAACAACTGTCCCAGCAATATGCACAGGTATTGCACAGATGGGGTTATGCTAATTATTTTAATATAAAACAAAGCACATCCCTGGGTGAACATTTGACATGATAAAGACACATGATGTAACCCATATAATAGAGAACGACATGTGTCATAAAGAATACACAGGGCAAATAACCCTGAAAGCTTCCACTAAGTGGCATAAGATTCCCAATCTTTTTGTGGTAAGATTGTTTGAGTTACTACACTTTTATTTTCTTTACCTTTTCTTTACTTAGAAGTTCATCATATTTTATTAAACTGTCCTGCTTTCTTCTGCAAGTATGTGTATGTGTTCCATTCCTTGTTCAGGGATGTAAAACACAGAAACTTTCAAAGGGTTCCCATCAAACCCTTAACATCCATTTAGATCACCACGCTAGTTGTAAAGCAAAGCTAATCTTCTGATTGCTTAGCAACCTAAAGTAAATGCCAAGCAAAGGATATTATTACCCAATTCAGTCCCTTAGGCAGTTTCTTTTTCTTGTGCTTGTTTTGAAACATGTGTCCCCAAGGTTTTAGCTGATTGTTCCCAGTTCTTTTATAACTCATCTACTAAGTCTCACCATGGTTCTCTGAAAGAGGACAGCCACAACATTTCTCTGATAGGTTTCTCTTCAATATATTTTTTCAACCTTTGAAGCATCTTTAATATAACTAAAAGAAGATCTTTGCTAAAGCCAACAAAGTTTGTGTTCTGATTTGTTTGATAAGCTTTAGGCTTAGCTTTGAGCACTGATCCTCCTGAATGCTAAGGATTACAGGGGCCACCTATCAGGCTAAAACAACAAATACTCATGTATCATTGCAGTTTTGAGTCTGCTGTGAAGGCAAATAGAGATAAAAATGGGGGACTTAAAATAACATTTCTCTGTTAAAAAATTCTACTTTTCTCAACTCCTGTTTTCCTAAATTATTTGATTTAGAAAAGTCATATCTACTTGTTTGTCCCTTTGGAATATATATATATTCAAAGAAGAAATTAGCAACAGGGAAACTTTTTCAAGGCTCAAGAGTCTGAGTTTGAAGGGTAATAACAAAGGAAGATTAGAAGAGTCCTCATTTACCATTTGCTGGCATAGAGAATTGTAGTTTCAGCTGTTTCCTTGGGTGAGAATAGCCCCATTTCAGCTGCTCTTTTCTACAAAATATCCTTATCCCTGCCCACAAAGTTGGAAGATTTTCTTTCATTTAACAGGACCAGAAAATAGAAGTGACTACAAAAAACACAAAGTATATCTGGAAGTGTGACAAAGTAACAAACAGTACAATCAAGTCCTCTCAGTGGAGACTGGTGATCCTGAGAACACTTATTCCATAGCCTATTTGTCCATGGTTGAGTTAAAGCAAAGATTTTTTTTTCTTTCTTGTTGATTTCTTCAGCAGATCACTAGTGAAGCACACTGCATTCCTGTTTAATACTTATTCAGTATTAAAACAGTTCTCCTCTCTCTCTCTCTCTCTCTCTCTCTCTCTCTCTCTCTCTCTCTCTCCTCTCCCTCCCTCCCTCCCTCCCTCTCTCCTTCCTTCTCTCTCGCTTTCTCTCTCTCTAGGTTTTCTGGAGGTGGCAGCAGATTTTGTTTTTAAACATATTTTCTCAACAGTGCCAAATGGGAACTCATGCATCTTTATTTAATTGAATGAGTAATTTTATTTACAAATATGATTGTAATAATAAGTCTATTACTCATGATAGGGTATGAAGGTGAGAAAGTGTTTCAGATTGTTTTAAAATTTTATTTTTAAAATAATTTGTTCATGGAATATTATTTTTTTATATCTCTTGTATTCAGTTTGCAACTACTTCATTGAGAATTTTTGTATGTATATTCATGAGGGATACTGGACTATAACTTATATTTTTTTGTTGGATTTATACTTGATTTCACTATTTCAATATTATTTGCTTTGTGAAGGAGCTTATTGTGGTTTTGAATTTTTTTAAACATAACTCAAAAAGTATTGCTTGTTTGAAGGCTCTATAGAATTCTTGTATAAGTATATCTGACACTTGGTATTTTGCTTGTTTGTTTCTTTTCATTTTATTCTGTTTGAATGCTTTTAAATTTTTTTGATTTGCTGAAAATAAAAAAAATAATAATAATAAGATGATATATATCAGAGTCATTTCAATATAAGAAACTTTTTGCATAGCCACAAGCAGTTATTTCAGATAGCTTGACTGCAAATAGGATAATGGTTGAGGGCTAACACATAAATCTGGATACATATGCATATACACAAGCACAAGTATTCATACACATGTGTGTATTTCACAACATATTGAATATTAGGTTATAAGTTATATACTACTATAACATTTTGATGATTCTAAAATAAAACAGCTGACACTCATCTTATTTGCTAGAACAGCATAGTTTTACAGAAATTTTATCATCTCAATCATATATCAATAATGTATATAAAAGAGTCTAGGTACACAATGTGAAGGAACTAGGTAAGAAGTGAATTTGGTTATTTAACTCCATAGAGCCTGACATTTTTCTTTTAGTGGATGCTTTCATATAAAGTAGAACAGATATATTAAGGACAAAACACTTTGGACATCCATAGGATACCTGACTAATTTGAACACTCAAGCTTCCCCATTAACTTTTACTGAAGAAAGGATTCAATGGAAGAAGTAATTTACTTTATCCACATTGGTCATCTTCTCTAGGCCAAGTATTGCAACAGATTTCTGGAATTAAGTGGGGAAAGGTATGATACCTACTAAGAATAAAACATATAAGAAAAACTTACTGAATTAACAGCTTAACAGCAAGTTCCCTACATGACAATGGATAAAAACATGGATGTTTTTGATAGAGAGATTGAACTCTTGGATCAAGAAAAGGTTAGCTTATATAGTAAATGTGTGCTGTGGAGACACAGGATATTGAATAATGTAATGTGGTATGTGCACAGTTAAGTTTCAATTAAGATAAAGAAGGAAATAATAGAAGAAATAGAGTTCATAGTGGGAAAGAAAAAATACACCTCAAGTTTTCTCTCTAATGAGAGAAATGTAGAATTCTTTTTAATGTAGAATTTAGCAATCTTAGTATTTTGTGTGGTGGGACTCTTTGGGAAGAAGAAGTATCCATGGGGAATGAGGAGAGCAAGCCATTGTGATGGTAGAGAAAGCAAGATGAATACAGTGAATGACAAGCTGGCATCAAAATATGCAACCCCACAAACCAAAGAGTATACATGGAGCAACCCATGGCCCCAGCTGCATATGTAGCAGAGGATGCCCTTTTTGGGCATCAATGGGTGGAGATTCCTTGGTCCTGTGAAGTCTGGATGTCTCAGTGTAGGGGAATGCCATGGCAGGGAGGTGGGAGTTGGTACGTGGGTGGGGGAACCACTCTCATAGAAAGAAGGGGAGAGGGAATGGGCTGGAGGGGGTCTGGAGGGGAAATCAAGAAAGAAGATAACATTTGAAATGCGAATAAATAAAATATCCTAAAAAATATGCAACCATTTGCTTAGACAGTAAACAGCCACTTAAAAAATATACTTAAAGAGCATATGAAGTCTGCCTTGGAAGTTAAGAGAGGACAGGCTAGTGAAAAGTGTAAGTAATATTTTTTCAGGTAGAGTAAACAGCAAAAGTCCCCGTAACTGAAGACAGAAGGAACCTAGCGTAACTTGAAATCTGAAAGAGGGATGGTGTGAGTAGAAGGTAGTAGTGATGTCTATTTAAATTCCAAGATTAACAGGGCATGAAACTTCCTTGTGTACAAAATCAATGGATAATTGGTTTTTTATTCATGAATCTATCTCTGTGACATGGTTTTTCTGCTTTAATTCAGTTTTTTAATTTAATTATCAGTCTAATTTTCAAATTGCTTATATTTTAATAGTTCACAACTCAAATGATACCCTTTTTTCATATTATATTTTATTTCATCATTTCCCCTAATGATTATTGATTTGATTTGACAGATATCTGTTCATTTTAAAAGTTAAGTGACTTTTAATGATAATGCCTACTTTTTTTGGTTCTCTGTTTTATGGATTGTTGCTTTTAGTTTTTTATTATCTTTCTTTCCTATTTCTCTATATTTTTTATATAACTTTTTCCTTTTTGTTTTCCTCATGTATGGTCTGTGCATGCTTTTTATTTTTATTTTTATTTTTAATAGATTTCATTTTTCTTGTACAAAAACCCTTATGTAGTAGCTACAGCTGGAGCCTAGGTCCTCTGAATGGAAACACTGGTGTGAATTTTCACACGTTGATCAGTGACTCCTCCTAAGAAGCTGTAGTGAACACCCCGCGGCCCCTATTCAGAAGCTAGGAGTCAAGTAGCTGTAGGTCTTGGAGATGGAATCAAAGGTGGCATGAAAAAGTTGATTAGGTTGGCAGCGTAACTGCTGTCTGATATGTAGCAGTCAGTAATATTGGCAATCAGCAGCAGCTTCTTGGGCAGAAGAGCACAGATGATGCTAAGTGTATTTGGGAACAGAAATGATATACATCAGAACTTAGTCATAATACCTTGTCATCTTGCATTACCAGTGTGTGGCTTGCCAATATTGTTTCACCAAGTATCCTCTCCACACAGGGACAATGGAAACCTTGGCCAAGGTGATGGACCCTCAGGAGGCAGTGATTAACTCCTTGGATCAGTTAACACCAGAACCAACATACTCATTGTAGTCCTCAATAGGACAAAAGCCTTGGATCTAATCTACTGGCCACTGTGAGTCTGCTTTTGCACTGACATTGTCTTTAGAACCTCATCCTTTACGGATGCCCCCAGGAAACAGTCAACAATATTGGATTCTTTAATGAGCATGGAGAAAATGGTAGATTTCGTCCACATTCTGAGTCTTCATATCCTTGACCCTGCAGCCCAGCTTGGTGACAAGAATACATTTTTTTGTCTTCAGCTTAACCTCCAAGACTCCCATGGCCTCAACCATGTCCCACAGCCTCGATCATGATGGCACTCCATAGGACCAATGCTGAATCCTCTATGGGAGCTGCTGTGATGGTCTGCTATGCTGGGACCCTCCAACTGCATCATCTGCTTTTAGGTAGTTTTCTGAAGAAGTTATTTTTGTTTTCCTATGTAATTATACATACTTTGATATATAGAGGCAGTTGATGAATAATAAAATATCAAATTATATACTAACAAATCTCAGTGGGATTCCCGACAGAAGCTCTAGCAGTTAGAGCAGAATGCTGGATAGTTTTGTGTCAATTTGATACTCTCCCGAGTTATCTGATAGAAGAAAATCCTCAACTGAGAAACTACTACTTAAGACTAAGCTCTTGTGGGCAGGATTGTAGTACACTTTCCTTCCTTGCTTCCTTGCTTGCTTCCTTGCTTGCTTCCTTGCTTGCTTCCTTCTTTCCTTCCTTCTTTCCTTCCTTCTTCCTTCCTTCCTTCCTTCCTTCCTTCCTTCCTTCCTTCCTTCCTTCCTCCTTCCTTCTCTTTCTCTTTCTGTTTCCTTCTGATTAATTAATTGATCATACAATCAATTAATATTAATCAATTAATCAATATTAATTGATTTATACTACAGACCACAGTTTCTCTTCCTAGCTTTCCTCCTAGTTCTTCCCTCCATTCTGCCTCCTCTGCCATCTCCTCCTCCTCCTTCTCTCTTCAGAAAAGGGGAGGATACCCATTAATATCAACCAGCCCTGGCATATCAAGTTACAGTAAGACTAAGTGCATCCTCTCCTATTGAGGTTAGACAAGGCCACCCAGTAGGAGAAAAGTGTCCCAAAGGCAGGCAACCAAGTCAGAAACAGCTCCTGCTCCCACTGTTAGTGGTAAACATTGGAATACAAGTTACATAAATGTAACTTATGTCCAGAGGGCCTAAGTCAGGTCCCATGCAGGCTCCCTGGTTGGTGTTCTAGACTCTGTGAGGCTGTATGCACCCAATCAGTTACTTCTGGAAGTTTTCGTGTTGTGTCCTTGATCCTTCTGCCTCCCACAATCCTTTGTCACCATACTCCACAGAATTTCCCACGTTTTGCCTACTGTATGACTGTGGGTCTCTGCATCTATTGAAGCACTCCTTCATTGCCTGTGGAAGTGCAAACTTGTACAATCACTTTAGAAATCAGTTTGGTGGTTTCTCAGAAAATTGGGAATAGTTTTACTTCAAATTCCAAAAATATTAGTACTGGGCATACAGGCAATGGACACTCTACAAGACCGCAAGAATTATTAGTTAACTATATTCATAGAAGATTCATTCATTAAGAATGAATCAAGAAACAACCCAGATGTTTTGAACAGAAGAATGGATAAAATAAATGTGGTACATTTCCATGATGGAGTATTAAAAGGCTATTAAATACAATAACATTATAAAATTATAAAATTTGCAGGCAAATGGATGGAACTTGAAAAGATCATTCCGAGTGAGGTAATCCAGACCCAGAATGACAAATATGATAATACTCACTTACGAGTAAATATTAGCCAAAAAGTAAAGGATAACCATGCTACAATCTACAGACCCAAAGAGGCTTTGTAACAAGTAGGGGACAAGTGAGGACTTGTGTATCTCACTGAGGAAAAATAAATAGAATAGACATCATGGGTGGAATAGATCAAGGGGGGGGGGGCTGTCTAACAGGAGAGACCTAGTGTGGGAACTACAGATGGAAAAAGAACTGTAAGAGACAACTGGAATGGGAGGGTGCTGAATCTTGGAATGAGATGGAAACTTAAGAAGTGGAAACAGCTAGGAATCTATGAGGGTGACCATAGCTAAGACTCCTAGCAAAGGGGGCTACTAAGCCTTCCTGAACTGGTCATCTACTGTAAACTAGGTAAGACTTCCAATGTCAAAATCCCTTCCATCTACAATTGATCCTGCCTTCACAATGTTCAGGAATAAAGATGAAGCAAAAAATGAGGAAATATCCAATCGATGACTAGTCCAGCTTGAGACACATGCCATGAGAGGGAGCCCCTAACACTATTCATGATGTTCTCCTGTACTTGCAGACAGGAGTCTAGCATATTGTCATCAGAGTCTTCACCCAGCAACTGATGGAAAAAGATGCAGAGACCCACAGCCAAGAATTTTTAAATTAGTGAATGATTGGAAGAACTCAGCCCATTGAGGGTTATCCTACCCCTAGATAGATGGTCCTGTGTTCTATGAGAAAGTAAGCTGAGCAAGCCATAAGGAGAAAACCAGTAAGCAACACTTCCCTGTGGCCTCTATATCAATTTCTTCCTCCACATTCCTGTCAGCTTTGAGCCTTGGCTTACCATAATAAACTCTGATTCAGGATTTGTAAGCCAAACAAATACTTTATTCCCAACTTGTTTATGGATTTTCATAAACAATAGTAACCCTAACTAAAACAGGAAGTTAGTTGGGGTTCCTGATTTAGTCATTCCTATGGCAGGTCTTTTTTATATCACGTAATAATCAATATTAAGACATGTTAACAATTGTTTATGTCTAGCTCTTCTCAGGGATAAATGATTGTAAGACAGTTGGCAGCTTTTGTTTTTGCCTTGGTTTTTTTATTTATTTTATTTATTTATTTTTTTTATTTTTTTTTATTGGAAAATTTTTTTTTACATTTCAGATGTTCTCTCCTTACTCCATTTCCCTCCTCCCTCCCAGGAAATCACTATCCCTTCCCCCATCCTCCTGCCTCCACGTTGGTGTACCCCCACCCACCCTCCCCTGTACCTCACCTCCCCACCCTCGAGTATTCCCCCATGACGTCCAGCCTTCATGGGACAAGGATCTCTTCTCCCACTTATATATAGCTCCCTTGCATATATAGCTGGAGCCATGGGTCCCTCCCTAAGCGCTCCCAGGCTGGTGGTTTAGACCCTGGGGGCTCTGGTTGGTTGGGATTATTGCTTTCCTCATGGTGTCGCGAATCCTCTCAACTCCTTCAGCCTTCACTCTATCTTCTCCATTGGGAACCCCATGCTCAATTTAATGGTTAGCTGTGAGCATCTGCCTCTGAGTATGTCAGACTCTTGCAGACCTCTAAGGAGACAGCTATATCAGGCTCTTGTCAGCATGTACATCCTGACATCCACATCAACCTCTACATTTGGTGACTGCACATAGGATGAATATCCAGGTGGAATGGTCTGTAGACGGTCCCTCCTTCAGTTTCTGTCCTGCACTGTGTCTCCATATTTGCACCCTTGAGTATTTTGTTACTCCTTCTAAGAAGGACTGAAGCCTTGGTCATCATTCTTCATGAGCTTTATGTGGTCTGTGAGTTGAATCTTGGGTATTTCAGGCTTCTGGGCTAAAATCCAATAATCAGTGAGTGAATACCATGTATGTTCTTTTGTGATTGGGTTACTTCACTCAGGATGATATTTTCTAGTTCCATCCATTTATATAAGAATTTATCAAATTCATTGTTTTTAATAGCTGAGTAATATTCCATTGAATAAATGTACCACATTTTTTGTATCCATTCCTCTGTTGAAGGGCATCTGGGTTCTTTCCAGTTTCTGGCTATTATAAATAATGCTGCTATGAACATAGTGGAGCATATGTCCTTGTTATGTGTTAGAGCATCTTCTGGATGTATACCCAGGAGTGGTATAGCTGGGTCCTCAGGTAGTGATATGTCCAATTTTCTGAGGAACCGCCAGACTGATTTCCATAGTGGTTGCACCATCTTGCAATCCCACCAACAATGGAGGAGTGTTCCTCTTTCTCCACATCCTCGCCAGCATCTGCTATCACCTGAGTTTTTGATTTTAGCCATTCTGACTGGTGTGAAGTGGAATCTCAGGGTTGTTTTGATTTGCATTTCCCTGATGATTAAGGATGCTGAACATTTCTTTAGGTACTTCTCAGCCATTCGTATTTCCTCAGTTGAGAATTCTTTGTTTAGCTCCTTACTCCATTTTTTAATAGGGTTATTTGGTTGCCTAGAGTCTAATTTCTTGAGTTCTTTGTATATATTGGATATTAGTCCTCTATCGGATGTGGATTGGTAAAGATCGTTTCCCAATCTGTTGGTTGCCATTTTGTCCTATTGACAGTGTCCTTTGCCTTACAGAAACTTTGCAATTTTATGAGGTCCCATTTGTCAATTCTTGATCTTAGAGCATAGGCCATTGGTGTTCTGTTCAGGAACTTTCCTCCTGTGCCTAGGTATTCGAGGGTCTTCCCCACTTTCTCTTCTATTAGTTTCAGTGTGTCTGGTTTTATGTGAAGGTCCTTTATCCATGATCATCTCATTAGATGCTGAGAAAGCATTTGACAAAATTCAACATCCCTTCATGGTAAAAGTCTTGGAAAGAACAGGAATTCAAGGACCATACCTAAACATAGTAAAAGCAGTATACAGCAAACCAGTAGCTAACATCAAACTAAATGGAGAGAAACTTGAAGCATTCCCACTAAAATCAGGGACTAGACAAGGCTGCCCACTCTCTCCCTACCTATTCAATATAGTACTGGAAGTCCTAGCCAGAGCAATCAGACAACAAAAAGAAATCAAAGGAATACAAATAGGAAAGGAAGAAGTCAAAATATCACTATTTGCAGATGATATGATAGTATACTTAAGTGACCCCAAAAACTCCACCAGAGAACTCCTAAACCTGATAAACAACTTCAGCAAGGTGGCAGGTTATAAAATCAACTCGAACAAATCAGTAGCCTTCCTCTACATGAAAGATAAACAGGCTGAAAAAGAAATTAGGGAAATGACACCCTTCACAATAGGCACACATAATATAAAATACCTCGGGGTGAATCTAACCAAGCAAGTGAAAGATCTGTATGACAAGAACTTCAAGTCTCTGAAGAAAGAAATTGAAGAAGATCTCAGGAAATGGAAAGATCTCCCATGCTCATGGATTGGCAGGATTAATATAGTAAAAATGGCCATCTTGCCAAAAGCAATCTACAGATTCAATGCAATCCCCATTAAAATACCAACTCAATTCTTTACAGAACTAGAAAGAGAAATTCTGAAATTTATTTGGAACAACAAAAAACCCAGGATAGCGAAAACCATTCTCAACAATAAAAGAACTTCTGGAGGAATCGCCATCCCTGACCTCAAGCTTTACTACAGAGCAATAGTGATAACACGGCCTGGTATTGGTACAGAGACAGGCAGGAAGATCAGTGGAATAGAGTTGAAGACCCAGAAATGAACCCACAGAACTATGGTCATTTAATCTTTGACAAAGGAGCTAAAACCGTCCAGTGGAACAAGGACAGCATTTTCAACAAATGGTGCTGGTTCAACTGGAGGACAGCACGCAGAAGAATGCAAATCGATCCATTCCTATCTCCTTGTACAAAGCTCAAGTCCAGGTGTTTTTCCCTTGTTATAGAGCCAGGTACAGGAAGTCTTGAGTCAGAGACAAGGGAGAGTCTCATCATTCCCTGAGCTCTCTCTCAACAGTTTTCACAGCATCTGATAATTTACCAGTATCATTTATATTGTGCTGTTTAATAAAGAGTTAAAATTGGTTTGTTTTATTATTTAAAAATTTTTTCTCTTAAAAATGCATAAACCTGGAGGAGTAGAGTGAGGAGAAGTTGAAATTGGGATATATTGTATGAGAGAAGAATAAATAAAAAAATTAAAAAAAATACACACAAATGAAATTTATAATTCATAAATTGTGCTATGTCCTATTGCTCTTTACTTTTGAAAGTCTGACAAACTTAAAATTGTCCTTACATAATGATTTTTTTTCAGTCCTTGGCATCAGGAATAAACCATTCAAGGTAGCATAAGCTGGATTTCTTCATGTCCTATGACTCCAACATGTGTTGTCTTTAGCAATAGGCTCTTACTATCACGTCCTGGTGGCCAACAAAGAGCAATGGCACTAGTTTGTACAATTTGGAGGGAGGGGTCTATGTGACCTTACTAACAACCCCCTCAACAATATCTAAAGTCAGAGAGAGAGAGAGAGAGGAAGAGAGAGAGAGAGAGAACATTGGATGGGTAAAATAATGGGGACTATTTTGTAGGAAATGATGGAGGGACAATGTTGATCAGAATATATTATATTAAAAATGGTTTCACTTTAAAAAAAATACAGCTCTGAAAATAATTGGAATGTCAAAATATCTGATTTTCTCATCTCCAACATTAAGCATTTTAATTTCAATTTTAATTTTAATATCTTATAGGGGTATTGTTTCCCTATTATAGGTTATTTAACTCTCTGTCTGTGTGTCTCTGTTTCTCTCTCTCTCTCTCATTCTCTCTCCAGCTATTTCTGTGTAAACCTCTACAGAGTTACTATATTACTTTTTAAGAAGTCTTTAGTGTTATTACTCTCTCCCTATACTTTATTTTCTACTCTGTCCTCCAGACTCCATTCCACTTTATCACTTCTTCTCCCAATTTTCCCTTTCAGAGATAAACTGAATATAAATATTGAAAAGTTCTAATTTGAATTAGATGATGTTAATTTTCATGGAAATATTTAGGGCTGCTATTTGTTAAAATCCATCAGAAAACAGATCTAGAAGTATTTGATACATGTAGAATAACAGCAAATACCACACCTCTCTAAAAGATAATATAATGATCATATATTTTTTTAAAAAGTTATAAGGAACAGAAGAAAAAACACGAGTGAGCTTATTCTAAATTGTCTATGACAATATAGTACATGCTATGAGATAAATGGAATGTTTGCAATCTTTGATCTATTTTGAAGTAAAATCCTAAGCTCAGTGGTCTGCTGGTAAGTGTTTAAGAACAGCTCCATGGGAGAGCTGAGTTATTGAGTTTGCCATTTTTTGCAGTATAAATAATCCCACCATGAATCATGTTTGATTTCAGTCTAAGAATATGCTGCCAACTGCTTCACAAAATTCATGAATATTTAACAATTGACTGTTTATAACATCTGTCAATCAACCCTTGGATCCCATTGCGAATCTCCAGAAATGACATTAATCTCTAACCTGCTGGTTTCCATCTTTAACTGTAAAAATTATCAATGACAATAGAATTGTATTTAACTGATGTACATGCTATCTTTTTACCATGTATAGAATCAGTGTAGAAGTTGGCTATGTGTTATAAAGTTTTGGGCTGATATTTATTTTATGTACTAATGTACAAAGTCTTTGGAGCATTTTTATTTTAATAAATATCATTTTCATCACTTAATAATTAGGAAACAGCTTCTAGTCTGGCCCCGAGCACTGAGCATATCCTGAGTGGCAGCTCTGCAACCAATCTCACAAAATCCAGAGGAAGCAGGCCCCCTAGGAGCTCTAACCCTGGCAGCATCTTAGGTAAGGAGACAGCAACACTGGCCCCAAAGAGGGAGTAACTGGGACCCACTAGGACCCAGGAATTCACTCCTGGCCCCAAGCACTGTCTCCTTCTGGTCTTGGGCCAAGGATTGAGCAGGTCTTGGGCGCCAGCTCTAACCCCAGTGGTAACACCCACCCCACAAAGTTCTGAAACAACCAAGATAATAGGAAAGACAGGCTCCAGTAAGAGACAGGACAGGTAGCACTAAGGTGATCCAGATGGTGAAAGGCAAGCATAAGAACATAAGCATCAGCAACCCAAAGTACTTGACATCATTCGAACCTAGTTCTCCCACACTAGAAAGTCCTGAATTCCCCATATCACTAGGAAAGCAAGATTAAGATTTAAAATCACTTCTAATGATGATGATAGAGGACTTTAAGAAGGACATAAATAACACTATCAAAGAATTTGAGAACACAGGTAAACAGGTAGAAGCCCTTAAAGAGGAACCACAAAAATCCCTTAAAGGATTACGAGAGAACACAACTAAACAGGTGAAGGAATTGAACAAATCCATCCAGGACATAAAAATGGATGTAGAAACAATAAAGAAATCACAAAGAGAGGCTACTCTGGAGATAAAAAAACCTAGGAAAAAAATCAGGAGTCATAGATGCAAGCATCACCAACAGAATAAAAGAGATAGAAGAGATAATCTCAGGTGCAGAAGATACCATAGAAAATATTGACACAGCTGTCAAAGAAAAACGCAAAATGCAAAAAGTTCTAAACACAAAACATCCAGGAAATCCAGGACACAATGAGAAGACCAAACCTAAGGATAATAGGTATAGATAAGAGTGAAGATTCCCAACTTAAAGGGCCAATAAATATTTTCAACAAAATTATAGAAGAAAACTTCCCTAACGTAAAGAATGAGAAGCCTACAGAATGCCAAATAGACTAGACCAGAAAAGAAATATCTCCCTTCACATAATAATCAAAACACCAAATGAACAAAGCAAAGAAAGAATATTAAAAGCAGTAAGGGAAAAAGGCCAAGTAACATTTAAAGGCAGACCTATCAGTATTACACCAGACTTCTCACCAGATACTATAAAAGCGAGAAGATCCTGGACAGATGTCATACGGACCCTAAGAGAACACAAATGCCAGCCCAGGCTACTATACCCAGCAAAACTTTCAATTACCATAGATGGAGAAACCAAGATATTCCATGACAAAACCAAATTTACACAATATCTTTCCACAAACCCAGCATTACAAAGGATATTAATGGTAAAGCTCCAATACAAGGAGGGAAATTATAGCCTAGACAGAGCAAGTAAGTAATCCTCTTCCAACAGATCCAAAAGAAGATAGCCACAAAGATAATTCCATCTCTAATAACAAAAATATCAGGAAGCAACAATCACTGTTCCTTAATATCTCTTAACATCAATGGACTCAATTCCCCAATAAAAAGACATAGGCTAACAGACTGGATACGTAAACGGGACCCAGTATTTTGCTGCATACAGGAAACCCACCTCAGTGACAAAGACAGACACTACCTTAGAGTAAAAAGCTGGAAAATGATTTTTCAAGCAAATGGTCCTAAGAAACAAGCTGGAGTAGTCATTCTAAAACCTCCAGCCTGAGAACACAAAGGGAGGGACTCATGGCTCCATCTGTAAAGGTAGTTGAGGGTGGCATCAGTGGAAGTGGAGGGTCTTGGTGCCTGAAAGTTTTTGGATTCCCTAGTGTTGGGAAATTGGAGAGCAAGGAGGCAGGACTGGGAGGATGGTGGAAGCACACCCTCATAGAAACTCCCAGAATTATATGGATTAGACATGACAGAGGCAGGCCGCCAGAAGACTAGATTCCAGAATTCAAACAAAAAATTATCTTAGTACTAAAATTTGTTTTGAGAATTGTATATTGCAGAATACACAGCCTTGGTGTATCTACTCATCAAGCAAGCTGAGCAGACCTGCTCGAACCTCTGATGTCCTGGAATCCCACTGGATGCAGTAAAGACACAGATGTCAGAGGCTTATCTATTTACTCTTCCCCCTGCCCCTCCTCTAATATCTCAATGCCTGTAATCAGCTTGAAGAAGTTAATGAAGAGTCGGTGCCCCTTTTCCCTGGGCTTGGGGACTGAGGTGGTTAATACTGGTTTTCATTGGTACTAGTTTCTTATTGATATAGAAGCGAGATTAATATTATTACTCTCATAGGCATTGTGCCTATATAACACATTTAGGAATACAAGGCTTAGACCCAGTCCTTCTTTAACTTTTTAAACTGATTTGAGATGGTTAGCCTGTGAATTAAGGGCCTATAGCAAATTCATGTCTCTGTATTTATTGTTAAGGTGTTTTCTATATTTTATTTAGAAATAGTTGAGAGGAATGAGCAGACAACATTCCAGATTGCCTTATATGGATAGTTGGTTTTCAAAACTTCAGAAGTCCACAGAATTGATGTTACAAACTTTCTGTATTAAGATTCATTTTGATTAGAGACCTGTCTGTTCCTGACAGCTTCCTGTCTTGGATTCTAAGAAGAAATTGAGCATCTTTGGAGTTACTCCAATTGTGGTGAGACAGCCACTAGGCAAGAATTGCCTCTTTTTATCTACAGACAAATTACTGTCCTGAAACGGACACAGATGCAAAATAGTCAACTGATTATATCTGCCAAGACAGAGTAATCAGCCCTTAATAATTCTGCATCACTAGGTCTGTCAGATGATCCTGGGCCAGAAGACTGAAGATCGGATGCTCTAATGTTTTCTAGTATAGGAACTGGCCAGGTGTTCAGTGGTCTCTATAAATTGGCTAAGTTTTAGAAGCTTTGCTTTGTGCTTCCCATAATTTCAGTTAATTCAGTCATTCTGAATTTCTGACGGGGTTGAAGACTTATAGTCTCATAGCCAATCCCGGCTATTTACTTTGAGAGAAAAGAGAGGATGGTTTTCAGCTGACATTCATTCTAAAGCCAAGGAAAAAGCCAGGTTCAGAACTGAATCTTTTAGTTAGGAGAGATGACATAGATTCTGGTTAGTCAACAAAATGATGGACTGGGTATTAGGTCTATCTTGTACCTAACTGATACAAATTGATAAAGTTATGCTCTAATTGTATTTTGAGAGAAAAGTTTTATCTTAACAGGAAGGGTAATATGTAAGAGGATCTAAGGTGGGAAGAGTAAGGAGAGGAAGAGCAGGCATAAGGAAAGGAGGAGGAGAAGGAGAGGAGGATCTAGGAGATGAGAGAAAGTGGGGAGGGGAACATGGAGGCCGATGTTTGTGTGTCTCCGTCAGTCAAAGATAGTTGATATATCTAGGTTTGGTTCTGATTGTATGGGCATCTTGATATTGAGCATTACCAAATTTATAAACCTTGGATTAATATTTTTAAAAAGTTACTAATAAAATTTAAAAAAAAAGAAAAAAAAAGAAGACAAGTTTCCTTCTGTCTACCTTCCAATCAAGACATAGAACTTCCAGCTCCTTCAACACCATATCTTCATACATATCATCATGTTTCCCACCATGATGATAATGGACTGAACCTCTGAAACTGTAAGCTACCCTAATTAAATATTCTTCTTTATAAGAAAAAATATAATTAGTAAATAGATATAAATAATGTATACTAATGAATGTCTTTTGTTGAGTCAAAATTTATTGACTTACTATTTAAGAATGTCAAATTCATGGTAACTTACTCTTTTTATATCATAGCTTGTAAAGGTAATGATTTAATACACAATCTTACAAAGATGCACTGATAAGCTTTTCAATGATAGCAGATTACTTCTATATGTTAATTTCTTTAAATAGAACAACTATGCCAGAATACATTGTATTTCTGCTCTCAAGAATGTGTAACATCTCATGACTTATCCCAGTCTAAATATACTGGATCACACTATTATTAGTTTTAAAAATTATTTTGAAATTATCTTTGAAGTGTATTGTTTCTGCCTTGCTTATAAGTATTACAGTCAGCTCCATTTACAGTGGAACATTAATTTGGTCATATTGATATGAGTACCATAATTTCATTGCTTTCCTGGACAACTTAAGGGCAACACAAAACAAAGCATAGCAAACCTGTAGATGTTGCTCTATGGTGGAGTGCTTGCAATAATTTCAGGTGATTCAGTAAGGCTTTAAATATCCAATAGTTTATAAGCATAAAAACACCCAAAACAGAGTTCTTACAATGTCTTCAAAACTTTGTCAGTGCTTCCTATCAAACATTATGTCTTAAAACTAAATAATTTATTCTTGACATTTCTTAGAAAAGTTAACTCAGTGTTGTTCAACTCCACAGTCACATACCTTCAGCAGGCATGGTACACTTGGGTTATATCATTTGTTTTTTATTTCAGTTTAAAATGCTATATCCTTAATTGTATATAATTCAGGATTTTGTCAACTATTTTTTGTTCAAATTCATCTACTCAGTGGTTGTTAGTATGTATCCTTCATGTGTTCATCCCTGTCTTCCTTCTTTGTCTCTTAAAAAAATATATTTAAAATTCAATCTATATATTTGCTTACTAAGAAAATGGTTCCATTTTAATATAAAATAATCCATTTATGCTCTATAGTAGAAGTTACGTTGTTTTAATGTTTTAGAGAAATAAATAAATTTCAGGAGCCTAAAGAAAGAGCTGCCTAAGAACAAGACACAAGAATAACCTTTAGAATGAATCATATTTTCCCTGTCTCAGATATATATGGTCATCATGGAAATCACTCAAGATTCAAAAATGTCATTATATTCTGATATATATTACATCTTAGAAAACAGTGATAATAGTGTCATGTCTATGGATATTGTACCAATATTATAGAGAGCTGCTAATTGGCAAATCCCAAAAATTAATTATCTAACATTTCTAGGTGGTAGAAAAATTCAGAATCATTATGGAATGATCTGATGAGGATCTGTATTTACAATATTCCTGTAAGCGATGGTAGAATGGCATAGAGAAAGATAAGGAGAAAGATGGGGGTAGAGGATAGGGGGTGGATAGCCATGTTTGCACTCCTCCTATCATATGGAAACGACTCTTAAAAAAGAGAAATATTTGCTCCTCCACAAATTGAAAAGACATAATGCCTCAATTGTTCCTTAAATGATCTACTTCTCCATACTACTTCATAAGAAAATAAGTTTCCCACACAAAATCTTCTAGAGACCAATTCAAATCAATAGTGACTACAATGAACACCAAACGTATGAAACAAATATTGAAATAGTTGAAGGAAAATGTAAACATTTTGAACACTAGTAGCTGGAGACTTTAAAATCAACACCAAAATTGATAGAAGAGACAGAAAGAAAATCAACCATGGAATAGCTCAAAATGTACATGAATCAGATACATGTGTATATGTGTGTATGTGCGTGCATGTGTGGGTTTTTTTTGTTGTTCTTTTTTTTTTTATTGGAAACTTTTTTACATTTCAGATATTCTCTCCTTACCCTATTTCCCCCCCTCCCTCCCAGGAAATCACTATCCCTTCCCCCATCCTCCTGCCTCCACCCACCCTCCCCCGTACCTCACCTGCCCACCCTCGAATATCCCCCCGCCCCCCGATGTCCAGCCTTAATGGGACCAAGGATCTCTTCTCCCACTTATATTTAGCTCCCTTGCATATATAGCTGGAGCCATGGGTCCCTCCCTAAGCGTTCCCAGGCTTGTGGTTTAGACCCTGGGGGCTCTGGTTGGTTGGGATTGTTGCTTTCCTCATGGTGTCTCGAATCCTCTCAACTCCTTCAGCCTTCACTCTACCTTCTCCATTGGGAACCCCATGATCAATTTAATGGTTAGCTGTGGGCTTCTGCCTCTGAGTATGTCGGACTCTTGCAGACTTCTAAGGAGACAGCTATATCAGGCTCCTGTCAGCATGTACATCCTGACATCCACATCAACATCTACCTTTGGTGACTGCACATAGGATGGATATCCAGGTGGAATGGTCTGTCTCTCTTTCAGTTTCTGTCCTGCACTGTGTCTCCATATTTGCACCCTTGAGTATTTAAGATAGCATCGCAATACCAATCATTGAAAGCACATTTGCCCTAATGTATAGGTAAGCTTTCTAAGGTCCAATATGTTAGAGAGACAAAAGAGTTATAGTAATTTTCAAAATGATACTGAAATCACAAACATATGATTCCAACCCACATGGAATGAACCTAAAAGCAAGTAGTACAAGAAAACTTTGAACATTCATGTATATTCTTCAAATTCTTCAAGTTCTTTGAATCAGAAAATAATCCCTTCAATAAGTCATTCTAATGAAATTCAGTATACTTATATAAAATAATGAAGTTGTTCAATCTCTTTGATCACTTATAAACAGGAGTTAGTATTGGTCAATAACCAGTAAAAAAAAAACAACAACAACAAAAAAAAAAACCCTGAAAATTCTTAGAAGGAATTTTGATACAGAGATGATTCAGTAGAATTTAAATTTGTCAGTCAATATTTATAAGTAAAACCTCAAATGTTAGATTTAAAAGGCCAAATTTTAAAATGTGTACATATTTTGAACTTCATCAAAATTAAATATTTCCATCCCAGAGCAGTTTTGAGAGAGTTCTAAGACAACCTACAGAATGAGAAAAAAAAAATATTTAGAATTCAAATATCTGCTGTTATGTTGAATCTTGCTTGTCTATTTGCTAAGATATGGAATAAACAGAGAGATGTGTCTTTGGGAGAATCTATGAAGTACACTCAGCAATGTGTGTGGAATGTCACCCTTAATGTGAGGAATACTTTCTTGCATCAGCACAGAGTAAAAGTCATTAGAAAGAAAATCAGTGCTCTATTGCCTACCTACCTTCTCTTCTCCTTGAGTGAGTCTACACTGTTACTGATGATCTTGAAGCCATCCCTCTTTAACAAGAGGCCTCAGCTTCTTCTTACTGAATACAAGTATGTTGCTAGGAATGACTTGTACCTTCAGTTAGGCTGTAACCACTGTGGCTGACAGTTCATATACTAAGAAGCTCTGAGCTTTCAGCTTTCCCAGTGTTCAGCCACTCTTCACTGGACTGCCCAGTCTTTATAATGCAACCAACCTAATAAAGCCCCTCTTCCATAAGTCTTCATTCTATCAGTTCTGTTATTATAATAACTAATGAGGTTCTGATAGCCTTATTTATAACTCAAGAATCATGCTGACTAAAAGCTAGTTGAAAGAGATGAGTAGCCATGCCTGAAAGGAAGGCAAACAAATAATAATAAAAAAAATTTGAATACTAGGCATTATAAAAATACAAATCAAGGCCCAGTGAGAATCATTATTAACACTCCAAGTTTTTTAAAATTTTCATCCAGACAACAAATGACTGTAAGATGTAGATGCTTTGGAACTCTAGTGGATTATTTCTAGTTGGAATGTAAAATGATACAGTTATTACTAAAAACAGCTTTCTATATGATTCAACAATATAACTTCCAGCTACAAATATTTTTACAAAATTTCTCACACTATAACCATAGTCGCTGAATAGCAAGATTCTAAATATCTATTAATAGATAAATGAAATGTACGATTATGATAGAATTCTCACGAAAAGAAATGAAAGAATGAGTTGCCTGCCATACATAGATAAATATTGTCAGCTGAGTGAAAACAACTATACATAAAATACTCTGTATTATTCTGCTTTATAAACTATCTAGACTACATTAATCCACATAGACAAGAAGAATATTAGTTGATGCCTGAAACTTAGAGAAGAAAATAAATTAAAAAATTGTAATTCAATGATTTTAGAATTATATCAAGGTGGTTAAACACCTCATTATTGATGAGGAAATATTTAATGATGTTCTAGACTTATGCCTTGTGTTGATTAAGAGAGTCTAGGTTAGGTGAAGTATACCTCCAAGTGAGTCTGGAAGGTTGTTAAAAGACGATGTGTTACAAGACAAGCAGGGGACTCCACCAATATATGGGTCTCTAGGGAAACTTGTGAGACAAGGAAAAAGAAGGCAAAGCAGAATTTCTATACAAGTCAAGTCTTCTTCATGGCTTTGGTTGTCTTCAGCCTTTGAGCAAGGAATCAACTTTAGCATCTATCCAGGAAACTTTCGAAACTTCAGTGTTGGACTTTGGAGTTGAACTATTGGTGTGCTCAAATCATGTATATAGGATTTACTGGGTATTCTGCCTCTTCCTCTGTGTTTGTCTGTCTGCCCCTCTCTCTCTTCTCTCTCTCTCTCTCTCTCTCTCTCTCTCTCTCTCTCTCTCTCTCTCTCACACCACACACACACACACACTCACACACACACACAAATTCACAATAATGTGTTACTGAATTATAAAATTTGTAGGTTATTTATATGCTACATGAATTTCATATCATCTTCTAAATTGGTCTTAGAAAAGTATTTGCTTTGTAAACTAAGAATTAAAAGAACAACTTGTTTAAAAACTACAAAACCAAATACACCTACTATGAATGCCATTAAGAAGTAGCATGCTTCCCAGGCCTTAAATACGCTGACTAACTTTGTGATACAACAGATAGATAATTCCGTAGCAAAACCTAATCAGATACATTATCATAAGTTAGCTATGGAGGACCACGAGACTCAAGATGAGGTTGTTACTTTATCCAGGTGTTCCTCAAACCCATCTCCACCCAACCTAAAAGAGGGGACTTCCGCCCCTAGACCAAGCAGAAAGGGGCTACCCAGAACCCTCTCTGTCTGGCGATCTGAATTCTTGCTTAGGCTGCGAGGCTAAGCACTGCAAGGGAATATAAATAAAAGTTTAAAATATCTATCTGGGTTCCCTGAGGGACAAGCCTGACTGCATAGGGGTTGATGTCAAAAGTATCCCCTCTCTAGGAAAAAGACATCGGGATGGGTATGGTCCTCATGCCTCATTGGACAATGAAAGGAGAACCTGAGCCATTATAAGGTCCCCTTCAATTATTGGAGGTCAGGCCTCTATCCCCGCCTTCGCAAGAATAGAATCACCAAGGCCCTTCTATCCTTAGAGAAGGGAGGAGATGTCAGGAGCAGCCCCACATATACACTAAAGGCCTAAAATCAGCCATAGGCCTAAAGTCACCAATAGTCCTGACATACATGCATGCTAACACCAAGTCTTGAGTCTCTGTGGAAAAACACTGAAACAGCAGGCTATAAGCTATTGTAAACAGGCAGCTTCTGTGGAAATTTACCAGCCCAAGTAGTCATAGGTCTTATAAATAGGCAGCCTCGGTGGACAGTACCAACTTAGATAAGGACAAGTGAATCATAGGCAGAGTCATAGTGACCTGTCCCCTGAACCTACACCCAGCTGATACCCTGTTCTGAAAGGTTATCTGTACTACCCCTGAACACCTATGCTCCGGTGCCATTCCCTTCCCCACATCCTGCCTTTTTGTGTTTATAACCCCTGTGTAAATAAGTAAATTATGATGTGATTTAAATAACTAAACAAATTAAAAAAAAAAAAAAAGAGGTAGCATGCTCAGGGTCTAAACCATCAACCGAAGAGTAAACATGGAGGAACCCAAGGCTCCACCTGCATTTATAGCAGTGGATGGCTTTGTTGGGCATCAATGGAAGGAGGGGCCCTTGGTTCTGTGAAGGCTCAATGTCCCAAGGTAGGGGAATGCCAGGGAGGGGAGGAGGAAGTGGGTGGGTGGGTTTTTGGGGGAACACCCTTATAGAAGCAGCAGGAGAAGGGATGGGATAGATGGTTTCTGGTGTGGGAAAACCGGGAAAGGGGATAACATTTGAAATGTAAATAATGAAAATACCCAATAAAGAACAAAATAAAATAAAGAGGTAGGGTGCAATGTATTGAATACATAGATATGGTAAACCCAAAGTAATAAATAACTTTCAAATTCATAAGCCCATAATATCCTAAGATTTCCATGTGATATTTTCTTTATCTTTTTAAGATTTATTTATTTTATATATGTGAGTACACTGTCACTGTCTTCAGACAACACCAGAAGAGGGCATCAGATCCCATTATAGATGTTGGTGAGCCACCATGTGGTTGCTGGGAATTTAACTCAGGACCTCTAGAAGAGCAGTCAGTGCTCTTAACCACTGAGCCATCTCTCCAGACCACATGTGATATTTTCAAGCTATTGTTTGCTCTGACTTTACTCTGACTTTCTCATCAATCCAAATACAGGGAATATATATCAGCCACAATGATATAATTCCTGTGATTTAATTCATAAAAATTAAGTAATTGAAAAAATATATTGTCATTAATTAAATTATTGTTACCTGTATGGCCAAAGAAAAAAGAAGGAAAGCAAACAGAAATACAAACTGATTTTTTAAATAATTTACTTTGACCTAGTTTACTGATTCTTCCTCTCTATCTTATCTAAAATAACTACTTTTGATGCTAATTAAGTTTGTGTACCTTGAAGGAAGGTTTTAGGGTTTCAATCTGGGTGATATAAATTACTACTATCCAAAATGCCTTCCAACGTCCTGAATTACTCAATAAGAGTAAAGCATATAGTCACCTGATTTACTTCTGCATGTCCAGTGATGTGAGTAAGCACTGTCTTCACCAATATGTCCTTTCTATAAAGTTATGGAGAGAAATCAACACCCTTGGCACTAATTTGTGATGTTTGGAAGGTTTCACAGGATTTGTTTGACCAACAATTCTACAAGATGTAACCAATTCCTGGCATTGGAAACTTCACTTACTAGTGTGAGAGATCTAGTTGGGACCTTGATTCCTAATGACATATTTCTATACCCATTGCTCATACGCATATTGAGCAAGATCACTGTCTCATCAGAGAAGCTTCTGCCTGCAGGTGATGAGAATCAACCCAGAGACCCACAACTCTACAATGTGCAGAAAGCCAGAAACTTTAAGGTACTTAGTTTTAAAGAGGATCTTCATTAAATTCTTGACCTCAAGGTTTGTAGATCTATTTGGAAAAGGAAGCAGAGAGTGCTATAGTTGATTTTCAACATTTTTTCTGGGGAAAACTAAGAAAGGTCTTAAGTCCCAATTCCCCAAATTAATATCAGAGAAAGAAAAGTAAAGGTCCAAGCATATAGGAAATCGTTCATGTATACATGATAAATGTGTTTAGTCACTAAGAATTAATCTTATTATGCTTTCTCTTAATAAACTATATACTTAATAAGCTGTGATAGCAATAGAATCACTCAACTGACTTAACAGTAGCCATTTATCTTTTACTACAAAGTAATTAGGTGCAGAGGATGGAGGTAAAAATTCGTGATTTGGAAGCAAGATATTTGAAGTTCATTCAGGTTCAACACTTACCAGGGACCTTAGTTGTCTTATATTCTCAACTTCTTCAAGTGCATGAAGGTAGGCATAGTAATAAACTTTTGTTCAGAATTGGATCTGAGATTGTAGATAATGTATGCAATATGCCTAGCTCAGTCAATAGATCTAATACATTATTAATGTTTCTTGTTTCATTTACTTGTAAGGAACAGGCTTCTTGTGGACTACCTAAAGCAAATGCAGAGAGATGATTGTAGCATACTTCACATGGAGACTCACGAGGTCTCCGATTTCTCTCTTGTAATTTAGGATTCTAATAATACCTTCCCCCAGTGGCCATGATCATTACATTAAGAACATAAATTATGTGAAGTAATGTGTAAACTGTAAAAGCATTACTGATGTGAAAATGTTCAATGGATTATTAAGACGAGAAAGAGTACATAAAATATTTAAAGAAGTTATCAGAAAATGTGCTATTCAAGCCTGAGGTAAGGTATATCATTTTTAGAACTTTGTATACAGTGATGCATACGGGCACACAGTATTTCTTTCTAGATGGACTAATTCATGCCTTCAGTAGTTTAAGCAAAGTCCTATGAGAGAATTTCTATTCACAGATTAAGAATTTCTGCTCCTTTGGAAAAAATGTTAGGCCAAGAGAGACAGCTAAATAGATGCTGTGACAGAATTCAAGAAGATGCAACACAATTTCAGAAAGGACTCTTATTGATCAAGTGTGTGAACAATGCTCCTGCCATGTGAATGAAGGGGAATAAAGTCATTTACAGGTCATACTTTCATAGTTATTCCAGAGAACTTACTTGGTTTTTAAGCAGTCTAAGAAAAATTTCAGAATTTATTTTCAAGACTTTTATTTGCATATTTGCTTCCCCGTTCTATGCCCCAGAGTAGAAAAGCCTGAAGGTGACAGACCAACTGGAATATTATTATCTAAAAGGAGAACTACATCGGTTAGACTATCATTTTGAAAAATGAAAGTTCTCATTTTGAATAAATATGTATTTAGAAGCATAGTTTCCATGGAGCTGACATTGAAGGAGTTACTCATAGAGAAATGACACAGAAGAATCTACATTCTAAGCTGATGGTATTGGCCTGCACCCGGAATGAACAGCAACTTGGAGTCTGTCAGGACTGCATCATGAGTAATGGAATTCATTCCATAGGTATTTTTTAATTCAATTGCGAACTGTAGTTTTTCTCACAGTTTAATATTTTCCAATTCCAGTAAAATATTTTCCAATTCCATTTTAGAGTTATTGCCAAAACCTCAATAAACAAAGTGTAACTCAGGAAGAAGAATGACATTTTACAGGAATGAAGAAAAGTCTCACAGATGAAAGTTAGCCAGAAATTTGATCATAAAATGCTGTTTATAAAACACAAAATTTTTTACTATGAATATGGTCACATAATCCTGGGGTTAATACCAGTAATTTTATAGTCACTTCTTGAAGCAGAACTCCCATGCCATGTAAACTAGCAAGGTCACTCATTTAGTTCTTATGAGCATAATGCTTCTTTGGAGATACATGCCATTGAAAATAAATCAAAGATATTTTCCACTTTATATTAACCAGTTTATTTTTTAAGGTAAGGATTCATTTGATAAGTAGGAATAACATCATTGGTCTGTGAAGAATCCTGCTTTATATCAGTGTTTCTCATTCTCTCTTTACTTGTGGACATTGCTAAGAAACAAATCATTGACTTTGGCTATGTAAATATATAAAAAGATCTATTTGTCCTCATCCCTAAATCTAGCAAACATATTCTGAGAAACCACCAGCTATGCCCAGCCAGGGAAGCAGAAAGACCAAGTGTAGGTTTTCATTTCTTCCTCCTCTCTTCCAAATCCAATTCCCAGTCTTACCTCTAACTCCATAGTAGATGATCTGCTGAGGCCTCCCTTCATTCTCTAGCCTCATTTCCAGCAGGTGAATCAGATCTTTTTCTGCAACCTTCTTCCACATCCATCCCTTTGTCTCAGCCCAAATTCTAGCAGGCTTTACCTGGGAACCTACTGGTCAAGCCTGCAAAAGAAAGCTGATAAATTGGCTTGAGATATTTTCATACTCACTCCCCTCCTACAAATTCAACTTACCTCTGATAAAACTATCAGTTGTATCTCCTCAGAGTTATCTTCCCTCATTCACTGGGAACTAAGCAAATCATGATGAATTGCCATGCTTCTTCCTACATATGGAATCCCCAGACTCCATCCCCCTAGCCCATCCTCATTCCTAAGTGTTACTTTGCAATATCTGGAAACATTTTACCCAGAGTCTCCATTGGTCACACATGTCAGTATCTCAGAAGTATATATTACTAGGCAACATCCAGCCACTCAGAAGATATAGGGAACGACCCTACAAATTCAACAAAGGTAAAACTCATGAAAAGGATATTGCAATTCATAACATCTGTGCACCAAACCAAGGGCACTAAGGTCATAAAAGAAACACTGTTCTAGCTTAAATCGCTTATTGATCCTCACATGCTGATAGTGGTTAAATTCAATGCTCCATTCTTGCAAATAGAAATATAATGGGAAAAACCTAAATAAGAAAACCTGGAACTCACAGACATAATGAACAAAGGGAACCAACAGGTATTAACAGATAGAAACCAGAATTGCTCTTGTCTAAAGAAAATACAGGGACAAAGAGTGGAGCAGACACTGAAGGAAAGGCCATCCAGAGACTGCCCTATCTGGGGATCCATCCCATGTGCAGACACCAAACCCAGACATTATTGCTGATGCCAACAAGTGTTTGCCTGATTTAACCTTGGATTCATTGGTTTAGGAAATGACATTTTGAATAGAACACGGATAACACAGGTACTAAGAATAGAAACTAATAAATGGGACTATATGAAACTGAAAAGATTCTATACATCAAAGGACATATTACTCAGAAAAAGTGACAGTCCACAGAATGGGAAAAGTTTATTACCAACTACACATCCAATAGAGGGTTAGTGCCCAAAATATATAGAATTCAAATGCTGTATATTCAGAAATCAAATAACCCAAATACAAAATGGTGTACATATCGAAACAAAATGATTCAGAAACACTTAAAAAGTGGCCAGCATCCTTGGATATCAGGGAAATGCAAATAAAAACGAACTTGAGATTTTGTCTTAAACACCTCATAATATTCAATACAACAAATGACAGCTCATGCTGTCAGGGATGTGGAGTAAAACAAACATTGATCCATTGCTGGTGGGAAAAGAAAGTTATACAGTGACTATGGAAATTAGTGTGTCATTTTCTCAGAAAGATGAAGATGAATCTACCTCAAGATCCAGTCATAGCACTCTTGAGCATATACCCAAAGATATCACTTTATCCTAGAGACAGTTGCTAAAACATGTTCATTGCTACTCTATTCATTATGTCCAGGAATTTGAAACCACCTACATGTCCTTTAACAGACGGATGAACAAAGAAAATATGATAAATGTACACAATAGACTATTACTCAGCTAGTTAAAAACAAATGCAATCTTGAAATTTGCAGAAAAAAAAATGGACTCAAAGAAAAGAAAAGAACACCATGTGCAAATGTAATGGTTTGTATATACTCAGCCCAGGGAGTGGCAGTATTAGGAGGTGTAGCCTTGTTGAAGTAGGTGTATCACTGTGGGTGTGGGCTTAAAACCTCACCCTAGTGCCTGGAAGTCAGTATTCTGCTAGCAGTCTTCAGATGAAAATGTAAAACTCTCAGCTTCTCCTACACCATGCCTGCCTGAGTGCCACCATGTTCCAGCTTGATGATAAAGGACTGAACCTCTGAACATGTAAGCCAGCCCCAATTAAATATTGTCCTTATAAGACTTGCCTTGATCATGGTGTCTGTTCCCAGCAATAAAACCCTAGCTAAGACAGTAAGGTAACCAGAACCAAACTGACAAATATTCTAGGCATTCATTTATATGTACTGTGCATACTACCAAAGGGAAAACATAAACACCATCTCAACAACAAAACCTTTGGTCTACAATTGTGTACTGCCTGCAAGATAAGCTAGTAAAATGGTGGGAGTAATCGCCTTTATCTGATTTGACTTAAGGCCCACTGCAGAAGATGGAGCTCATACCGGATACTGCTTGGGTGACCAAGACCCTGAGACTAGATAGCCCATGGTCCTAGAGTAAAACAAAATACTACTGTTTTATCAAAACTAAATGATAAAATGATTCCTAATGACATTGTGCTATATTCATAGACAAGTGCCTAGTTCAGCCATCATCAGAGAAGTTTCTTCCTGCAGCTGTTGGAATCAACATTATGTTGAAAGTGAGCAAACTTTGAACTCTTAACTGTAAATGGGATGTCTGTCTACATCATATCCCTTCCATCAGGGTTTAGGGATCCCCAAGGAAGAGGGTGAAAGTGTGTAAGAGCCATAGGGGTGGAGGGCATCAAGAAAACACGGCCTTCCTAAGGCAGTACTGCAAATGCACATATGTACTCAGAGACTGAAGTAGCTTGCCAGGACTTGAATGAGTCTACACCTGATAGGGTCTTAGAGCTGAAAGGAGATGGGGGTTCAGGCCTACCCATAACACAGAAACAACTTTAATTGATAATCACTTGCAAATAAAAATTTAGTTTTCATCAAGGGTGATTCACAGTGGAAACAAACTACTTATGGAGGTAGGCTGCGTGCCACCAGTTAATGTCCAATTGAAAATGAACTTAACAATATCTTTGGATGTTTATTGTCTTTTATTACATTAGGACTCTTTTTAAATTTTATTTCATTTTTACCCTACTGATTGATTACATTCCTTACATATTATAGCTTCTGGTTTTGTGGTTTTAGGGGATTACTGACTACAAATGAATAGGTCTCTGTGTCCATACTTGTTTCCTTTGCTGTTTCTTGAGTGCTCCTCTTTCTCTTATTCTGAGATGTTAGCTTTTGTTTTTATCTTATATCTTATCTTTCTTATTATTCCTTAGGTGACTATTTTCTAAGGAGTGATAGACAGGAAATAAATCTTGATGAGGGGGCATATGGGAAGGATCTGGGAGGAGCAAAGTGAGGGGAAATTTGTAATCAGAATATATTATATAAAAAAGCTATTTTCAGTAAAAGATAAGTATAAATTATACAACAGTTCACTTTGCATACTGAAGAAATAGCAATCTGAAAACAATCAAAATAAAATATTTTGAAATTATTCCAAAATAGCTTCAGGACATTTATAACCTCAGAGTGAGACCCTGTCTTGAAAAAGTAAGAGAAAAAAACAAATATTTTTAAAATATTTTATATATTTAAAAATATAAAAATGTATTTTTAAAATATATTTTAAATATATAAAAATAGTTTAAAATAGGTACATAAATCAACTACCAATAGTAAATCTTAAAGAAAAATATCCTAAAACATCCCTTAGTATACATATAATTCTGGTGTTTATTAAATACAGAAGCAAATTTATGCATCTGTGAAATAGCTCTAGATCCCTACCCACCACGAATGTTTATAAAGTCCTATCCACAAGCATATCCATAAAATGCACAAATTATTTCACCAAAGATTATCTGAGAGTTCTTGTCTTAATTAAGCTGTCTCCAGGGAAGAGTTCCAAGAAAGAGTTTTCTCTCCAGAAGCTTTCCTTGCTGGACCTCAACCTGGCCCACCAACCAGTTGCATCTCCTAGCCTAACCGCAGGCACTTTCTGCTCCATGGCCGCAACCTTGGCCCCTTGCTGCCCACTGCATCTTGCTACCTGCCACTGACTCTGGGTAGTGATGGTTGAGGAGGAGGCCTGGCAGCTTGCCTTGCTCATGGTTCCCCTTGGAGAGCTGCAACTCTTTGGCCACTCTGATTGAGCTCCGAGAATCCCAGTAGAACAGCACTGTGACAGTTCCCAGTATGCAGAGTGAGCAAGAAAAACATCTGATATAACCTTCAGGCCCCATATGCATATCACATAGCAGAAAATTGTGTACAAACGGGCATGTGTACTACATACAAATACAGAGAGAGAAGGGAAGAGGGGTGAAGAAAAGGAAGATGGAGAGAGGTTTCATACATGAAAATATTTCACTTAAACTTCTGAAATTTGACCAAAAAAAGCATTATTATAATTCTATAATTCCTAAAGAGTATGAGCACATTGAAGTAGGATAAGCTCACAGATCAGAGAAACAAAAATTAAACACCTATAACTGACAAGAATCTTGAATGCAGCACAGGCTAAATAATTCACCATGTTCAAAGGAGTCACAAATCCTGAGGAAATTAAAGCTACTGTACTAAAATGATATGCTGAATGTTCAAAACAAGATTATTTGTAATTACAGAAAGAAAAACGGACCAATGTCTACTCGCTAGCTAAGATTAGATGACATTGATCTTTTACTGTTTTTTTTTTTTTTTATTTTTCAATTCTAATTCTGTTGGTTGTAAATGGTGAGATTGAAATGACACCAGTGCAGCTTTGGGGTTGACTGAATTCACTTAGAAGTATACTTTTAAGATTCTCTCTAATTTTCTATCTCCTCTCTCTCCCTCTCTCCCGTTCCCTTTGTCTCTCTTTTTAACGTATGGGTATCTTACATGCAAGCATATCTTTGCATCATTGCATTTCTGGTACCCATGAAAGCCAAAAGAGTTTGTGAGATCACATGGAACTGCAATTAGATATGGTTGTGAGCTGCCATGTGGGGATACGTTGCTGGAATTCAAACACATCCTCTGCAGCCTCTTTTCAACCGAACTGTCTTCCCACTACTCCCCAATGTGTTTTTCAGGTTTAGTAGCTCACTTATACTCCAAACCTATTGCCTGGCTGTACCACAGTTTATTTATCCATCTATATACATAGAAAATATTCATATGTAGTTTCTGTGTATATTTGTCTTCATTTCCTTTAGGCCAATGATTAAATGATAAGAATGAGCAATGAGTTTGAGCTATCCAGGTTCCACTGCCTAGTCAAATTAATGTTCTCATTGCTTTAACTTGTTATCTTTGCTATTTGTCCAACATTATTATCTTAAAACAATAATAGTGATATTGCCTCAGTACTCCATGTCCTATCTGAACTTTACTGACTTTACTTACAGTCTAGTTTGCATAAAAGTATCATCTTCCAAGGCCCAGTCAGAGCTGGACGTTGCTCTGCCTTCCAGTGCTTCTTACTGAAAACAAACAACAGCAGGAATTGCAACAATAAAATCCAAACACAATAAATCTTAAGCCTAAATCTCCTCTCAGAATAGATTGGCAGCATGTTGCCAAACCACATTTAAGATCTAGGTAAGATGAACTGTTTTAATAATTATTTACTTTCTATTGCTTTTAAAATAAATGAAGGCAAAGAATAGGCCGTTAGCACAAAACCAAAGAAAACAAACCACTATCAGCACTATCCAGAATCCACCACAAGTTAAGTACCTCCCCCAAGTCCAGGTGCAAGCACAATGGGCTCATCTGGTTCTATGGTCCAGATACCACCAAATAGAAATCCAGATGATAGAGGATACTGCCCCAGCCGGATGCTCTAGAGGAGAACCCAGTTCCTGACTCACTGAGATAACTGTTCAGCACACTTCGGTTCCTTGTTAGAACTGATATTCCTCTTGCTTTGCTTGCTTTACCGTAGGAATTGTTCATTATTTCTAGGAGCTGGCTTTATTCCTGGCTTATCTTCTCAGCCAATCAGAACTATCTTGCCTAAGTTCCAACCTCCTTGACTCTGGTTTTGTATCTCTCAGGGATCATTTTTCTGATTGTATATACTCTTAAGTGTAAAGTCTGTGTGACAGGCAAGCATAAGAGGTCTTCCTATTTCAAATCAGATGACAAAATTGCACTATTTCTATGTCTCCTATAGTATATAAAGTCATTTTTATATTATTAATTTTGATACCATATTGTTCACTGAGATTGACACCTGCAGATTGTTTTTTTTTCTTTTTATTTAATTTCCTTATGGATATGAGTATTTTCCTACATGTATATTTGTGTCCCTTGTGTGTCCTGGTGCCTGTGGAAGGCAGAAGAAGGGACTGAACACCCTGGAACTGGTGCTGCAGGATATTATGAGCTACCATGTGAGTGATGGAAAACAGAACACCATTGTTTTGCAAGATCAGCAAGTTCTGTTAGCCAGGGAGCCTCTCTCCAGCCTCTATATATTGTTTTCACCTGAGGTAGGAGTGCTACTCTCCTCTCATAGACCTGGCCATGTAATCATATTGCTTGGTCACTGTTATCTACACTCCAAGCTCCTTCTTTCCTTCCTGCTCTCTGTCCATTTCCTTCCTTTTCCTTCCCTCCTTTTCCTTCCTCCTCTTCTTCCTTCTTTCCTTCCTTCCTTCCTTCCTTCCTTCCTTCCTTCCTTCCTTCTTCCTTCTCTTCCTTTCCTTTTTTCCTTTTCCTTCTTCCTTCTAGCTTTATTTTCATCCCAAATGCCTAATCCACTCCTGGTACGCCCTCACAGAATCCCTCTTTCCATTTCTCCTCCCTTCTCCCTGAGAGTGTGGAACAAAGAGCATTTCAAATATACCCTGTTCCAAAGTATACTTTTGTTGTCCACAGTATTCTTCCACTGTGCTCCTTTTTGTTAAGACAACTTTTAGTGAATAGTTTCTACAGTTAAAATTATGGGTCTCATCCTTGGTTTCCCACTTCAGTGTCTTGTGCATACAGTCACAGCACAGATCTGTCTGGGACCCTTTAACATTCTCCCCCATGACCATTACACTCCAGCTACTTCAAAATGACTCTTTGGTTTTACCAATATTCTAAATATAGTCTAATAAGCCCTATAATTTTACACTATCCCTGGATGATGCTTCCTTTTATGGATCCCACATTACTTTCTTCCTAAATGCAGTCTATTATCTACCTGACTGTCAATTTTTTGAGCCATCTCTTATCTTTTCAATTAAATATTTTTCCTTTCTCTATCACAAAGGACCATAAGAAAAGAAGTCTATTTTTACTTCTACTATAGCCTCATGACTTGGTATATGATAGATTTTATTCTATATTTCATGAATGGACTGATGTATAAAGTACAGTTTAGGATGAAATGCAATCTGTTTTGGGAACATAAAATGATAAACTCATAAAATGCAAAGTGCCTGTGGTATTTGAGGAAACAATTGGTACCATAGAATCATGAGGCAGTTTGTATTAAATGCTCAAGAACAGTCTGCTATGATGATCTGTCTTTAATCAGAAGATGTCTATATATACAAGAGTTCATTGATTTATGGAAAGGCACACTAGTAAATCCTGCATATGAGATCAATGACATTAAAAACCATTTACAGGCAAAAATGTGATAAGAAGAACATTAATAATTTCTTTGAGGGCTCAGCATGACTCACTAGAGTTGGAGACAGGATCTGACAGTAGGCAAGTGATTAAAAATAAGTCCCATGGTAGCTTATCGGATTATTAGCTCCTAATGCATTTATGTGGTAGTAATGTGTGGTCCATGCTGTATTTAAGATCATTTATTCAGAAAACGCTTTTCTTTGTAATAACCATATCTTCAGAGAGTGTATTTGTGGCATTTAGCCTCTCACCTGAGATTATTTACGTAGACAATGCACTACTTAAATGGGCAATATCATAGATTAAATGTTATATAATGGATGTCTTTTTTTCCTGTATTGATCACATTGTAGTTGTGAGATACTGTAAACATACAATAAAAGTCAACCAGTTACTCAGAAATTAATGAAAATGAAAGAGATTAATTCAGTAAAAATATTTGAGGGTTTACAATGTCTTAAAAGAAATTCCTGGGCAAAGAATGTACTTTTACAACCAAACACTCATCATACTTAAGCTACTTAAAATATTTTAATGAAAACATTTTATGATGAAATTACAAAAGGATGACTTAAGAGTGTTGTATAGTAAGAGATTAATACACGAGGCTGGGGAATTTTAAAGCATGAGAAATATTTGAGCAGAGATCTTTTTAAAAGGCAAAGAAGGAAATGTAATGCACATTGAGGATACAGAAATTGCAAAATAAAAAACTAGAGAGTCATTCAAATTCTTGAAAATTATACCCATTGGCCTGTATGTATTTCCTTTCATTTTATATATTAAAGTCAACATATGACTTAAACTGAGACAAAATTGCTATACATGAATTGTTTATATGAATATAGAGAACATACATGGATATTTAATATCATTTTTGACTATAATACACTTGATGGATCTAAATTCTGAATAATTTCTTAAAATATCAGTGCTGAGAGCAATTCCTTGTCTACAGGTGTTTTATGACATTCAAATCCTTTGAATGAGTCAAGATATTTAACACTGGATTATTGCACAATCTGCTTAGTGAAACCTAGGATTAAAAAATCATTTAAAGATAGGCTTTAGAGCTGAGCATTTTGTATTTGTTTCATTAATTCGCATACAATATAAAAATACTAGCATGACAGAAGCAGAAAAAAATGTATGCTTCCTTTTACTGTTTGTACCCTGGACTTCAAGTGATACAGAAAATTAACCTTATAATTATAGTTCAAATCACAAGTTGTAGTGATTTATGAGAACATAATTTATTTTACAAATCAAATTGTAAATTCGATAAGTGAATGGACTATATCAAATGTCAGTATGCTGATGTCTAAAACAGGTATTTTTTTTAATTTTTTTTGTTATTCATATTCAAAGAGAAAGATTGTTCTGCCAAGTAGTTTTGTTTTTTATTTTCATTTATTTTTGCAATTAATTTTTATTGGATATTTTATTTATATTTCAGATGTTATTCCCTTTCCCCATTACCTCCCCCACAGAAATCCCCTATCCCATCCCCCTCCTCCTACTTCTATGAGGATATGCCCCACCCACCAATCCACTCTCACCTCGCCCTCGATTCCCACATTGGGCCACCCAGTCTTCACAGAACCAAAGACCTCCTCTCCCACCTATGCCCTACAAGACCATTCTCTCCTATATTGGGTCCCTCCCTATGTGCTCCCAGGCTGGTGGTTTAGACCCTGGGATCACTGGTTGGTTGCTACTGTTTCTCTCCCCATGGGGCTGTAAACTCCTTCAGCTCCTTCAGTCTTCACTCTAACTCTTCCATTGGAAACCCCATGACCAGGTCAATGGTTAGCTGTGAGCGTCCACCTCTGTATATGTCAGGCTCTTCCAGACCTCTGAGGAGACAGCTATATCAGGCTCCTGTCAGCATCCACTTCCTGGCATCCACTTCGACATCTGCCTTTGGTGACTGCACATGGGATGGTACAGAGGTGGAGAGGTGGAGAGGTGGATGACCCCTCCTTCAGTTTCTGTCCCACCCCACACTTTTTCTCCATATTTGTTCCAATGAGTATTTTGTTACTCCTTCTAAGAAGGCCCGAAGCACCCACACTTTGGTCTTCTTTCTTCATGAACTTCATGTGGTCTGTGAGTTGTATCTCAAGTAGTTTTGATATACATAGGGACATACTTTAAGTTTTGCTAGAAGCTTAAAGTGTTAATAAGCTTTTGTATTTCACCTGTTTAGTTTAAAGATTTTTGCTTAGTTTAAAAATAAACTTGTTTCTGTGATATCTTCATTTTACAAAGAAGAATGATGGATCTACATAAGTGGGCAGAAAAGTGAAGAATCAAACATAGATAAAATTTTAAAAATCAAAAGCTACAATAGCCTTCATTCAAAACCTTGCGAGACTCTAGTTCAGTTGGTCACTCACTTCCTATGAAATTTGTTAGTCCAGTTAGCATATGTACCATGCTACGAATCTCTTTAACTTATCTATCTGACTGAGTATCTGGGAATCCAGAAATTAAAAAAAAAATCATTTGGACAGGTCCTAGAGTTCGGGTAATAACAGTGCATACCTGTCAATGTATATGAGGATAGAAATAAAAAGATGCAAATAAATATAATAAACAAATAATGTTCCAAGAGCATTCTATATCTCTTCTCCTATCAAATATAACAAAGTATTGATTACAAATTGTGATCTTTGGAGATCTAGATCATGTCAAGCCCTGTCCTAGTAAGTGGTGTGCATTTTTAAATCAAAGAGAAGATCATCTTGGGCTTTGTGAAATGATTTTTAGGGCAGAAAGACAATGAAAATCTAGTAAGAAGGCATTATCCAGAGGGCTGAAAGTCTACTTAAAATGCTAACACAGAATTTGGAAGGCCTGTTGAATGGTGCAACATTAATGTCACAGGAAAAGGACAATCAATTTCTAGTTAATCTCTATGTTTCTGTCTTAATTCCTATTCATTTAAAATATTTAAATTGATTAGAAATTCAGATTTGCAAGACATAATAGAGAGACAGTAAATAAGGAAATAATTTATGTTCAGCTACTTTAAGCCATAGGTATCATACTGTTTAGCCAATGATTCACCTACAGCCCTTTGTCTTGTTGTAATAAGTAGCTGAAAGTCTTCATGAAGGTTTTTTTGAATGACATTCTGAGGCAGACTCAAAAGTAGGACATTAAGTATGAAGAGGAAGATAATGGGATTATAAGGATGAGTTCAAGGTCCCCTGTTCATCTTACAGGGAGCCAATCACATAGCCTGGACAAAAGTAAGTCTATATTGAGTTCAGAGTGATGGGTCATCCTGAGTCTGAAGTTGTCAAAATGTGGGAAACAGAATAAAATTGAGATCTCCTTTAAGTCCCCTCAGTGTTGAGAATGAAAAAGGACACAGTCTCAACTTATAATGGCATAAACTTGAGATGACAGACAGCGCTAAAGGTCATATTATGATCTGAAGAGAAGAACTGCTTTAGTCCACAGATGATTGGCAGGATTTGGAGAGATGATTACACTGAAGACCAAAGCAAAATCCTGTGCTTCAAAATAGCATGTGTCCTTTGAAAGGAATAGATTGAGAGGGTGTAAGTAGTAAAAGAAAAGAGACAGCTGTAATTTACTAAGCACTGAAATGACACAGAATAAAAAGACCATGGTTGACCATGGACTTGGAGTTTCACCAGTTCAAAATGAAAATCAAGAATCTCATCTCATTAAAGTACATTGAGCATGGAAATCTCTGTATGCAACATATTCGATAACCAAAAAGCAACAAAATGAATGTACATAATCTTTCCAAATTTCAAACATGGTACTTTGTTTTATTAGTTGTGAATTTGAAATTATTTACATTAAATATCAACCCATTGAAGTTTTGACCAATCTATTACTCAACCTAATTTACAGTTTGACTTCTCAGACAACAATATTTCTGCATAAATTACTTTAACTCTTGGATTTTGTATTATGTCTAGTAGAATCAATTTCACATATCACACACAAACTGGTATGCAAAACAGACTAAAGTAAAGGGAGCGTTTTCTCCTGTTATATTAGTTTTTGTTTGATCTTGTATGAAGAGTGTTAAATTCTATATTAAATCATGGAGTACAGAAAAACCAAAATCAAGTATTGTACATTTGGGGAAATTAAATATATTCAACTATAATTAGAGTATACTTGTATAATTTTCCATCAAATAAATCATAAAGTTTTTTAGCATTAATTTATCTTCACACAAAAGTCATCAATGATGAAGGGTTAAAATAAATTTCAGAACTTAGGACTTATGTGTAAAGTACTCTAACATAGTGTGTTCAAGTGTCTGAGTTCCTCACCAAACAATACCAGAGAAAGCAAATGCAAAATATTCCACACAATTCTTGAATAATTCAATTATTTATATGTTTCACATGTAATTTTCATGTGTTCAAGTCTGACCTTGTATGCCTTCTACAGTTCTCTGTCTTTGTCTCTCTGTGTCTCTGTGTCTCTGTCTGTCTCTGTCTCTGTCCTTCTCTCTCTCTCTCTCTCCTCTCTCTCTCTCTCTCTCTCTCTCCTTTCTCTCTCTTTATCCCTCCCATATTCTCCCTCTCCACTTATTTTGTTTTAAAATTCCATATGACAGTCATAGTTGAAGTATGCCTAGATTTTGAAACATCAGTGGTGGAAACATGGAGACAAGAGAATTAGGAATTTAAAAACATCCATTGTGATATATGTAAATACTGTCTCAAAATCAAAACAGACAAGCAGAAGATCATGCTTAACATATGTACATGTAAAAACATATAGAGCAATCAGGTTGTACTTTTGTATTTATGTATATAGGTGTATATATAAATATATAATTCGTATGAATATATAATATGTATTTGTAGATATATTCATATATGTAAATATGTAATAATATGAATATATAATATATTTATAGATATATTCATATATGTGAATATAAAATATAAAAATATATTTTATATATGTTAATAATTTATATATTTTGATACTTCATATATTTTGATATTTTATATATTTTAATATATTATATTATATTTTATATATTAAAATATGAAACTTTTGACATAACTTTTGACATTGTGATAAAATGTTATCATCAGTAATATGTCCTTAATAACTTATTCTAATGGTGAACCAAGAACAGTAATATTAACCTCTATTGTTACAGGAGTCTCTATGAACTCCCTTGCCAAAAACAAATAGGTAAGCTTTCTATACCTGGTCCTGGGGTTTGGTTGAAAAAAATCTATGACTTCTAGGTGCAGTGCTATCCACCACTGCAGTGTAGTTTTCTTCATCTCTTTCACAGCATATAAAGTAAGGGGTTCTTATGTAGCTTTAAAATATATATATATATATATATTATATATTTATATATATAAGATATATATATATATATATATCTTTAGTTTTTGTTCTCTTTCTACAAATTTTACAACTATACCCAGGCAAATATTCCCATTAAAATGCTTCCATCTTGGGATTTTGTTTTATTGATGCTCAGTCTATGTCTTTGTCAGTGATGGACACTCCCCTTCTGTCGAGTCTTTCTTCTTTGTGTGCTCTTCTGTTATCTGTGGGATCTCGCCATTCTCATGTTGTAGCCTCATTCTGTTTATTCTGGCTCTATATATGGAACTAGATAAATCTTGAGTAACCCCTTTTTATTTCATAGAAAAATATTCAAATTTGCAATTTGGCTGTTTAAGGTTGGTTGTTCACTGAGTTATCTGGTATTGCATTGGATTAGAAATATATGGCTATCTTTATAATTCTAATATCATATAAAAACAGGCTAAAGATGACAATTGAATGAAAAATTAGGACTTGTTAAATGGCCCTTTTGGGAGCTGGAGAGATGGTGCAGTTATTAAGATCAGATATTGCTCTTGCAGAGAACTCAGGATTGGTCTTCAGTATCCACATGGAGTCTCACAACCAACCACACCTCAAGTTGGAAGGAATCAGTTGCTCTCTTCTGACCTCCACAGTTAGGAGGTGAACACTTGGCATTCATACATGAATGCAGATATAATACTCATACACACAAAATAAAATAAATAAATAAATCTAAAATTTAAAATATTACCCTTTGAATTGGCTTGATTCTTTTTGCATTCCTTCTATAAGTTACATTTCTAGCCTTAATGAAACAAACATACTTATTCCTAAGCTTTCAACTGCCTTGAATAGAAAATCCATCAAACATTGGAGCATTGGAACATGGTATGGGTGAGAGTTGCAGTACCTTTGCTTACTTTTAAGGCATATCCATGTGAAACTACACCCTGAATTTAGTATAATTAGTGTATGTTAAAACCACTAAGCATATATCATATTTAGATTAAAATGTTGGTCTATGAGTTTTCTCTATGTATTAGCATTTATTTATATAAATATGTATCTTCAAGGTTTTTTATACCATAATGCATTTATATATATATATGTATATATATGTATATGTGTGTGTATGTGTGTGTGTTTGTGTATTGTGTATGTATACATACTGTTTTCATGTGTTATATATATATTCACTGATATTTTTAGAATTTTCTTTTCAAGTTCTTCCATTTTATATTTTTGCCTTGCTGAGTTTTATAAATGTGATGTGTGAAGTCCTTTTGCACCGTCTATTTTCTTGTAAAATAGGATTTTATTTAGTTTAAATTACTTCTGTATGGCTCAATGTGCATATGTACATGTGACTGCAGATGCCTGCCAACACCATAAGAAGCCAAAAGTGAGAGCATCGGATACCTTGGAAATGGAGTTACCAATATTTGTAACGTTCCCAAGGACATGAATGAGAAGAACTGAGCTACAGTCCTCTGTAGAAATAGTGTACATTCTTAACTAAAATAGTATGGAGAGCTATTTCTGCAGTCTCTTCTGCTGACTTATCAGATGTAACTTAGCTCAATATACTTGGGTTCATGCTTTTCAATTATTTCTTCCTTTGTGCTCATGTACTTCAATAATAAAACTTTAAGTACATATATAACTACACACACAGATGCAAATATACAAATAGATATAGATATAATCACAATTTATTGTTTATTTACAAACATTTATATTTCTCAGAAGATGGAAAGTCCAAGTTCAAGATAAGAACAGATCAAGTGTCTAGAGGGAATAAAGGCAAATATCTTATTTAGTGTTGGCTCATAGCAATGCTGAAGATCATCGTTCTGATGTTTTTGTAAGTTCATTAGCCTCAATCATGAGGATTCTACCTACACAGGTTAATCGCATCTCTGATGTCCTGCTTTCTAACATCATTTTCTTTGGGGTTATTTTGAACATATGGATTCTGAGTGACTCAAGAATTAAAACTATGACAATTTGTGTACAGGTTAACATGCCCAAACTTGTGTCTTGATGTCCTCACTCAGGATGATATTTTCTAGTTCCATCCATTTATATAAGAATTTATCGAATTCACTGTTTTTAATAGCTGAGTAATATTCCATTGTGTAAATGTACCACATTTTTTGTATCCATTCCTCTGTTGAAGGACATCTGGATTCTTCCCAGTTTCTGGCTATTATAAATAAAGCTGCTATGAACATAGTGGAGCATATGTCCTTGTTATGTGTTAGAGCATCTTCTGGGTATATGCCCAGGAGTGGTATAGCTGGGTCCTCAGGTAGTGATATGTCCAATTTTCTGAGGAACCGCCAGATGTCCTTTCTCTCTGCATTGATGCCTCAACTCACACCCTGTATGATTGTGAATTTGTTCCAAGAGCTGCATTCCAGTCTCTAAGGAACAAATCTGATTCCAAATTATGCTTATATTTGTTCCACTTAGCTGAGGTAAGATCCAGGGATTCGAAAACAAGATTTTATCAGAAAATAGACAAAATAAAAAAGTAATAGTTGTTAGAGATTTTTGCTATTCTAACTTTTTTCCTAACACACATCTTTGACATGTCCTTAGTAAACCATGAAGAAACACTCTTTAGCCTCTCAGGGAGCTTGAATAGAGAAACATACATATCCTTATAGTGACTTAATTAGGGATAACTGACCTTTTTAATATACGTTTTAGAGGATATGTGAAATACACAGATTACTTATTTATTGGCACCATGTGGCAATTCCTTGTGGTAATATCCAGATTATGAACAAAAAGACCAATAAAACTAAACAACTCATCAAAAGGCCTTCTAGTTTAAGATGCTTTTGGTTTAATTCAGGAACCTTTGGGATTCCTCACTGGATCTTAAAGTACTTTATATACTATCTCATTCAAAGCATGCCAAGTATGTGGCAAAATCACTTGCAACAATCTAAAAAAAATCAACTGCCAATTTGTTATTTTATCACCATTTATTAATTTGTCAAAGAGACTCAAGGAGCAACTATACAATTCCTATTTTGTACCTAAGCTTCCAAAGGGAAATATCAAAACATCTGCTCTCAAATAATCAACATGCATTGCAATAAAGGTCTGATTTGCAAGCAGTTAAGAGCCTCTATGTAGAATATATGCAGGAACTAAATGTTTAGGAGAGCTCATGAGTAGCTGAACATGCTGATATCAAGCTTGAAATGCCTAGGCTCTGCGGTAGCAAAGGAGAGAAGCTTCCTGTATAGAACCAAATTCATTGATCAAAGCTCAAAAGCTAAGAGTTTGAATCCACCGGAATCCCCCACAGCCACACCTTCTCAGTTGATCCAAACAAATGGCATCAACAATGATACTTCTATGTTCTTAAGTTCCTCCATTGTCAGGTCACTGGTTTTATATGCAGTGATCTGGAAAGGTACTTAGTCTGCATATGATTCCAGTCACCAGATTAGTGATGATTCTGCTGGGGGAAAGGATTATGAATTTAAAGACAGATAATTCCTTAAACATTAGAAGAATGTTCATACAACACAAATACAAGTAGCACACAGATAGGTTTTGTCACAAAGAATTAAAACTTCTAAGATACACACAGATACAAAACACACACACACACATATATATATATCCAAACTAATATATAAAATATAGACAATTGTCTCACAAATGTTGATAATCAAAGGCTTTGTTATATTAAAATATGAGTATATTCTGAAGTAACATGAAGAGCTATATTCATTTGAAATAACTTTCTTTTCATTATTATTTTTATTATTCCAGCGAAGATGATTGCTTAAAAGTCTGTGGTCCCAGCATTCGCAAGAATCTCACAGAAGAATTATAAGTTTGAGATCTTCCTGGCTCATACATGAGTTTGTACACAAAGTGAAGCCCTAAATATAAACACAAGTAAAATAATAAAATGTAAACTTTTGGTGTTAATCATTCTACCAAGTGATTGAATTCATATGGATACTTTCACTAAAACATGTAATATGCTTTTATCATATTCTTCTGCTGTCCCTCTGCTTTTTTTTTTTTTTTTTTTTTTTTTTTTTTTTTTTTTTTTTTTTCGAGACAGGGTTTCTCTATGTAGCCCTGGCTGTCCTGGAACTCACTCTGTAGACCAGGCTGGCCTCAAACTCAGAAATCCACCTGCCTCTGCCTCCCAAGTGCTGGGATTAAAGGCATGAGCCACCACCGCCCGTCCTGCTGTCCCTCTTCTTTCTTTCCCCCTCTCTAGTAATCTTTTGACAGATAGTTTATGTTCAGGTCATATGTGTAAATAATTTTCTTCACATACTTACAATATATGAACCCTTTATGAGACAAAACATGCAATTTTCCTTTTTAGTCCAAGGTTGCATAATATGATGCTACCAGTTACGTCTGTTTCCTGAACATGAACATTTCACTCTTCTTTGTGGCTGATAAGCATGAGCATGCAAGTGTCTCTGTGCTATGATGGCTGAAACTCCGTTGAGTGTATCTGTTTTTATATGTGATTCTATTTTGGTGGCTATAAAAGAGAGCCATTGATTCCTATAGTGGTTGGACTAATTGATAGCCCCACCATCAGTACATAAGTCCCCTCCCACCCCCACATTCCACAAAGTATAAAGTAAAATCTTAATGTGGATCTGATTACCAAGGATGTTGAACATTGTTTATTGACTATTTGTATTTTTATGAGAGTTATCTATTGCATGTATTCATTGTTCATTGCTTCATTGATTGGCTTTTCTGCTTCCGAGTTCTCTATGATTTTAGGTACTAATTCTCTGTCATATGTACAAGTTGCAAAGCTTTCCTCCAATTCACTTATCAGTCTCTATACTTGACTGTTTTCTCCTCTGCACAGAAGTGTGTACATTTTATGTAATCCCAATTATCAATTGGCATTATCTCCTGAGCAGTATACTAATCCTTTCTAAAAAACTCTTTGCTTATGCCTTCCATGGCAACTGTTTCCTGGTGTTTTTTTTTTTCTCTATAAATTTTTTTTTCCTTTTTTAATTTTATTTTTTTGCTTATTCACTTTATAACCCGCCCCAGTCAACCCCTCCCACAATCCTTCCCCATCTCTTGTTTTCTGAGTACCCCCTCCTCCTGTATCCCCCACCCTGCCACTTTAAGTCTCTGAGAGGATAGGTGCTTCCTCTCCCATTGAGGCCAGATGAGGCACCCAGCTAGAAGACCGTACCCCATATATAGGCTGCATGTTTTGGGATAGCCCCCACTCCAGATGTTTGAGACCTACATGAAAACCAAGCTGCACAGTTGCAACATATGTGCAGGGAGGCCTAGGTCCAGCCCATGGAGGTAGATCTGTGTAGACTAGGTATGCTCCACGGTTGGTGATTCAGTCTCTGAGAGCTCCAAGGGTTCAGGTTGGTTTACTCTGTTGATCTTCCTGTGCAGTTCCTATCTCCTTAGGGCCCACAATCCTTCCCCTTATTCTTCTATAAGAGTCCTCAAGCTCCATCCACTGTTTGGCTCTGGATGTCTGTATCTGTCTGAGTCAGCTGCTGGTTAGAGCCTCTCAGAGGACAGCTTGCCCCTGTCTGTTCTCAGGCTGGAGGTTTAGATCCTGGGAGCTCTGGTTGAATCTTTTTTTTTTTTTTTTTAATTTTTATTTTTTATTTTTTTTTTATTTTTAATTTTTTTTTCAGCAAATCAAAAAAAATTTAAAAAGCATTCAAACAGAGTAAAATGAAAAGAAACAAACAAGCAAAATACCAAGGGTCAGATATACTTATACAAGAATTCTATAGAGCCTTTAAACAAGCAATACTTTTTGAGTTATGTTTAAAAAAATTCAGAACCGCAATAAGCTCCTTCACAAAGCAAATAATATTGAAATAGTGAAATCAAGTGTAAACCCAACAAAAATATATAAATTATAGTCCAGTATCCCTCATGAGTATACATACAAAAATTCTCAATGAAGTAGTTGCAAACTGAATACAAGAGATATAAAAAAATAATATTCCATGAATAACTGAATAACTGTTTTTTTTGTTGTTGTTGTTTTTTTTTTTTTTTTTTTGTTTTCTTTAGAAGACCATACTCCATATACAGGCTGCATGTTTTGGGATAGTCCCCACTCCAGATGTTTGAGACCTACATGAAAACCAAGCTGCACATTTACAACATATGTGCAGGGAGGCCTAGGTCCAGCCCATGAAGGTAGATCTGTGTAGACTAGGTATGCTCCACGGTTGGTGATTCAGTAGTTGAATCTTTTGATCCTCGTTCTAAAAAGGACAAAAGCACCCTCACTTTGGTCTTCCTCCTTCTTCTTGAGTTTCATGAGGTTTATGCGTTGCATCTTAGGTATTGTGTGTTTTGGGGCTAATATCCGCTTATCAGTGAGTGCATACCATGTGTGTTCTTTTGTGATTGGGTCATCTCACTCAGGATGATATTTTCTAGCTCCATCCATTTGTCTAAGAATTTCATGAGCTCATTATTTTTAATAGCATTGTGTAAATGTACCACATTTTCTGTATCCATTCTTCTGTTGAAGGACATCTGGGTTCTTTCCAGCTTCTGGCTATTATGAATAAGGCCGCTATAAACATAGTGGAGCATGTGGCCCTGTTGCATGTTGAAATATCTTCTGGGTATATACCCAGGAGGGGTATAGCTGGGTCCTCAGGTAACACCATGTTCAATTTTCTGAGGTATCGCCAGACTGCTTTCCATAGTGGTTGTACCAGCTTGCAATCCCACCAACAATGGAGGAGTGTTCCTCTTTCTCCACATCCTCGCCAACATCTGCTGTCACCTGTGTTTTGGATCTTAGCCAATCTGACTGGTGTGAGGTGGAATCTCAGTGTTGTTTTCATTTGCATTTCCCTGATGACTAGGGATGCTGAGCACTTCTTTAGATGTTTCTCAATCATTCGAGTTTCCTCAGTTGAGAGTTCTTTGTTCAACTCTCTACCCCATTTTTTAATAGGGTTATTTGATGGTCTGGAATCTAGTTTCTTCAGTTCTTTGTATACCTTGGATATTAGCCCTCTATCAGATGTAAGGTTGGTGAAGATCTTTTCCCAGTCTGTTGGTTCCTGCTTTGTCCTGTTGACCGTATCCTTTGCTTTACAGAAGCTTTGCAGTTTTATGAGATCCCATTTGTCAATTCTTGCATCTTAGAGCATACGCCATTGGTGTTCTGTTCAGGAACTTTTCCCCTGTGCCCATATGATCAAGGCTTTTCCCTATTTTCTCTTCTATTAGTTTCAGTGTAGCTGGTTTTATGTGGAGGTCCTTGATCCACTTGGAATTGAGCTTTGTACAAGGAGATAAGTATGGATCAATTTGCAGTCTTCTACAAGTTGACCTCCAGTTGGACCAGCACCATTTGTTGAAAATGCTGTCTTTTTTCCACTGGATAGTCTGAGCTCCTTTGTCGAAGATCAAGTGACCATAGGTATGGGGTTCATTTCTGGGTCTTCTATTCTATTCCATTGATCCTCCTGACTGTCTCTGTTCCAATACCATGCCGTTTTTATCACTATTGCTTTGTAGTACAGCTTCTCTATAAATTTATGAGAGTTAAATCCTTACATTAAAGTCTTTGATCCACTATGAATTGTTTTAGTAAAGGGCTTGAGAGAAAAGCATCCGGTTTCAGTCTTTGTCTGGTTTCAAGTTTTTCTCAGCACTGTTTGCTTAAGGTGCTGCCTTTTCTTCACAGCATTTTTTCTCATTCCTTTTCAATTTTATTTGTTTTGTGTTTGTATTGTGGATTCTTGCATGTGTGCGTTTTAGATTTGTGTATGCTCACATGTGGGAATGTGTGGAGGACAGAGTTTAAGTAAGATGGCTGTGTGCATTTGTTTCTAGATCTTCTATTGTATTTCACTAGTTTTGTGTCTTTTTGTGGCGTTACCATACAGTTCGATTTTTAGTTCCGCAGCAAAACTTGAAATCAGTTAATTCGACACCTCACATAACATGCAGTATGCTTTTGGCTCTCTGGGGTTATGTTGTACTTTCATATAAATTTTATGATTTTTTTAAAGAATGTATTAAGATTTTGGTGGTGAATGCATTGAAGCTACAGAATGTGTTCTAACAATATCACCATTTAGTTTGTTTCTTAATTTTTAATTCAGTCTTATTCATTACCTTTTACTTCTTTCCTTACGTTTTTCACACATATTTTCTTGAAGTTACTATGAAAGAAATGATTTTCCTGATTTGTTTCTCAGCATGTTTGTGAATGGTATAGAAGAAAGTTGGTGTTTCATGTATATATATTGATTTTATATTCTATTATTCTGCCATGTGTTTTAACAGTCCTCACAATATTCTTAAGCAAGAATATCTTCAGTATAGGATCATATTGCCAAAAATAAGGATATTTTCACTTCTTCCATTCATATTTGTATTCTTTTTATTTTTTAACTGTTATTGCTGTAGTAATATAAACTCCAAAATATGCTAACCATGAGGGGAAAGATGAATGTTCTTGTCACTCATGATTTTTGAGGAAATGCTGAGATTTCCCCATTTTGTATCATGTTGACAAATGATGGGATTTATAAGGGTCTTTTGCACATTACTGATTATATATATATATATATATTTGTGTGTGTATGTGTGTGTGCATGTATGTGTGTATGTGTTTGTATTATTACACTTTGCAGTTTTATATTATAGCCATTTGTGTATTCTTAGAATGAAGCAAGCTTGGTTTGTAGGGAATAATTTTTGAGAGTAATTTTATAACTCAGTTTGCAAATACTTATGGAGAAATTTATCATCCATATTCATCATACAGAATTGCCTACAGTATAATTTAGTATTTTGTATGCCATTATCTGATTCTAGTATCAGGGCAGCACAAAATTTATGAAATGTGCTTGGTAGCATTCCTTTCTTTTTTTGATTTAAATCCCTATAATTAATATTTTATTTGATTAATAATTGGATTTTATTATGACATTTTTCAACATCATTAGTTTCCATATTTACTCCTTACCCTGTTCTCCCTCATTGCCCCTCACTCCTATGTTTTCACCCATCTCTAGTGGCTTCCTTTCTAGTTTCATGTCACAAAAGGCCTTTCCCTCTTTTCTTTCTGCTTCTTATGTTCTGCTCTGTGGTCTCCTATCTTGCTTCATAAGGTATCCCCACTCTCACAGCCCGTTACTTACACACTTTCAAATATTATGTGAGTTTGTCTGAGCCCAGGCCTCATGATTTAACATATTATTTTCTAGATCCATTTATTTCTCTGAAATTTTATGATTTCAGTTATTTTAACAGTTATATAAACTCAATTGTGTATATATGTCATACTTGCATTATCTGTTCCTGTTGGCGGGAATCTAGGGTGGTTGCATTTCTTTAATATTGTTAATAATGATTTGAGGGGCATTGGTGTTCATTATTCTTTATAGTTGTAGTAAAATGTAGTAATGAGTCCTTCTGTGCATTGCTCTTACTAATTTTCAGAATTTTATTACTGCCTCAATTTCATTGCTCAGTTAAATTTGTATAAGTTGCTTATGTACTTGGCTTAATTATTGTATAAGGTATTTGTTCAGATATATCTCTATTTCTTTTCTTTTCTACTTTCCTAGTTTGGAGACAATGTATTGTATATTCTAAGCTAGCCTTGAACTTACTTTTTTGCCTAAAAGATGTTCAGCTTCTTCCCTTGTACACCTGTTTCTCATGCAATGTTGCCATTTTAAACATAATTCTAGCTTCCACACCTTCCCTCCTCTTTTTACCTAGAAAATTCCTGTTCATTCACTCCCTAACGTAGCATAATCAATGCACTAAGAACCAACATCACTGCTGCTCTCTCTTTGGGCTGATCATTCACTTTCTTGGAAAATAGAATGAACGTTGATGGTTTTACTTTTTTCTTTTTTTTTTATTCTCTCAAAATTGTATTCTGACCATAGTTTCACCTCCCTCCACTCCTTCCAGTCTCTCCCCTTACTTCTTCTTTTCTCCAGATCAATTCCTCCTCTGTTTCCCTTCAAAAAGATCAGGCCTCAAGGGATATCAACTGAACGTGGCCTAACAAGATACAACAATAGGCATAAACTCTCATATCAAGGCTGGACAAGGCAACCCAGGAGGAGGAAAAGGGTCCCCAAAAGCAGGCAAAAGAGTCAGAGACAACTTCACTCCTCCTTCTGAGAGTCCCATAAGAACACCAAGCTACACAACCTTATGGTATATGCAGAGGACTAAGCTCAAAACCCATGCAGGGTCTTTGTTGCTTTAGTGTTTGTGAGACCCCATGAGCCTTGCTTACTTCGTTTTGTGGGCTGTTGTCTCTATCCCTCTGGCTCCTACAATCTTTACTCCACTCCTATCTGCTCCCATCTGTTCTCTGAAAGTCATGACATCTCTTTGATCACAATTGGACTAGGCACTGATCTCTGAGTATAGTAGATATTAATAGAAATCATTCCATTGCCTTTTTTTTTCTTTGAGTCTCTGGGCTGTCGTATCTCTAGTTCCTGGCCATGCAGACAGTGTTTATGTGGATTTGCTATAGTAGCACTGGCCTCAAGTTGGATCAGGCTGTTGTTGGCCACACCCACATGTTCTGTTCCCCAATTTCCCAAACATATCTTGCAGGACATGATGGACAGATTGCAGATTAAAGGTTTTGTGACTAGGTTGATGTCCCAGTCTGACTTTTCAGACCCTGGCCTAGTTATAGAAGATGGCCAATTATGGCTTTATATCCTGCATTATTAGGAGACTTCTTTAGGGTCGCTCCCATAGATTACATGAAGTTTCCACAGCACTAAGTTTCTACATCACCTCCAAATGCCCCCAATTCCAATCACCTTTCCAGTATTCTTTCCTTCCCTCCCTTCTCCTGCCTGATCCCTCTGTTCCCATCCCACTCACCCAGTCTACCCACAACATTTAGGAAAAATAAAATAGAATACTGATAGTTTTCTTCTCTCACAATAATACATTAAGGAATAATTGAACAAGACAGGATTTTTTTTTCTTTCCTGCAAGTATATAAAATCTTTGGAAACTGAAACTCTTTTCTTTTGATTCTTCAGTTGAGAAAGTGAAAAAGGTAATTTATTGTACATGAGTTTTACTTCATCCCAAGTGAGAACAAAACTACTCCAGAATAAGTATGGAGCAGAGGGAGAGCGGGGAATGGTTTGGTTGTAAGCAAAGCAGTCTCTCAGTGATAGTCTTGGTGATCAGATGGTGAAGTTGCAGATGCACTAAGACTTATTACCAACAGTACATATAGTCTAACAACTTGTCCCGGTATCTCAGCTTCCATCTTTTTCAGCCTTCATAGGTACACATGGTAGTTTCTTTAGGCCTCAGCCTCTGCCTCACCTTTCCTCTCTTGTTCTTTAGCTTGCACATTTGCTGCTTCCTTCACACGGCTCTCAAGGAAGACGAGGCTCTAGGAAGATTGTGCTAAGGCTGAGATGGAGCGTTGGAATTTTAAAATACACTTTCTGTCTCTGTGTCTATAACTATGTAGATATTCATCAAAAAATTAAATAAAACATCAGGAGTGGCATAGACTGAGAATATGATAACATCGACTGTTTCTTTTATTTCTTTTTTCTTTTCATTTATACGATGATTTATATTGGAGGTTTTTTTCAAGTTGTGCAAAAATTTGTCAACTAAATATGGCATAGACAGAAAATATTCAGAAAATGCTTTGCAAGTTGGTGTGCTGCAAACATATAAATTTACACTAATTCTATGTATAAATTTAATAGGATGGATACATATATATACATACGGTCATAAATAACAACAATTAATGATAAAGGGCATCACAAATTAAGAGAGAACAAGGATATGGGAAGATTTGGAGGAAGGAAAGGGGAAGTAGAAAATGATAATCTCAAAAGTAAAAAAAAAAAAAAAATCCGTATTTTATATGAACTTTAAATTTGCCGTGGAGAGTAAAAAATACTATATTAATTTCATCAAGACAGATGGAAATGCAAATGTAGTGGTTTGTTGATTTTTTGTGTGTGTATTTATGACTATATTATGTATATTCCCTCACATATCATGCTTCTATATATCATCTTGTATTTGCATCCTTGAGAATTGCACTCTCTGACAGTCTTCACTGTCAATTTGATACAATCTAGAATCATCAGAAAGCAGCTTCTTCAGTTGTGAATTCTCTGCTATGGCATACATACTACACTTACTACACTTGGAACTGTGAACTGAAACATATTCCTCCATTCTTAGATGCTTTAGTCAAAATAATTCTATCACAGCAACCAAAAAAAAAAGGCATCAAGATATTCAAAAGTAAAGAGAATTTGTGGTGTATTGAAAGGTAGTGTTGAAACAGATTTTCTGAAAATATATTAGGAGTTTTGATTCAAAAGTAAGGATTGCTATTTCTCTCACTATGCATTAATGTTGGGGTTTCCTTTTATGTTATCTTTCAAAGTTCCAGCACATGTCCCTGATTCATCAGGTTACTGATATTCACATTACCCTCCTCAGCTCCTTCAGTCCTTTCTCTAACTCCTCCTTTCACGACCCCTTACTTGGTCCAATGGTTGGCTGTGAGCATCTGCTTCTGTGTTTGTCAGGCTCTCGCAGAGCCTCTAAGGAGACAGCTGTATCAGGCTCCTGTCAACAAGCACTTCCCAGTATCCTCAATAGCGTCCTGGTTTGACGACTGTATATGAGATGGATCCCTAGGTGGGGCAGTCTATGGTTGGCCTTTACTTCAGTTTCTACTCCACACTTTGTCTCCATATTTCCTCCTGTGAGTATTTTGTTATCCCTTCTAAGAAGCACTGAAGCATCCACAATTTGGTCTTCCTTCTTCGTGAGCTTCATGTGGTCTGTGAATTTTATCTTGGGTATTCTGAGCTTTGGGTTATTATCCACTTATCAGTGAGTGAGTGTGTTCTTTTGTGACTGGGTTACCTCACTCAGGATGATATCTTTATGTTCCATCCATTTGTCTGCAAATTTCATGAAGTCATTGTTTTTAATGGCTGAGTAATACTCCATTGTGTAAATGTACCACATTTTCTGTATCCATTCCTCTGATGAAGGACATCTGGGTTGTTTCTAGCTTCTGGCTATTATAAATATGTCTGCAATAAACATAGTGGAGCATGTGTCCTTATTACATGTTGAAGCATCTTCTGGATATATTTCAAGGCTTTTACAGCTTGTATATCACCAAAGATTACTCTTCTACCTGTACGTGATTCACAAAAAAAAAAAAAAAAAAAAAAAAAAAAAAAAGAAGAAGAAAAGAAAAAGAAAAAAATTCCCTTAAGTATTCAATGTGCAGTAAGTAATCTTCCTCAGATTCTGATTTTATGATTTTTATTTATTATTCTCTCATATATTACATTGGACCACAGTTTGCCCTTCCTCCTCTCTTCTCAGTTCCCCCCTCCCACCTCCTCTTCCCCAGATCCACTCCTCCTTTCCCTTCAGAAAATGGCAGGCAGCCCAAAGTTCAATGATATCAACTAACCATGAGATTTCAAGTTACAATGAGACTAGGTACAAACCCTCATATTAAGCAACCCACTAGTAAATAAAGGGTCTCAAAAGCAGGCCAAAGAGTCAGAGACAAGTCCTGGTCCCATTGTTAGGAGTCCTATAAAGACACCAAGCTGTACAACCATAACATATTGGCAAAGGGCCTAGGTCAGACATATACAGGCTCTCCGATTGTCAATTCAGTCTCTTTGAGTCCCTATGAGGCTTGGTTAATAGATTTGGTGGTCTGTTTCTTGTTGTGTCTTTTACTCTTCTAGGTCCTCCAATCTTTCCTTAATCTCTTTCTCTGGGTTCCCTGAGCTCTGTCTAATGTTTGACTCTGGGTCTCTGCATCTGTTCCCATCAGTTGCTGGCTGAAGCCTCTTTGAGAATAATTGTTCTAGGCTCCCTTGACTATGAGTGTAAGCAGATTATCATTAGGAGTCACAATCCTATTTGGTTCTATCTTATGTCTTTGGGTTATCAGAGTCTGGTTTCTGGATCTCCAGGCATTGTCAGGGGTGGGTTCCCTTCTTGGCATGGGTCTCAAATTGGACCAGACATTGATTGGCCACTTTCACAAGTTCTGGAGAACCTTTATAGCACACCTTTCAGGAAAGACAAGCTGTAGATAAAACTTCTGGTTATTGGGTTGGTGTCCCAATTCCTCTCCTGGAAGTTTTATCTCATTACAAAAGATGGCC